>CM075989.1:11099642-11150515 GCA_038087875.1 Malacoraja senta | reverse complement strand
GTGTGTGAGTGTGCGATTTTTCATAATGGTATAGAGATAGGAAACAAGCATATCTATATGTTTGCACATATACATGTATGTGTTTAAGTTAGCATGTGCGTGCATACGCGCAAGCATGTACATTTATGAGTGGGTGTTATTGTTAGGGAGAGAGAAGGGATAAAGCACGTAGAAATATCAAGGTGCATTAGAGCACAACATCATGGTACATAAATCCGCAGCTGTGTTTGAAAATGTAATGTTTCTTACAGAATCAGCCAGCTTCATGTTACCTCATAAGCTGTAATAGAAAGCATAAATCTTTTGTGAACATAATTTGCACTTCCCTGTTTGTGTGGCAAATTAACTCATTCCATACTGTTGTTCATGGAGCAGGCATCATTTCTTTACTGTGCATTTTCCTGTTCATGTCATGGTGGGATATGGGCAGAAGGAAAGAAAGGAAGGTAAGCCAAGGGTAGGGAATCCAAGGCTTTGGAATAGTTTAGTGAGTACTGAGTCAGTCAAGGTAATGGCGCGTACTGAGTTTTAGAAGATTAGCCTTTGGATTGCAGGCTTGCTGGTGTGACTGGTTTTTATTGATCAGCCCTCAATTGTCATCGACAAGATGGTTTCTGAGGTCACTTTGAAGAATCAACCATGATACTGTGAAACTGGAGTTATCCAACAAAAGACCTGATGGTAGATTTTCTTCATATAAGGACATAAATGAACCAGTAGGGAATTCCTTTCACAATAACTTTTACAATATTAAGGTGCTAAATGAAAGCGAGGTGTTATTGTAATAACGGGTTGTCACAGCCCCCACCCCTCCCTTGGATGCCATTCTGATCCCTATCACTGGCTGACAGGCCAGGAGAGGCCGATGCCCAACATCATTGGTAACGGCTGGATCCAAATAGTTGATATTGGTTTGGACACCTGAAATTTGTTAGCCTATAAAATCCAAGCATTCTTGCTAGAGGGGAGAGGGTGAAAGTAGAAGCAGAAGAAAATGTGGAAGAAAGTGAGGAAGAAAGAAGAAGGAAGAAAGAGAGAGGAAGGGAGAAACAGGGTGGTGCCTCCCTGCTAGCTGTGTTCCCTATCACAGACCTAAGACCACCAGCGCCACTGTGTGGTCAGGACTGAGCTGCCACGAAGAAGCCCTAGACATCTAGCACCTCTACTGCGGCTTGGACTGAGCGGCTGGGGCAAGTCTGAGGTACCAGTGCCTCTTTATCTGCCCATAGCCAATGAGGGTCTGTGCTTACACGCAGAGGCAAAGACTCAGCTGCCAAGATAACCCAGAGACTGCCAGCGTCGATGCCTCAAGCTCCAAAGTTGATCGAATAATGCTGGTCTCTGATGTTGAGCAAGCGTACCGCCATGGGTGCATTCATAGTAGAACTCTACATCTTCAGAGGTCGCCAAGTAAATTATTTTGCTTTTAAAGATGTTTAACTAAGTAACTAGACAATTACTATTGGAATTCTGAACAGAAAATGGTGAGAGACTAACAAAAAGAAGAACTCTATAGTACAGAATATTTTTTCTCTCAAGTCCTGCGATCATCGCTAATGGTGGGTGGAGGTGGTGGTGGTGGGGGGGGGGGGTTGGAATTGGGAGTGTCACAGCGCCCCCTCCTTTGGATGTTGCTCTGATCCCTATCACTAGCTGACAGGCCAGGAGAGGCCAATTCCCAGCATCATTGGTACCAGCTGGATAGAATTAGCTGATATGGGTTTGGCCACCTGAACCTTGTCTGCCTGCTCTCTACAAAACAAGGAGGGGAGGAATGGGAGGATTGTGTTTCCCTGTTGCAGGGTCGATGAAGACAGACCTGTGACCACCAGTGCAACCATGTGGTCAAGACGGAGCTGCCATGAAGAAGCCCTAGACATCCAGCACCACTACTGAGTGTCTAGGGATTGCCTGGGATGCCAGTGCTTCTGTCTGCCCGCAGACAACGAGGTAAAGACTGCTCTGCCAGGATAATCCAGAGGCCACCAGTGTCGACTCTTCAAGCCCCAAAGTTGAGCTGTCAGGTTAAGCCGGAAACTGCCAGCGCCTCCTCTCAAGGCAAGGGTGAACTACAGGGATCACCATGCTTCCTCCAATACCAGAAATGAGCTGCAGACAAGTCCAAGATCGTTAAGCGGCTCCACATATACGCCCTGACGGCAAGGGAGAGCGGCTCCAGGCGTTCCTGGACTTTTTTTACCACTGTACATAAAATATATTACATGAATTCACCCTACTGTGAGTGTTACCCCATTGGAATGACTAATTTATTGATTTTTTTGTTTATCATATTATCTATGTGTATTGTGTTACAGGCCGTTTATGCTGCTGCAAGTAAGAATTGCATTGTTCTGTTGTCTGTACATATGACAGTTCAAACTCTTTTCTCTTGATAAACTCCACCAGCTCAACAGAGCTGACCCATCTTGCTGAATGTTTGAGAACGTTATGTTGTTGGAAATGCCAAACCTTCAGTTGTAACTCCTCATATTCCAGCCTTTAATGGTTCGTGGCTTGGTTAACCATGGGACAAAACCTGGGAAATGGGACTGGATTAATAGTTCAGTATCTGCCATCATAATGTGTGAAGTGTATTCTCAAATTCCCATCAACCCCCCACATCGTGACAAATGGTCAGGCTAGAAACGAAAAATTGACCGGAACCAAAGAATCATCGAAAGAAGTCTTGGAAAATGATTATGAATTTCTGAAATATTTTAGACTATTATGTCCTTTTGACAATCTTGGTATTATTTACCATTGCTTTGCAAAATTAATGCTCTTTTACGATAGAGATCGTTTATACTCTTACTGCAGAAACTGGGATCCAGTATGACTGTCCAAATTAATAGTGACTTGCAGTCCACAGTCAGTACTGGCTGGTGTGATTCCAAGGGTTCATTTCTTGAACTAAATTACATTTGCCATTTAACTGCTCGCTGTACCAGAGTCTGTTATACAGACAAAGCTGTAGAAAGTTATTAATGTTAAGAACATTTAGCACATCTGGTCTCTCTCCGCATCGCATTGCAGTAGGTGCTTCAAAACGGCAGCCAATCAGATTGTACCCTGACCGAGTAAGAGCTCTTGACCAACACATGATGGCAGTTATGCTGAGCTGTCATTGTCCATTATCCAACCACTTATTGCTGAAGAGAATGCATTGCAGTGTAGAGGATACTAATGAATACTTGAAGGTGAGAAATTGAAGTGCTTCAGAGAAAGGATTGGCCTAATTAAAGATATGTCAACGAGCTGACACCAGTCTATTGGGATGTCAGCCTTTTCTGCGCTGTCAGTCATGATGATTCTTAAAATAATGTTCAGTTCTAACTATTGTAAATGGTTTTAGTTTAATCTGATTCCGATTTTTTTTTGTCAGTAGAGTTAATTTAAAACATGGGAACATTTAAAATATAGACTAAATCATCATAGCATATGGTGGAAGGGCATTTACTGGCCATCTTGTCTGCCTTTTATCTGCAGATACACAAGTCAACAATCAGGCTCAGAGAGCACATGCAATGAATTGATTAAATGGCTCATTGTTGCTTCTTCATACATGTGTTCTGTGAAAGAGCAGGCATCCATAGTAGCAAGAATTGTAGTCTGCAGTGACCCGGAAGATCAGATTGAAGATATTTGGCTTTTAGTTCCCACTGATAATAATTGATTAACATGGTTCTATGAAAAAGCGTCCATGTGCTGCCATAATATTCTTGCTCATTCTGTTGCAATCGCGAAAGTTTAAGAGAGGAGAATAATTATCTATTTGGGACTTCACGCTCAACAGATCCCTGCTCAGAAAATAATGCAGATTTCCCCGGAAATTGCTTGGAGCTACTTTCACCTGGCTCATTAGTTTTCAGTTCTGTTACACTTGTCAAGGGAATTTCCATCACCTGTGCGAAATGAGAGCAACACAAGGAAAACCCTGGCTCAATAATGTCTCCAACTTTGTTGGGTACGGGACTTGAAACAACACTTAGTCTCCAAGTTCAATTCAGTCACGTCGTCAAGAGTGGGGCAGTGAATGGCGTGTAAGTATGCAACATCGACACTACCACGTGGGATACCATTGCCCAAAGCCAAGAAGCCATAGAATACCATTGCCTCAAACTGATGCCATAAAATCATACAGCACAGAAACAGGCCCTTCACCCCATTGATCCCACACCAATTATCAGGCAAACAGTTTACATCAATCCAAAATGAATCCCATTTTTCATTCTCTCTACGTTCCCACCAACTCCTCTCCCCAGATTCTGCCACTTACCTACACATCAGAAGCAACTGATGATAGTCATATAACATTGATATGGATAGGCCTGGGAGATTCCTGATCAAGAGGAAAAAATAAAATTAGAGATAAATACTGCAAAAGCTGATATCTGAAATAAACACATACACTCGGTGAAATTCAACAGATCAGGTAGCATCTATGTAGCATCAATGGAGCACCTGTGGAGCATCTATGGAGACAGAAAGCGGCTGGAATTGTTGCTTGTCTGATAAGAGTACAAAATAATATTGGGAGATATTTATCACACAAGGATGAGTGAAAGGTGTTGCATTTTGGGAAGTCAAACCAGGGCAGGACCTACACAGTGAATGTCAGAGCTCTGGGCCATGTTGTAGAGCAACGGGATATAAGAGCGCAGGTACTTAGTTCCTTGAAAATGGGGTCACAGGCAGATAGGGTGGTCAACAAGGCTATCAGTACATTGACCACGATCAGTTAGCTTATTGAGTATAGAAGTCAAGCTGTTATGTTATGGATGTACATGACATTGGTTTGCCCATCTTTGGAAAATTGTGTTCAGTTTTAGTCACCCCGCTATGGAAAGGATGTTGTTGAACTGGAAAGGGTGTAGAGAACATTTCCAAGTATATGACAGGACTAGAGGGGCTGAGCTATAGGGAGAAGTTGGGCAGGCTAGGACCATATTCATTTGAGCACAGGCAGATGAGGGGTCATCTTATAGAGGCGTACAAGATTATGAGGGGATTAGATAGGGTGAATGCACAGAGAGAGAGAGAGGAGGGGGGAGAGAGTGGAGGGGGGGAGAGAGAGAGAGAAAGAGAGGAGGGGGGAGAGAGAGGAGGGGAGAGAGAGAGAGAGGAAGGGAGAGAGAGAGAGAGAGGAAGGGAGTGGGGCGGCAGCCTCCCCACCAGGCGCCGGGCCCGACCGAGGCTGCGGCTGGCATGGACCCGAGCGAGGCCCGGAGCGATCTGAGGACTGTCAAAAGCAGTGGAGGGCCGGCCAATCATGGCCTCCCCATCCACCTGCATGACAAACAATCGGGCGGGGGAGACGGAGAGGAGGTCGTCCCTCGTGACGGCCGCCACGGCCACTTTTCCACCGCGCTTCCCCACGCCCGCGCTGCGATAGAGGCCGCCGCCGCCATGTTGTAGAACTTCAAGGAGCCCAGCGGAGCGCACAGCACAATCTGAGCACCAGTTTTAAAACGCTAAGTGACAAATTTAAAGAAGTGAAAGTTAAGAAGCCAAGAAGTACAGAAGACCGAACAGGGGTGACGTCACTCGCAGTGCGAGCAGAGGCAGGCAGATCAATTGTGACGTCATCAGTCAGCAAGACCATCTTGTCTATTTTCTCAGTTATTTGAGATTAGTGAACATTTTCATAAATAACGAGAAATAATGCATGGAATTTTCAGATAAGGCAATTTTTGATTTCACGGGATAAATCTCTACCGGAATATGTAAAATATTTCCCGTTAGCGTGTTGTTTCTTCGAGTAGATGTGATTGCGCACAAACAAATAAAAAAACACACACACACACACACACACACCTCTGAAATAAAAACAGGAAAGTACTAGAAAAACTCAGCAGGTCAGGCAGTCAGTATCTGTGGAAAGAAAAGCAGTTAATGTTTCAGGTCAGAGACCCTGCGTTGAACATAGAACAATATAGCATAGGAACAGGCCTTTCCACTCACAATGTCTGTGCCGAACATGATGCCAAAAGAAACTAATCTCATCTGCCTGCATGTGAACCATATCACTCCATTTCCTGCATGTCCATATGCCTAGATCTTCGTCAGAGCGGATGATATTTTTTTTACCATTTTCTGTTTTTATTATTGGTTCTTCATACATATGGACTCCATTCTTTCAACCATCTCCATCTTAAACATTCACTTTGCATTACTGGAGCAGTTTGGGTGCAGTGGTGGCAATCTGTGAAATATCTAGTGGTTGTTACCAAAATAGCACCACTTAGCTCCTAGCGCCATCAGGACCTCCTTAACTTAGATGGATGAGGGCAGCAGCTGCACAGAAATGCCACCATTTCCAAGTCACACACCGTTCTGATGTGAATATATATACCGATGTTCCTTCATGACTCTGGGTTTAAATTCCCTTCTGAACAGGTCAGTGGAAGCAGTTTCATCAAGGGGCCTGCAGCGGTTCAAGTTGAGGGCTCACCCCTACCTCATGCAGACAACTAAGCACAAGGAATGACTTTGCCAGATGATAAAATACGTGTGGCATCAACGTGGAACAACCAGGCTGGTGTTTTATTGATGCATTACTCATCAGTCATTGCCTGACAGGCTGCTGTTCTCACACTTCCCACTATGTGGCTCCAAACGCAAGCCTAAAAAGACCAGTTAAGCAAGCTGCAGAGAAATGTGTAGGAAGGAACTGCAGATGCTGGTTTTAACCGAAGATAGACACAAAAATCTGGAGTAACTCAGTGGGACATGCAGCATCTCTGGAGAGAAAGAATGGGTGATGTTTGCCAGAGAAGTGTTTTCCAGGGAGCCTCCTCCCACTGCTGCTGAATCCTGAAGAGTCACCGTTACACAAAGATACAGCCAGAAATAGGCTTCTTGGTCCACCAAGTCCACACCGACCATCAAACACCCACTTGTATTATTCCTAATGTAACTCCTATTTTTATCAGTTTAATTGATATTTAGTTAAAGGCTCAACATGGAAACTGGCCTTTCGACCCACCGATCACTGATCACCTATTCACACTAGTTCTATGTTATCCAACCTTTCTCAACCACTCCGAACACACTGTGAGCAATTTACAGGGACCAATTAACCTAAAAACACACATGTATTTTAAATGTGGCAGGAAACCCATGTGGTGACAGGGAGAATGTGCAAACACCACACAGACAGCACTGCAGGTCAGGATCTAACCCATGTCTCTGGTGTGGTGAGGCAGCGACTCTACCAGCTGCACCACAGCGTATTCTTTAAACATTCACACAAACTACCCCCCACCCCATCCCCATCCCTGACCAGATTCTACCACTCACATACACGAGAGACGATTTCACAGTGGACATTTAATCTACCAATGCATATAGAAAAAACAAACTGCTGGAGGAACTCAATGGGTCAGCCAGTGCTTGTGGAGAGAAATGGGCAGATGAAGTTTGGGTTTGTGATGCTTCGTTAGACTAATTAGAAATGTTGTCTGCCCATCCCTTCCACAGATGCTGTCTGACCCACTCAGCTCCTCCAGCTCTCTGCTGTTTGCTCCAGATTCCAGCATCTGCAGTCTCTTGTATCTCTACCACTACATATACTTATGAGAAGTGGGAGGAAACTGGAGCACCATGTGAAACCCAGGTAGGACATGCGAACTCCACACAGACAGCACCAGAGGTCAGGATCGCATCCCACTCCAATGAGCGGTGAGGTAGCAACATTGCTTGTCGCACCATTTTTGCGCCTCCCCCAGTAATATGATACATTTTAAGAAGTGCATCAAATCATGAAAGAGTATTTTGGTTTTTAGTCCCACTTAGAGTATGTGAAATACTCTACACCTTACACCTAGTGCCTTAGAGTCTTTTACTTTACTTTGGCGATACAGTGCAGAAACAGGCCCTTCGGTCCACCGAGTCTGCACCGACCAGCAATCACCCCGTACACTAAAACTATCCTACATATGAGGGACAATTTTACAATTCTTTGACCGAAGCCAATTAACCTACAAACCTGTATGTCTTTGTAGTGTGGGAGGAAACCCAAAGAAAACACAGAGTTGTATTGTATGGAAACAAACCCTTTGACCCAACTTGCCCATGCTGCCTAAGATGCCTCATCTACACTGGTCTGATCTGCCTGCTTTTGGCCCATATCTCTAAAAATCTTTCCTTTCCACGTGGCTGTCCGAAAGTAGAAAGAAGAAACAGTGTCCATATATTGCGGGTCTAAGCAGGGAGATGGTAGAGAGAGAGGAGAGGGGGGGGGGGGGGGGGGGGGAGCTGCTGAACTGGGAAATGAAGGGTTTGATGGCAATTCGGGAGGAGTTGAGAATGTTATCAAAATAAAAGTTAAATGGATGGGAGCTTCAAATAGTGTCTTAGGTTTTTAAATGTGTGAATCCATGTTTGAGTGAAACCTCATGTTTGTGAAGGAGAGTTGTCTGGGTCTGTGTGTGTGTACTTGTACCCTTGTATCAACGTTTGAATATGATTCTATGAGTGAGTATATGGAGTATCTGTCTGTGTGTGTGTCTGTATATATTGTCTGAGTGTGTGCATCTCCATTTTGTATATGTCATTGTGTTTGTGTAAGTTCAATGGTGTGTGTTTGTGTATCAGTGCTTCATGATTGTTTGGGTGCATGTGAGGGAGAGGATGAGTGTGGGTCTGTGTATTTGTGTGTGAGCAGGGGAGGGGAGATGTGTGTATTGTGTGTGGGTGTGAGGAGGGGGAGGGAAGATATGTGCAATGTTTGGGTGTGAGCAGGGAGGGGAAGATGTGTGTGGGTGTGAGCAGGGGAGGGAGGGGAGATGTGTTCAATGTTTGTGTGTGTGTGTGTGAGCAGGGGGAGGGAGGGGTGTGTGTGTGTGTGTTTGTGTGTCGGGGCGGGGAGGGGGGGAGATGGGGGCGGAACTCTATGTAAATAAGTGGCGGCTGAGCCGGCTGATGAGTTGCAGAGCGCTGTAGCGGAGCCGCGCTGTCAGCACCGGCCCGGCTCCCGCTCTGCTCCCCGCAGTTCAGCCGCGATCCCATCCCGGTGCCGGCTCGCTGATCGAGGGGGGGGAAGTGGCCGGAACTTTGCGGACGGGTGACATGTCCCGGGACCAGGCGAACTAAACTTTAGCGGGGAAGATGCAGAAACTGTGGAGCGGCAGCAGTGGCAACTTAATCCAGACCCTGACAACTTTTATTGCCTTTGTGTTGATTGAGGGACTGTCCGAAGGCAAGGGGCAGAGGAGGGTCGGGCCTCAGGGTAGGTGCCCGCTCGTATATTAATGTCACCCGGAGTCTCATGGGGCAGGTCACGGCGCCGTCCTCCCCTCTCCCCCTGCCTCCTCGCTTAAAGCCGCATCATTTGGTCCCTAGGGGGCTGGGAGGACGCGTTTGTTGTTGAACAACTGGAAACTCCACAACCCTCTGAGACTCCCAACCCCTGCACTGATTACGATATTTCCAACTACAATTGTACACTTCACACCGCGCTTTCGGGATGTCTTTGCAACTCGTGTAACTGCGATTTTCTCAAGTTAAGAAAACCATTGGGACCTCTGGTGTATCGAGTTTTAGTTGTTGCACTCGGGGTTTGTTTTGTATAATAAAGTTGCATTTTGAGGTCTGCCTCTACATGTCCATTAGCAAGCGTGAACGAGCAGCTGGAAGTTAGGTTGAGGAATGACTATTGATGGGCGCTTCTTGTTTCCTTCCCAGAGCACTACCTTCAAGCCCTGTCCGAGCCGGAGCTGGTTTACCCGGTCAGAGTTGACCACCTGGGCCGCTACCTGTCTCCCGATGAGTCTCCCCAGGTGAGCCGGCTGCGGCGCCGCGAGGTGGCGGTGGAGCGGCCGCCCGGCCCATCCGTCTACTACAAGCTCTCCCACAGGGGCCGCCAGCTGTACTTCAACCTGACCGTCAACCAAGCTCTCCTAGCCCCTGGCTTCGTGGCCGAGAGGCGCTACGGGGGCGTGAAGGGGGCCACGATAAGCCCGCACCGGCCAAACAGCTGCCACCTGATCGGGAAGGTCCGGGATGAGGCAGCGGAGGGCGGGATCGCCGCTATCAGCACATGTCATGGACTGGTAAGGACATCTGTTCACCTGTACTCACCTGGGGCAGGAGGTGCTCGGGTGCAATGAATGAAGTGCCGCACCGCTCCACTTGACCTTAGCTACAGTAATCACCATTTGTGTAACAGCCTCCAAGATGACGGCATGTTTGGGAATGCCGAGTTTAAAGGGAGAGGTTGGGAACAGGAGCGGGTGGAGGCCAATCGGCCCCTCGAATGGACTAACCCATTCAGTAAAACCACAGCTGATGTCACATTCCCATTCATCCCCCATGCCTCTTGCTCCCTTGTTATTCTCCACCTTGAAGTTATCTAATCACTGTGAGAAGAAATCCCTCTACTCTCTCCCTCTTCCACCCCCTTGCCCCCCCCCTCCCCACTGCCCCCGACCACAGGGGAAACATCCTCTCAGAATTCACCCTGCAATCCTTCAGAACCTTGTATGTTTGAATTAAATCACCTCTCTTTCTTCTCAACTCCAATGAGTATCAACCCTGTCCACTCAACCACCCTTCATACATCAGCCTTTTAAAATATATTTGAGTAGATATATGGATAGCTGGGATTTAGAGGGCTATGGATCCAATATAGGCAGATAGGACTAGCCCAGAATGGCAACTTGGTCGGCATGGACAAGGTGGGCTGAAGGGGACACGATGAACTGCAGATGCTGCTTTACAAAAAAACACAAAGTGCTGGAGTAACTCAGCGGGTCAGGCCACATCTCTGGACAACACGGATAGGCAACGGGGGCCTATTATCGTGCTGTAGATTATCGTGCTAAGATTCTCAGAATCTTCATCCTCAGAATTAACCCAGTGAACTTTCCTTCTCATGGAAATATATGGCTCGTTATTTATGGAATGCAGAAACAATAACTTCCATTCATAAAACGCAGTTAAAAGAGATAGAACTGTCCCAAGGCAATTCACATGAGCATCGCGAAACAAAAAAACCTTTGCCACTCTGCCTGGAGCAGGGATTGGTCATCTACCTGCAGGAGGTGACGTCCCCTCAAACCCCGACAATTAGGACAAGGTCATACCCTTCGAGCTTGCTCCACCATGCGCTGCTGAGAGTTAACAAATCCACTTTCTTGCCTAATCACCACGTTCCTTGATTCCTTCAGTGCCTGACTGATTTCAGCTTTAGATATTCCAGCAACAGAGTCCACAGAGTCGAGAATCCCACAGATTAAAGGGCCTATCTCACTTGGGTGTCATTTACGCGACATCATTAACGTGTCACAACGCACGCATGGCGTGTATTGCGCGCGCACGGCGGGTGGTGAGGCATGGTGGCGTAGGCAGTGACACGCGGTCACGAACGGCGCCCCAGGATTTTGGAATTCACAAAATCTTCGCGTGCCACCTGCGTGACGTGCAAATGATGCCCAAGTGGGACAGGCCCTTTACAATCCTCTGAAAGAGGAGATTTTTCCTCATATCAGCTCCATGTGGCATCGGGAACAGTAGACTATGTTGTAAATTGTCCAGCTGAGAGAATTGACCTTTCAGCGTACCCCCGACTAGAAAGTTTAATGTTTCAACAGGATCATCTCTTATGTTGATAGACCCACCTAGCCCAACACTCCTCAGATGTCAGAATTTTCATCCCATGAATTGTTCAGCTGAACTTTCATTGAACCCTTTCATTTCTCCATCGCTCATCTGGACTTTTCCACAGTGGCCAAAATTTTGAATTTTTTTTTCCAGTCAGTCTTAGGATGATGTCCCCAGACATTTCTGGTCTAGGCCATGCTGTAGACCATAGACGTTAGAGATATAGTGCGTAAACAGGCGCTTCGGCCCACTCAGTCTGCACTGACCAACGATCACCCCGGATGCTAGCATTTGTCCTATACACTAGGGACATTTCACAGAAGCCAATTAACCTACAAACCTGTAATTCTTTGGTGTGTAGGAGGAAATCGGAGCACCCGGAGAAAATCCACATGGTCACAGGGGGAACATATAAACTCTGTACAGACAGTAGCCGTAGTCATGATAAAACCCGGGTCTCTGGCGCTGTAAGGCAGCAACTCTACCACTGTGCTGCCATAACTACGAACTGTGGATTGCAGTTCTTCCCTGGCAACAGTCTTGGGCTAATCTTCTGCAATCTCAGCATCCTGTTCAACTCTGAGTTGAACTTCCGAACGCATAGATCCTCTATGCAAATACGACTTACTTTCCTTTCTGTTACATCAGCTGTCTCATTCTTTACAACATCCCTTCTATTCTCACTACTTGCTCCTGGAGGATGTTTTTCTAAGTCTAATGCACAATATGAGACCAATATTCTGTAACTGGTTTTGAGAGGGTGGTGACTGGAAAATCCATCTGGAAAATATTTTCATCCCACCATGCAAAATGAAATAAAAATGTAAAGCCCTTGTTCACGATTGACATTTTAGGAAAACAACCTACTGATACTTAATCATCTGTGATTCCGGTCCCTTTCGGTGATATGACACTTAGTTGCCTAATCAACTGGCCCTGTGAACCATTTGCGTGAAGCACAAACTGTTATTCCGCATGGCTGATGGCAGCACTCAACAGCATGAGTGAACCTGGGTCTCTGTGAGGTAGTAGCTCTACGTGTGTGTGTGTGTATGTGTCTCTCTCTCTCTGTGTCTTGATATATGAGTACATTTGCACACCTGTGTTGAATAGGATTGTGTTTGCACAAGTGTGTGTTAATGAGAGCATGGATAGATGTATTTAGAATTATTTTTTTCCCAGTCAGTCTTAGGATGATGTCCCCAGACATTTCTGGTCTAGGCCATGCTGTAGACTATAGACTTTAGAGATACAGTGCGTAAACAGTCGCTTCGGCCCACTGAGTCCGCACCAACCAACGATCACCCCGAATGCTAGCATTTATCCTACACACTAGGGACATTTCACAGAAGCCAATTAACCTACAAACCTGTACGTCTTTGGAGTGCAGGAGGAAACCGGAGCACCCAGAGAAAATAAGAGTATATGTGCATGTGAAACAAGGACATGGATTGAGATGGTGCTTTACCCGGTTCACCAGGAACTCATATGCGAAGAGTGGCCATTTGGGATGCAGACTGGGCCAGCACCTTGAGGTAGGAGTGAGACAAAAGAAAGCAGAGGTGAGTTGTGATGTGGAGTGTGTTTCCGATATTACATTGGTAACAACATGCCAAAAAGTAATCAATTGGTTCTAAAGTGCTGTGGGGTGCCTTGAAGTCATGAAAAGTGCTCTAGAAATGCAAGACTTTATTTTCTAAGGGGATTCGTCCATGTCTCAACAGTGCATTCATTTACAATGATGTAATAACATTATTGTGTCAGTCTATTTAATAAATGTGCAAGTCGAGATCACGAATAGGGAGTTAGTGAAACAAATAGGAAACTGCTTGATGTAACATCACACGTTGAATTTCCAAAACCATATTAAGAGATTGGAACTCAGTGCAACACTGTCACACAAAGGGTTAAGTACTATTTAGGTAATTACACCCACAAATAAACCCAGCACAACCTTGAGTTGCTTCTCATTTCCTGCACATACTGTAACTGCAACATTTATTACAAACAGCAGCACGATTCAACATGGGACTCAATCTGTTTCAGTTAGGGAATGAAAGTGCTTTCATAGATTTGCAATGCAGGTCCTCAATTTAGAAATAGCTTCATTTTAATTATAACTTATTTTGAGAAGAAGCCAACATCTTGTTGAAAGAAATGTCACAAAAAATAGCTCAATGTTACTCAAGGTCTATATTTAACTTTCAAAAGTCTGGGCCTTTTCTTACAGCTGATGAACTGTAGGCGTCAATTCACTCGTAGCATCCACTAAATATAGGTGAGGCATCAATAAATTAAAAATGCTGATACAACAGGATTGGCAGTGATTGATAGAGATGGACTCAATATATCAGGCCCGAGAGAGCATGACTTTCAGGAAAGGCTGGTTCTAAAAATTCTACACTGATATGGTACAGAAACCCTTTGGCAGAACTATCAATTACTCCATGCCAGAAGCAGTTTCTCCTTATTTTTCAGTTCAGATTATTATTCGTTTTTTACTTTTGATCATTTATAACTTTAATTTCTCAGATTGCAAAAGCTCAGAGAAAAACTTTGGAGAAATTTAAAGCGCTTGCATTAACGCCTCACTTTCTTTGAACAGAGTTCAAAAATATTGAAGGAGGGGAAATGCCATTTGAGGTTTTTGGAGGTGTGAAGTAATGTGATGACACCTTCAGGAATGACTGCATCGGGGCTGCCTCCTGCTCCCATGCAGAACTTGTTAGTTTCATTAACTTCACCACTAACTTCCACCCTGCTCTCAAATTTACCTGGACTACCTCTGACCTCTCTCCCTTTACTTGATCTCTGCCTCCATCACAGGGGACAGACTATGTATACTACAAGCCAGGTTGTAGTATACATGACCCAATTACTCCCAATGCGACCCCACCAGCAGTCGCATCATCCCGTACCTGGTGACCATTTCACTGAACATTTGCGCTCAGTTCACCAAGGCCTACTGATTCTCTCAGTTGCAAACTGATTCAACTCCCCTTCCCATTCCTATACTGACCTTGTTTCCTGTGCCTCCACCATTGCCATAGGCAAACTATAGGAACAGTACCCCGTATTCTACTTGAGTACCCAATGGTATGAGCATTGAATTCTCCAAGTGTAGGTAACTTCTAACAATTCCCCCTTCCCCCCACTCCCCCCCCCTCCTCCCCCCCCTTGCCCCACCTGGACTTGCACCTATTTATTTCCGCTCCTCCTCCTACACTCCTTTCTCATGCTTCACACTTTGCAACTCCTCAACCTGTCTGTTGTTCACCTTCTGCTCTAATCTCTGGCCTTTGTTCCAATCTTCTGCCTATTAAAATCCCCCCTCACCTGTGTCCAGCTATTACCTGCCATGTTCTGTCCTGCTCTCCCAATCTTCTAGCTTTCTTTTCCTTCCACCCCTGCAATTAATCTGAAGAAGGATCCCAACCCGAAAACATCACCTATCCATGTTCACCAGAGATGCTGCTTGACCCGCTGAGTTACTCCAGCACTTTGTGACCATTTGTGTAAACCAGCATCTGCAGTTCCTTGTTTCTACCTTACGGAACTTCTTCAATCAGAGTTGCCACTGCACATAATCTTCAACTTGCAAGAGTAAACAGTGGGGCAAAAAGCATAGAAATACATACAACAGTTTGCAGTAGGGATTGGAGATTCTTGACGAGAGTGAACTAACGGTGAGCTCAAGATTTCTTCTCATGTGTACTTATTTCAATGTCAGTAAGGTTGCTGGGTGTAGCTTGGTCCTTACAGAGAAGATAATGGGTTTAAGTCCTGCACCAGAATTTGAATGCAAATTCTTGTTTGCTGGCATTGAGACACTGCTACACTGAAGGGTAAATGATGCCCCCTTTCTGCATTCTCAGCCATTTGTGACAGATTCCACCGCACTGAATTTAAGATAATGCATTAAACATTTCATGTTGTTAGCAGATGCCTTGCTTGAGTTTTTTTCTGAAGAACCCACTCAAGGTCCCCACAGTGTTTATACAACATTAACCAACAGCACTAAAATCAGAGAAAGTTACATGAAGGACCATGCTATGCATCCTATATCACAGTCGTGACTACACTTCAAAAGGATTTAATTAGATGTAAAGCATATTGGACCATTGTGATATTGTGAACATGCCATAGCAATGCAAGTTCTGTCTTTAAGATTCTGTGTGGAATTAGGCAGCATGTTATGATGTTTGCACATCGACTATAAATGTTACTATTTTTAACTTGAAACTTGCAGCTCTGTTTTACTTCATTTGATCATTTATGGTCGAAACAGTTTCTGGTTTCTTATTTTATTTGTCCCGAGGAATGAAGATTAGCTGCCCAGTTTGACTTTAACATTTACAAAACTTGCTGTTGGCTGTATCTGTCTCAGTGAACCAATTATGGCTCCAACAGGACTCTCAGAGCGTTGTTGAATCGACTCCAGCTCAGTAAAATGTGTGCTCAGAGCCAACAAAACTAGCTGTGTGTTTAGAGTTTACATCAGTGTGACACCTGCCCTCCTCCCTGTGATAGTAACAAGCAGTAATGGGATGTGACTTGATGCACTGTACCAGCAACAGTGGTTAGGTGGTAGTCAGAATCAGTTACACTGGCTGTTAAACTATTCATTAGTGAAGAAAGAAGAGACAGAATTGCATTTATGTGGCTCTTTTCACAACTAAAGGACCACCCCAAGAGTTTTACAACTAGCAATGGCATATTCTTGACGTCATCAGTCCTGTGATGTACACAGTTTGCACACAACCTCTGCAAACAGCTGTAATATTGACCTTATCGAATATGTATTTTTTGGTTATATTGAATGAAGGGAAACAGCCAGTGAGTTTGGGATTGAAATGGCTGTTTGTTGGGAGAGAGAACCAGTTGGCAAAGAGGACAAAAGTTTGGTAAAGTGGCAAAATAGTAAAGGTGTAAATGAGGATTTTAAACTAGAATAGAAAATTGAATGGCATAAGATATTGTATGATCTCAATTTATCATCAAAACACCAAGTGCTGGTGAAACTCAGGACAGGCAGCATCTGCGGTGGGAATGCATAGGCGATGTTTTGGATTGGGGCTCTTCTTCAAACTCAATCCATTCCCTCCACAGACACTCCCTGACCTGCAAGATTACTCCAGCACTTTGTATTTTACTCAACATTCCAGCATCTGCAATTCTTTGAGTCTCCCATCTCAATTTATGAACTTGGCTATACATTGATAGAAAAGCTTTGTTGGAGAAGATGATTCAACCTCATATGGAATACCTCCCAAACCTAATGCT
This sequence comes from Malacoraja senta, assembly GCA_038087875.1. Taxonomy (NCBI): domain Eukaryota; kingdom Metazoa; phylum Chordata; class Chondrichthyes; order Rajiformes; family Rajidae; genus Malacoraja; species Malacoraja senta. The sequence continues at coordinate 11,133,631 of CM075989.1, read as the reverse complement.
TCCTCTTAGATGCAGGATGGCTGCAGACAACATAATTCCGCTGAATTAAAAGCTTGTTAAAGGCACCTTGAGTTTCAGTGGAAGTGAATCATGGATAAATCGTAAACATTCACTCCTCAACACCCATCAGGTGCTTTGGCTGGATCCCCCAGTGGGAACAATCACATCACATATCCCAGGAATTTCAAAGCAGCAGGTGTTGCTGCCTTGCCCAGAGGTGGGACGATTGGCCTGGTAATACAAATTCATTATTGCTGTCAGAAGATGGCTTGGCGAAGACTGATTTGAATTCTGTTTGTGTATTGTAATTTGCCACGACAAATCAAAAATTAATCTTCCCTGGCCAGGAGAACTGATTTTATGAGCAAGAGTTTAGTCATCGATTTGACTTCAAGGAAGTTCTTAAAGAGGGAGTGAGGTGATTAAAAGGCCTGTCCCACTTGACAATTTTTTCTGCGACTGTCGGCATCATTGACTGACGTATCAGGTCACTGAAAAAGTCGCGGCGTGACGCTGCGTGATGACGTATTGACGCACGGTGTTTCCTCAAGTGTCGCAACATTTTTTTTGTTGCCGCTGGATTGTGAAATGTTCAAAATCTTTTGGCGACCCTGATACGTCAGTGAATGATGCCGGCAGTCGGCAAAAAAATCACCAAGTGGAACAGGCTCTTTAATGAGCCATCGACGCAGTTATAAAGATTGGGTTATTATTATACATAACCTTCTTCACCATCTACTATACACCAATTTCATTGTCGTCCGCAACCTTACTAATCATGCTGCCTGTATTCACATACAAATTATTAATATAAATAATGAATAACAGTTGACCCAACACTAATCCCAGCGTTACACTCTGAACAGGGAGTCGAGAGTCAAGAATGTTTTATTGTCATATGTCCCAGATGGAACAATGAAATTCTTACTTGCAGCAGCACAACAGAATATGTAAACACTGTACACTATAAACAATATAATAAACGAGAGAGAAAAAAAAATCTCTCGCACACATATACACGCACACATATATACACACTAAAAAACAAACAGCAAACAAAAGCAACTCTTTACCACCATCCTCTGCTTCCTCCCTTCAAGCCAATTTTGTATCCAATTGACTTGCTCGCCATGGATCTCATGTGATCTATTCATCCTATAGTCCATGTGGACAACATCTACTACACTGACCTCATCAATCATCTTGGCCACCTTTTCAAAAAACTCTTATGAAATTTGCAAGACATGATTTCCCACATATAAAGCCCTGCTGACAATCCACAACCACTCCTTGCTTTTCCAAATGCATGTAGATCATGTCTCTCAGAATCACTTACCAACCACTCGTGTACGACCTACCTTTATGTAGTTCTGAAGATTTTACTTGCAGCTTTTCTTAAAAAGGGGCACAACATTCAGTTTTCTGGCACCTCACTTGTGGTTATTAATGAGACAAGTATCTCTGCCAGGAGCCCCTGCAAATTCTTCCATAGCCTCCCGCAATGTTTTAGGATACTCTTGGTCGGGTCCGGGGAATTTATCTGCCTTAATGAGTTTTAAGATCCAGTACCTCCCTTTCTATAATGTGGACTCTCTTCAAGAAAACACTGTTAACTTCTCTGAGTTCCCTTGCATCTATGCCTTTCCACAGTTAAATAATATTCCTTAAACACCTCATCCATCTCCTGTGCCTCCACACATAGACGATCTTGTTGATCTTGAAGCAGCCCTAGCTTCACCCTAGTTATTCTTCTTCCATTAATATACTCTTTTAGAATATATTTGGATTCTCCTTTACCTCATATGCCAAAACGATCTCATGCCTTTTTGCCTTCCTGATTTCCCTCTTAAGTATACTCCTATGTCCCCAATGCTCCATAAGGGGCTCACTTGATCCCAGCTGCCTATGCCTGACATATGCTTCCTTCTTTTTCTTGATTAGAGCCTCAATATCTCTGGTCATCCAGGATTCTCTACCACTGACGTTTATTCTAACAGGAGCCTGCTGGCCCTGAACTCTCACTATCTCACGTTTAAAAGCCTCCCCTTTACCTTTTACCTGAAAGCAGTCTCCCCTAGTCAACTACCCAAATTTCCGGGCTAATACCATCAACATTGGACTTGCCCCAATTTAGGACTTCAACTTCTGGACCAGTCCTAACCTTTTCCATGATTATTAAAAATATATATTATGCTCACTGGTCTTATGTGCTCCACCGCCAACACTTAAGTCATCTGCCCTGCTTTGACCTTGAGGAGGTCAAGTTTTTCGCCTTTTCTAATAGGGCCATCTGCATACAGATTGCAAAACCTTTGCAGAACACACTGAGCAAAATTCACCCCAAGCCCTTAGCAACATGGCAGTCACAGCCAATATTTGAAAAGTTAAAATCCACCACTCTTACACTCCTATTACTCTTATAGTTATCTGTGATCTCCCTATTTATTTCCTCCATTAACTCCCTCTGACTATTGTGGGGCTAATGTACATTCCCATCATTGTGATCACCCCCATCTTATTTCTCAATTCCATCCACGTTGCCCCGCGAAACAGTCCCCCAGGAATATCCTCTCTAAGTGCTGTACGGTGTTCTTCCTAATCAAAACTATATTTGATGGGTCTAAAGAGAGTGAAGAACATAACTATTAGTAAAATACTAGTGAAATTAAAGGGATCCAAAGCAGAAAAGCCCCCTGATCCTGATGGCCTGCCTGGCAGGGTTCTAAGAGAGACAGTTTGGGGGATTTTGGATGCATTGTCCAATGTTCTCCAAAACCACTGGTGTTTTGGAACAGAGTTAGAGGTATCAGTTCAACAATGAAGAGAGAAAATAGGGAATTACGGGGCAGTTATCCTTGGTTGTTGGGAAAATACTGGAATCCATTAAGAAGGAAGGAAGTGGTAAGAGGGAACTTAGAAAATCATAATATAATTAGACAGAGTTCAACATAGTTTTATGAAAGGGAAATTGCATTTGACAAGTCCTGTGGTTTGTTTTCATTATGCAGCTAGCAGGAGTCAGCATGAACGATTAGATATACTGAATCTGGATTTTCCAAGCTAATCAGAAGGTCCCTTACAAAAGTCTATTGTCAAGGAAAATGTTTAAAAAAATGTAGGGTGAGAACATTCCAGTGTAGATGGAGGATTGGGGAAATGGTCATAGTGGAGCCACAAAGACCAGCACAGGGTTCCTGCCTATTTACAATCAGTGACTTATAAAAACATGGTGCAATGCATTCACTGTGTAAATGGTTAGGTGGGAAGGGTTAACTGTGAGAAGGGCTTCAGTGGAAGATGGATCAAAGAGGGGTGAGAAGGTGGTTGATGCTTTATCCATATTGGCAGGAAACCCTGAAAAACAAGAATATTTTTGTAAATGGCAAGAAATTAGTAAATGTTATTGAATGGAGGGACGTAGCTTCATCAGATGGTGAAAGTTAATGTGCAGTTTAGAAGATGACTGGTGCATTAATCTTAATTATGAGGGGTTAGAAAATGGATTTGTGGAGGACTTTGAGGGCAGAGCGGGAATGTTGTGTGAAGTTTGTTTCCATACAAAGGAAGGGATAGGTTTTTCATGGACACCATGTAACATAGATCTAGTAGCTGAATGGTGAGATTGCCCTGTGAGTGGGGCTGTGTAGGATTCGCGTGTTCCCCCTGCAGTTTAGAAGAATGAGATGTGTTCCCATGGAAACATTTGAGATTCACAGGTAGGTGATGTGAGGCTCTTTCCTCTGCTGGTGAATCTGAGCTAGAGGCATGGTCTCAGGAACAGAACTTGGACATTTGGAATGAGATGAGGAGAAGTTTCTTCATTCTAAGCTTCTGGAATGCTTTGTTGCTGATATTTATTCAAGTATGAGGTTCTTGGGCACCAAAAGAATTGAGAGATAAGTGGAGGTAGCAGAAAAGCAGATATAGGATGGAAAGTTAGTCTTATTAATGGAGGAGGTGTAGCTCTACTCCTAAGTCTTATGAAAAATGTATTCCATGTTTTTTTGCCGCCTTGTCCCGCGGGCTCTTATTGCCATCAAGGTAACTATTATGTTGGCTACAAATATCACTGGTTTCCGATGTAGGTGAGACTCTGGGTGTTGTCGGTGCTCCCTAAATGCATGTTCTTGTTTCTCGTGCACATAGACCCCTGAGTCTTGGGTGTTCAGGAGGAAAACAAAATTAAGTCACACTCGGTGAGTGCACCCAGCTCAATACTGAGGAAACCGTTCAATCAAAAAATGCTTATATTTTATCTGGTACATTAAATTGTTTTGGCGATGTAGGAGTTATTGCACAACTAGAAGAATGATGGAACCTGCAGTGTTCTCATCATCTGTTCTTAATCGATGAAACTATTGTGTTGTATGTGGAATCTTTCTGTTCAATATTGACATGGTCACTGTGTTTAAATTACCCTGCTCACATTGCCCCAGGCTGGTGAGAGGGCTCTGTATAAAGGAATGAATGATGTGACCTGAGGTTCTTCAATTGTCTCTTCAGAAAGGTGTGTTCAGACTGTCGGAGCAGGATTACTTCATTGAGCCGTTGGAGAGACAGCCCAGGGAGGCCACTGCCATGCAACCTCATGTCATTTACAAGCGACATGCCCCAGAAATGGAAGGGACTCGAGACCCCCAATGGTCAGAGGAACTTGTGGACAGGTTGAAGAAGACGAGCTCCAGTGAGAACCGAGTGTGTGGTGTATCCGGTAAGAAGACGCTGGGAATGTGGCTGTTGTCTGATTGTATTTATGTTACCGGGCTGCAGCTGAGAGGAAACACGTGGCCCCCTGCCCCCTGACCCCTGCCCCCTGCCTCCTGCCTGGAAACGGTTATTCCAACAGCTCTGAACATACACTTTCTCACAATCTGCCCAGAGTGCATTCAGGACAGATGTCCGTGTTGGCCTGCTGAATGCACTCAGCCAATTATTGGTGTGATCATGTCAGAATATTATATCGTTCCACAGGCCATTCACCCCATTGGGCCTCTGTTGTCTATGCAAGTGAGCTCTCCAGCTCGACTCACTCCATTTGTCTTCCCGACTGCCTTGCTTCCCTTTAAAATATGATACCACAATTTTAACCAGTCTGAGGAAGGGTCCCGACCCAAAACGGCACCTCTCCATCTTCACCAGAGATGCTGTCCCGCTGTGTTACTCCAGCAATCCTTTCAACAGTCCTTGTTCAACCTGCTTCCACTGTCCTTTCAGGCACCACATCCCAGACCAGAACAGCTCATTTCCTAACAATGTTCATCTCCTCTCCCCTCCGGTTCTGTCTGCTGAGGTCACTGACCTTCTAACTTGACACTTACATACTTTATTAAAAGCTGATAAAATGTAGGCTTCCCAGTTGAATCTCTCATTAACACTCTCTCGCCCCCTCTGACTCTCATCCATTCACTGATCCTCTGACCCTGTGACTCTCCCCACTTACATTTTTCCAGCCCCTGAAAACCGTATTTCCTTTTTATTTCGGCACTGTCCTTTTTTTCTCTATCCTTACATGTCAGTACTCGACTGTTATTTAATTCAGTGCATTCTTTCATGTGAGATCCAAGGAAATGTTACTGTAGGACTCAACATACTTAGCAGGATTGCACCAAGTTTGATGAATGGGAGTAGTGTCTCATTTCAGTGTGATGAAAATATTAGTTGCAGTAAAAACAGGTGTACAGGCTCTTCAAACATGCCTATTGCCTTGCAATTAGGAACAGAAGGGGATTGTTCTGTTTTCAGTGAGATCATGCCTGACCTGTCTGTTCGCTACATCAACTTGCCTTTCCCCTAATACTCTTGATCAATCTCTGTTTGGAAATTTTCAATTGAACCTTATCTTTAAATATTTTGGAGGGTGTTATTTTGGATTTCTGCACCTTCATGTGTATAAAGCTGTACCCATTGTCTGGACACATCACCAGAGGAGATACTTACTCTGTTGATTGGTTCAAGGGCTGAGAGAAAAGGTCAGCGTATCATGGCTGGACAGGGGCCAACAGAATGGAGGTCGATTCAGAGGGAATCTCGCGTAGGTCAGGGGACATTGCCCTTATGATTTTATACGCCTCCATAAGATCACCGCTCAGTATGTTGTACTTCGAGGAATAAAGTCCTAGCCTGCCCGAGCTCTCCTTATAGCTCAGGTCCTGGCAATATCCTCGTAAATCATCTCTGCACTCCTTCCAGCTTAATGGTATCTTTGCTACAACAGAGTGACTGAGACTTTAACAAGGATCATATTCATTCCCCTATTCGACAAACTGCAATAATCTGTCAGTACATTTGCTCATTAGCATGTCCTTTCTCTCTCATTATTTTTCAGACTTTTTTCTCATTTGGTAATTTCACAAATAAATAGCAAGTTCCTCGCATGGAAGTTGGTGACTTCAGAGAGTGGAGGCATTCTTTGAAATATCTTTGTTTTTAAACTGACATGGGGAGAAATTGGTTCCTTTATAAAATTTCGGCTCCATTATTTAATTTATAAAGAAGTCCCTGAGAGGAGTAATTATATATTATTCTCCAGAAGATGCAAAGACCGAAGGCTGGAATGAGCTCAGCCAAGAGGCAGCTGTTCCAATTTGCCATGGATGGGACTGTACCCAGAATAGATCTTTGGATCTTATGTTATTTCTTAACTCTATTACTGCCAAGCAGAATCGAGTTTGAGAGTGTGCCGTAAATGTATCTGCCTTTCAGTTGTCACACCACAGGAAGGAAGTGGTAGCAACAGAGAGAGTTCAGATGAGATTTACCAGGAGGTTACCTGGAATGGGGGCTGTAGGTATTTGGATGGGCTGGGTTTATCCTTCTTGAAATGTAAGAGGCTGAGGAGAGACTCAATAGAGTTTTATAAAATGATGAGGGGTTCAGATAGGACAGAGTATTTTTTTCACAGGGCAGGGGTGTCTAGCATTAGAGGACACCTAATGCTTAAGGTGAGAGGGAAGACATTTTAAAGGGAATGTGAGGGGTACGTTTGTTTCACAGAGGGAGGTGAATATCTGGAATGTGCTGCCTGAACAAATAATGAAGGCAGATAGGATTACAATGGCACTTGGATGGGAAAGGCACAGAGAGGTACAGGACTAATGCTGGCAAATGGGATTAGATTGGATAGGCATCACAATTGTTGTGGATAGGACAGGCTGTAGGGGCCAATATCTGTACTATATAGTTATATGCTTAATGGATTGGAAGGGGTTGTGTGGAGCAAGAATGGTGTCATGAACCAGTGTTGGCAAAGTGGCCAGGAACTTTTGCCTAATTCTTGATGAACCAGCAGATAACGCATTGTCTTTTATTAGTGCATTGTTCCCCATATCTTTGGTTCTGTTGTTACTTGTACAGTCATTGAATTTGTTTGTGGGATGTGGAAGTTCCTGACGAAGCCAGCAACCTAATTACTCTTGAATTAAATGGCTGGACGGACCATTTCAGAGGGAAGACAAGAATCATCTACATTGGTACATGTTTAGTCACAATTAAGGCCGAATTTCTTACCTGACGAACATTAGAGTACCGGATAGGACCTTAGTGGGAAATTGATGGTCATAAAATCAGTTACTTGAACTTAAATTAGATTATGCTACCGCCGTCAAGAGATTTTATTCTCTTGCGGAGAAGTGAGTCGGTGTGAGAAGTGGTCATTGAGCTGAGATGGGATCATAAGGTCATAAGGGATAGGAGCTGAATTAGGCCATTTGGCCCATCAAGTCTACTCCGCCACTCAATCATGGATGAGCTATCTCTCCCTCCTAATCCCATTCTCCTGCCTTCTCCATATAACCCCTGCCACTCAGGATGGATCAACAGGGTGAGCTAGGCAGCAAGGATTTGAACAAGCTCAATTTTATGGAGATGAGAATGAAGGAGGGCAGCCAGACGTTTACTGGAAGAGCCAAGTTTAGAGGCAGCAATGGAATGGTTGAATGTTCCAACGGTCCCCCATCAAACTGACGTGATCTTTCTTCCTGTGAGCTCCTACTGCTACATACGGGATGCCTTCGAAGCCAAGTTCACCATTGTTGTGTAGCATCCTCTTCCTGCAGAGGGATCTGGCAAAGCTTCCAGGAGGAAATCTCCAAAAGATAGAAATATTACATCAGGCAGAAATTCAGACAGCCTGTGAATTTCCTGCCCGCTTATCGATGAGTCAAAGGTTGTGCCTTTGGACATGCAGGAAGGTTTAGTTTCTCAAACCGTATCTGATGCAGGTTTTAACAGCAAAAGGTCGGGCTGCATTTCTATAGTACATTCATGATATTGCAACATTCCCCAGTCCCATTTAGCTAATGAAACATCTTTGAAGAATGGTCACTGTTCTACCGTAGGAAATGCTGCACAGAAATTTCCCACGTTCAGCAAAACTCAGAACTATTTTGTTCTGAGGGAGATTGGGTGAAGGAATGGATATTTAGCTGGAACACCAGAGAGAGTGCCCCTGCTCTTCGTCAAAGTAATGATCGTTCATGCTTGTTGGAGTGTGAAGATGGGTGCTCAGTTTAACGGGAGTAAACAAATGCATTGCTTATCCATGGTTTTAATTTTGGCATTTGTTCCACAAGTTGTCAGTGTTTTGCTTTTGGTTACGGAACGTGCTTGGAAGAATTGAAGGAGCTGGTTGTTAATTAATGGTGAACCACACCTACTGCTTCAGATGGGATGGCAAGTTGCCCACCCCCTCCGCCATGCTCAAGCGACCTAGGGATTAAGGGTCCCTCTAGAACCAACTCCAGAGGAAGACGATGGACTACAAGCATTTTTCTTAAATATATTTATTTATTACATTAAATAATAGGCGTCACAGTGGTGCAGCTGGTATATAGCGGCTTCCCAACAGCATCAGAGAACTGGGTTCGATCCTGACCCAGGGTGCTGTCTGTGACGAGTTTGCACATTCTCCCTGTGACCCTGTGGGTTTCCTCTGGGTGGTCTGGTTTCCTCCCACATCCCAAAGACGTGTAGGTTAATTGGCTTCTGCAAAATTGCCTTGGGTGTGTAGGGAATGGGCGAGAAAGCAGCATAACATAGAACTAGTGTGGACAGGTGAGTGATGGTCGACGTGGACTTGGTGGGCCAAAGGGCCTGTTTGCATGATGTCTCTCTAAACATTATTCTGGGGTGTACAAGAGTTGGGGTATTAATAGTGTTTGAAATCGGGCAATTGAATTGAGAAGACCATGTTTCCAGTTTACGTAGGAAAAAGCCACATATAGATATATTTGGGACAAAGCCATGGAGGAAGCACAGGGACAGAGCAGAGACTACAAGGGCATTCCCAGAGCATTTCTCACAAATTGTTTTGAAGATTCCATTGTGCTTGACAGCAAGTGAAGACTTTGTGGTAGGGTAGGAAATTTGAATCCAGCAATAACTATATTTTTAGTCTCGTTGAGAAAGAAAAGCCAAGAGATCAGCTTGTGGTGGGCAGGACTGGAAACTTGTGACTGGACAAGGCTTTGTTTTCTCAGCTTACAGTAGTGAACCTTCCAGGAGTGTATCCAACCCAAGCAGCCAACCTCGGCTCTACACTGCTCATCGTTTATTCTGCTTTTCCCCCCTTCTGTGCGTCAGGTACAGGATATTAGTTGAACTCAGTGGAATATGTCAGCGCTTGTTTCTTCCCAAACATCACGAATGTCAGCTGTCAGTGGTCAAGGATGGAGAATCCCCTCGGGCGGCGTGCCCAGCGAGGGAAGCATTTACTCACAGCTACCGTAAGCTGAGAAAACAAAGCTCTGTCCAATCACCGGTTTCCAGTCCTGCTCACCAGTAGCTGATCCCTTGGCTTTTCTTCCGTTGGCCCAATGACACGTTCTTTGTCCAGCCCGAAAAATAAAGAGAGAGAGAGGGTGTGAGAGTGTGAGTGTGTGTATGTGTATGTGTGTGAGGGTGTGAGAGTGTGAGGGTGTGTATGTGTGTGAGGGTGTGAGAGTGTGAGAGTGTGAGGGTGTGTATGTGTGTGAGGGTGTGAGAGTGTGTGTGTGAGAGTGTGTGTGTGTGAGAGTGTGTGTGTGTGAGAGTGAGTGTGTGAGAGTATGAGTGTGAGTGTGTGTGTGAGAGGGTGCGTATGTGTGTGAGGGTGTAAGAGTGTGTGTGAGTGTGAGAGTGTGTGTGTGAGGGTGTGTGTGAGGGTGTGAGAGTGTTAGAATATGAGAGTGTTAGAGTATGAGAGTGTTAGAGTATGAGAGTGTTAGAGTATGAGAGTGTGTGTGTGAGAGTGTGTGTGTGAGAGTGAGAGTGTGAGAGTGAGGGTGTGAGAGTATGAGAGTGTGTGTGTGTGTGTGTGTGTGAGGGTGTGAGAGTGAGATAGGGAGGGAAAAGAAAGAGAAAAAAGTGGAAGAAGTATAATAGAGGGACAGAGAGAGAAAGAAAGAGAGAATGGAAGCAAGGATCAATGAAACATATTCACTTCATATAGGAAACAATCCCATAAGCAACAAAGTGAGTGTGATCTGCAATAGACAAAGAAGCCTGGACGTGTTGTGTAGATACGTCCAGTAGACAATGTTTGACTGGACAACGTCCAGATTGTTAATTCACACTCGGCCACACGTGCTTCACAATACCTTGTGCTGTTGCTCTTCAATTAACGATCTTGCTCATCTGTCCATCACCCTTGCCCACATCCTTCTTCCAACCATCCAGTCTAAACCTATGCTTCTGTTTTCCTATGACATTCATGCCCATTCATAAGCTTATTCTGTTTGTGTGCTGCATAGGAAAGGAGAGGCTTTGCTCCTGTAAAGTTGTTCAAAACTGCCAGGTGTCTTGTGTTTCCTGCCTCACTGAGCTTCTTAACCGTGGAATCGATGTTGGCTGAACGCACATGTCTCGGCAACCATCATTTAGACCTGGGCAAACTGTGATGTTGACTGGCCAGGACACCGGGGCGGGCTCATGAAGTAGTGGGATCTTAAATGTCCACTTGTGAAAGCAGATGGGGGTCTCACCAAAAATATGGCATTTGCAAAAAGGAATCACAGAATGGTCACAGCATGGAAGGAGGACATTTGGCCCTTTGTGTCTTTACTGGCTCTGTGCAAGAGCAAACCACCACATACCACAGTCCCACCCTCTCTCTGCTGTCTTGAAAACTCTTTACATTCAGGAACCTATTCAGCTTCCTTTTGAACATGTCGATTGCATCTTCTTCCGCCGACCAGATTCCAACCACTTGGTGTGAAATTTCTCTATGTTACTCGTGATTCTTTTTGCCAATCACGTTCATTCTATGATCTCCTGTTCTTGCCCCTCTACCATTGAGAGCAGTTTCTCTCTGCTCTGTCTATACCCATCATGATTTTAAATCCATCTATCAGATCTCATAAACTGCTCTGTTCCAAAGAGAACAACTTAGTTTCTTCAGCCAAGTTGCCTCCTTATTCCCTGGAATCCTTTTGAAGGTCTCCCGTTGCTACTGAGGATCTGAGATTATTCAGCCACTTGAGCCTGCCCTACTATTCAGAGTTTGATATTATCTCCACCCAACTCTATCCTATCAGGTGAAACCTGTGGAGAGAGCAGCAGAGTCAACGTGATACGTTGACCTACCTTTCATCAGGTCAGGAGAATGTTAGACAAGGAACATGTTTTAGTTGCCTGAGAGTTAGGGAGAAGCAAGGGGATGCCTGTGATAAGAGGGCAGTGAAGACTCCTTATCTGCAACTAATCCACACTGAGGAGATCCAAATAGAAGGACAGAAGAGAGAGGAAATCTGTTGGAACTGAGAGGTGCACAGACTTTGCTGTAAACATGAAATAAAGGAGAATTCTGAACTCCATACACGCGGATGGAGAAAAAAAAAGTTAATATTATAAGCTGACCTTTTTCAAAACTAGCCAGTTCTTTGTAAATGGAAAGGGTGGTTATCTGTAACTGTTGCATTTTTCGTTGATTACTGAGGCTAGTCAGAGTGGGACTGGGATGGAGAATTTAAGTGAGAGGAGACCGGAAGCTCGGGGTTAACCTACAGACAGGGCAGAGGCATGTAGCAGTATCCTCATTCGTGCCCTGTTGCTCAATTGGCCATCTCTGGGTATATTTCCTGGTGCTCCCTCCTCAATGCCTTCACCACCCTGACCGCAGGGTTGAGATCAATGTAAAGGATGGGCGAGTATATCGAGGGGTAGGTACCCGCACCAATAAAAGGTTTGAAGCACAGAGTGGCCTCCTGCAGTTCATGTGACAGGAAGCTCTGGAAAATGGAGTCACTTCCTACGAGGGTAGATCTTGCAGTCCCTGGGTGGGGTTGAGAGAGACAACAATGACCATCTATAATAAAAATGTTCCATCTGTGTTACTTCCTCATATTGTGGGAGGATGAAATCTGGAACTCCCTCTCCCAAATGCATTGATTTTCCGAGGTCAATTGTAAATATTAAAACTGAAATTGATATTTGTTAGACGAGGGAAACAAGTGTTACAGGAATGAACCAGGTCAATGAAATGAACGTAGACCAGCCATCATTTCAGTAGAATGGATTAGAGGGGCGGAATGACCCTGCATTCCCAAGAGCCGTGGAGAGAGGCTCCAAAGACTGTGATGTCCTTGAGAGAATTCAGCAGCTATGCCAGCAGTAACGTTCTTTTGGCTTTCCTCTGGGCAGTTCCCTCGATCATGTTACAAAATAAATGCTCTTGCAATGATTATCATCATGTCCACATGTGTGGAACATTTGAGCACAAAAGCCATTGCAACCATGCCAAAACATTCTGCCATTGCGGCATATTTGGGGAATTATGTCAGTAACATGCCTTGCTTGTAATAATAAGTGATGCCAGAGTCTCATCCAATGCTAGTTGGTCACATGACATCAAAAAATGGAAAGACTTTATTTATACAACATCCTTCACAAGTTTAGAACATAACTAAATGCTTCTTCTGACTTGTTGCCACTGTACTATATGGACTGTATTATATGGCCGTGGATGACAAAATTCTTATGGGGTTGGACAGGCTAGATGCAGGAAGATTGTTCCCGATGTTGGGGAAGTCCAGGACAAGGGGTCACAGCTTAAGGATAAGGGGGAAATCCTTTAAGACCGAGATGAGGAAAAACTTTTTCACACAGAGAGTGGTGAATCTCTGGAACTCTCTGCCACAGAGGGTAGTTGATGCCAGTTCATTGGCTATATTTAAGAGGGAGTTAGATGTGGCCCTTGTGGCTAAAGGGATCAGGGGGTATGGAGAGAAGGCAGGTATGGGATACTGAGTTGGATGATCAGCCATGATCATATTGAATGGCGGTGCAGGCTCGAAGGGCCGAATGGCCTACTCCTGCACCTATTTTCTATGTATCTATGTATCTATCTGAAGTATTAACTCTGTTCTCCGAAAATCTTAAAATCTGCAAATGCTGAAAATCTAATATAAAAACAGAAAAGGCTGTAAATACTCAGCAGGTCAGGCCACGCAAATCTCCTTTAAACTTTCTTTCAATCACCTTAAACCAATGCACTGTAGTATTTGGCAGTTTCACCTTCGTAAAAAGACTATCTACTCACCTTATGTTCCTGTCTTCCCATGTCATTCTGAAGAAGGGCCCTGACCCGAGACGTTGCCTGTGCATTCCCTCCACCGATGCTGCCGGACCCACTGAGTTCCTTCAGCACCTTGTGTTTTTCTCAAGATTCAAGCATCTGTAATTCCTGGTCTACCCGATCTGTGCCTCGGTTGAAATCGAAAGTAAAAACAGAAAATGCTGGAAATAATCAGCAGGTCAAACAGCACCTGTGGGAAGAGAAACAGAGCTCATATTTCAGGTCGTCAGAACTGGGAAGGAAATGAAACAAGCTGATTAAACTGCAAGGAGGTGGGAGGTTAGAGAGGGGATGTTTTTGACAGGGTCAAACTGTAAACCAGGTTTAGTTTAGTTTTAGTTTAGAGATACAGCATGTAAGCAGGCCCTTCGGTCCACCGGGTCCGCACCGACCAGTGATCCCCGCACTTCAACACTATCCTACACAAAGGTCAATTTTACACTTATACCAAGCCAATTAACTTATAAACCTACACGTCTTTGGAATGTGGGAGGAAACCGAACATCTCAGAGAAAACCCACGCAGGTCACGAGGAGAACGTACAAACTCCATACAGACAGCACCCGTAGTTGGGATCGAATCTGTGTCTCTGGTGCTGCGAGCGCTGGAAGGCAGCAACTCTACCGCTGCGTCACCCTGCCGGCCTGGTTGTCTAGTCAATGAGTGAATGGGAGCATTTAGAGAGTGAGGAGTTGCAAAATTCTACAGCTTCAAGTGACATGATTTCTCTGCACCTGTGATATTAAAAAACAAAGTGCGGAGGAACTCAGGCTGCATCTGTGGAGGGAATGGACAGATGATGTTTTGGCTGAGGACCCTTCTTCAGTCTGAAGCATCCTCCAGCACTTTTTTTTTGCTTAGGATTCCAGCACCTGCAGTTTCCTTTTACCTCCACACTTGTGATATTGAGTCAACTTGTTTGTTTCGTTATTTTTATTTTTTGTCTATTGGAATGAAGAAGATGCCCAGCCTGACCTACTGTACATATCCCCCTGTTCTACGTTTAGCAACTCCCAAGTTCTTTTGTCTATATTTTATTTTCCAAGTGGTCGGTGTCGGAACATGCTGCTGGGGGAAGGGGTGGAAGCAGATACAATACTGATATTTAAGAAGAAGGGTCTCGACCCCAAAAGTCACCCATTCCTTCTCTCCAGAGATGCTGCCTGTTCCTAGTTACTGCAGCATTTTGTGTCTATCTCCAGTATTTAAGAGGTCGTTAGACAGCCACATAAACTGGAAATGAATGGAGATTCGAACCCATAATCTTCCGAGTTAGAGAAGAGAGGGTTACCCAGTGAGCTATAACAACAGGGTTACACTGGTTGTGAGCAGAGGCCTTCTCATTCTTTAGACTTTAGAGATATTATGTAGAAACAGGCCCCTTGGCCCACCAAGTCCACGCCAACCAGCGAACACCCCATACACTAGCACTATCCTACACACAGTAGGGACAATTTATAATTTACAGAAGCCCATTAACCTTTAAACCTTTCTGCACTGGAGAGTAATCGGTGTAACCTTCATTGGCCACCAACCAAAGAGTGATGAGCTTCTGCCCCACTCCTCCATTACAAATGTCTTCAGTAATACTCTGGGCCTGTCCTCTCTTCACAGTACTCACTCACACTTCTCATGTGTGAGCCCACAGAGTTAGCAATGGCGATGATATCCTTCACTAATTGGGCCCCCTGCAAGGTCGGCCAACTGTTATTTCTTGACATTCGGGCAGAGTGCCTGCCAGCTTCTTCCTCAGAACTGCTTTCATCAAGAAGTTGCTTCTGTGATGCTCATTCTGCTCCATATAATCTTAGGCTAAGAAGTGGGATCCATACACAGAAATCTAAAAAACCCTGCCTTCTCCCCAGACGTCTGTGACTTTCATCTTAAAATACACTATGCCATATCCTCATGAAATATTTTATTCCTAGTATTTAATATTTACAGCATGTTCTGCCTTAGCTGGAAATACTGGAAACCGGATACCCAACCAGCTCTTAGACTGAAGCATTAAACTGCCTGTTGTAACAGCGTTCAATTTATAACCCTTCACAAAACAATGCAGTCTAATCCCTGATGTAAATAGGGGCCAACCATTGACTAATTGAAGGTGGGAACAGGCTGAGGGGCTGAATGGCCTTTTGCCGTTCCTAATAAACCATAACAGGTCTCCTGGACAACTAGCTCGGTGAGGATACCCCACAGATTCTGCCTCCCATCAATCTTTACTCAACATTTCACAATGCATGGTTTTAATAAATGCTTGGCATGGATTCTGACATCCTAAAATAGACACAAACTGCTGGAGTAACTCAGTGGGACAGGCAGCATCTGGATGGCGTTTCAGGTCAAGACCCTTCTTCAGCCCAGAGTCCTGCTCTCAGTTTGAAGAAGGGTCTCAACCCGAAACATCACCCATTCCTTCTCTCCAGAGATGCTGCCTGTCCCGCTGAGTTACTCCAGCATTTTGTGTCTATCTTCGGTTTACACCAGCATCTGCAGTTCCTTCCTACACATTGTGACATCCTAATCTGGGTTAGCTCAACCCATTCTTCCAGGCTCATTAGTAAAGTTGCTTCTGGTCATGAAAGTCAATTTGTGTTGAAAGGTAGCAGGAGTGTGGAGACACACAGCTGCCGTACTGTGACCTGGGACAGCTCATGTTTCACTGTAGTGCTGCTCCTTTGCCTTGCAGCCATCAGTCTGTATCAGTGGGTAATACATTCATATAGGCGTACACCATAGAAACAGGCCCTTTGGCCCAATGCACCCATACCAACCATCATGCCTATCTATACTGATCCCATTTGCTTGCATTAATTTCATATCCCTTCATGCCTTGTTCATTCAAGTCCCTGTCCAGATGCTCGAAAATCTTGTTATTGTTCTTGGCTCCACCTCTTCTGGCAGCTCATTCCTGATACCAACTACCATTTTTGCAAAAAATGTGTCCCTCAGAAATAGAATACAATCAATCTTTGTTTCCAGATCCTTTTTAAAACTCCTCTCTCTCTCTCTCTCTCTCTCTCTCTCTCTCTCTCTCTCTCTCTCTCACCTTAAACCTCTGTCCTCTAGTTTTAGATGTTCCTACCATGGGGAAACCCTGTGGCTGCCTACCCTTTCTATGCCTCTCACTATTTTATATATACCTCTCATAATTTTATATACCTCTCACATGTCATCCTTCAGCCTCTTTTGCTCGAGGGAAAATAGACCAATCTCTCCTGACAACTCAACCCCTCCAGTCTAGGCAGCATCTTTGTGAATCTTTCCTTCACCCCCTCCAGTTTCATCATCCTTCCTACAGTGTGGTGACCAGACAATGCTCTAAATGAGGCCTAACCATGACATCCCAACCCTTATACTCAACTCCTCATGCTGTATGCCTTCCTCATTACCATCTGGAGCAGCTGTTTGTTGTTTCAAATCTCACTCTCTGAAAACCCAGGCCAGTCTGGAGGGAATGCAATGTTGTTAGAGACGTTGTCTTTTGATATAAAACAATAGAATATAAACAGTGACCATTTCTGTCCTTTCAGAGGGATGTACGACATCCCATGGTACTTTTCCCAAGGTATTCCTGGTATAGTGGTGACTATTAATCCTTTAATTAACACCACCAAACGGATTGACCTGGTCATTGTTACATTGAGCATGAGAGCTTGCTGTGCATAAATTTCCTGTTGTGTTCCCGACTTTGTGGCAGTGACTGCTCTTTGGGGTATTCTGTGGCCACAGGCAAAATAGAAAAACAAATCAATCTTTGTTTCCAGATTTGTTCACTGTCTGTGAGGGAGCTGGTAATTGCAAGGGTGCGTTTGTGTGCATCATTGGTGCCTTCTGTTCCAGTCACCAGTTCCAGTGGATTCATGGAATATTTTCATCTGAGAAGGAGACCACTCTGCCCATCGAACCTGTGCTGGTTGTAAAACAATGCCCCATCTCACCCCACCATCCAGCAGGCCACAGATCTTGTGTATGCAACGTGTGAATCTAGCTGGCGTTTATGCTTGGCTATTTATGCTTGGCTATTTAACATCACTATCGTGCTTCAAGTTGCCCTTTGCTTGGTATTGGAGACTTGCTGTTATGAGTGGGGGAGGGGGGGGGGAGGGGGAGAGAGGAGGGATGTGGAATCACAGTCCAATGACCTCCAGCTGATTGTGAACTCCCCACCTTCACCTAGCCCCTCATCTACTCCTCCCTAATTTAACAGCATTGGCATCAATAACTCAACTGCAGTTATTGATGCTAATGCTGAGCCCGCAGAATGTGGAACTGAATACAGAAGGGGTTAAGGAACAGTCGTTGGCTGAGTTGCTGAAGCTTGTGCTGCATTTATTCATTGTGCCTGTGCTACAGATGGTACGGTCTCGATTGAAGGGAGGGTGGGGGGGGCGGTGGAGAGGGGGAAGCCACGAGCTGCTGTAAGCACAGAGACTCGCAACACAACCTGATATGGGCAGACACCACATCAGATAACATCCACGTTAATTCATCATTGCCACAGTTTTGCCTGGGACCTAATCTGGGTGATTTCCAAGACGCAAGTCTGCACCTCTGGGGCCCTTGTTTAACTCTTATCTTCAATTTTCCAATGCTCTCCCACTGAGGCCACAATCTGCCAATTATTCTGCATTTCTCTCTCTCTCACTCACACACACACACTCTCTATCCCTCTGTTTCTCCCTCTCCTCCTTCTCTCTCCACGCCCCCCCCCTTCTCTCTCCCCTCCTCTCTCTCTCTCTCTCCCCTTCCCCCCGTCAATCAGTGTCCCTCCCCCATTTTGTCTCTCTCTCACAGGCACAGTGAAGTCTGCTGGTCTGTTTCTCAGTTGTGCTTAGACACATAAGTGCTGTGATAAACTGCACACAAAGCCCAAGGAAGAGGGAGCAACCTTGGGCAGCAGAGATTCTCTGGAACAACACAGATGGAGCACAGTGGGTGGAATTAGCAGTGAATTGGACTGTAACAGAGCATGTACAATATTCTCCCAACAGTAATGTTTTCCTTCAAGGAGACATATATTGTATGTGCTGTTTTACAGAGGCAAATGCATGTGTGCCTATCTTCTGTAATCTATCCAACTCCACAACTCCGCCATTCCCACCATCAGCGTCTAGTGAGTGGCATAGAAAGAGCCCACTGTGTTAGATCTGAACTATCTGTGAGAAATCAGAATTAAAAAGCTGCAGATGCTGAAAATCTGAAACAAAACTGGAAACTGCGGGTGAGACTGCCTGACCCGCTGGGGTTGTGCCAACATTTTCTGGATTTGTTTCAGTCTCTCACTGCAGCGGAGTGTTGATCACTGCAGTAATGGTGACCGTCACTAGGTGGCAACGTCACCATTAGGGGGGGTCACTTTAACCAGGTAAAGAAAGCAGCAGATCTGATTGCACCCCAGTTTTACAGCAGTCAGAGATGAGGCCATCAGGCCCTCCATCACTACAGGCAATCTGTTAAAATGGCCCCATTTGAGTCTCTGTCACAAGAACCTTGACACAGGTATGTGGACAGGAAAGGTTTAGAGTGGTATGAGCCAAACACAGGCTAGTGTAGATGTGGCAGCATGGGCAGGTTGGGCCGAAGGGCCGGTTTCCGTGCTGTATGACTCTCTGACTATAACCTGAGACAGGAGTAGGCCTTTAAGCTGCTCACTCCTGGCCAACCATTGGGTAAGATCGTGGCTGATCCAGTGTTTGTGTCCAGTTTCCTGCCTGGTCCCCTTAATGGCCCAGAATATAGTGATCTTAGCCCTGGAAATACCCCGTGATTGTAAATCCACAGCTCAGCATCTAAAGATTCACACACCCTGCTTAAAGAAACCTCTCCTCACCTCAGTACTGATTCCTTATTCTGAGCCTGTGACAGGACACAATGATCCACAGGTGGAAATGTACCAGACTGTTACAATTCTCCACAGGATGAAATAGGTTCAGAGCCTTGGACTGAACAGAATTACTTTTGTCTGTTTAGAAATTGAAATATTTGATTGACTTCAGAACAGTTCATTGTTCTTACTTGTCTTTTGTGTTTATTTATCCCTCTCTCTTAGTACCCTTCTTTTCCATCTCCTTCTCTCTCCTCTCTTTTCTCCTCCCCTTCTTTCCTTTCATTCTCTCTTCTCCCTCTCGCCTTTTTTCTCTCCTCTTTCTCCCTCTGCCTCTCTCTCTCTCTCTGTCTCCTTGCTCCCAGTAGAATAATCTCGTCCATTTCATTCCTGTATTGTGTTCACGATGATAAAAATTCCACAATTGTTTAATTTCTAGTTTTTTTGTTAATCTAACTTTCTGTATATTAAATGAACTAGACTAATGAAAATTCAGCTGTGAAAATGTTTTTGAAGAAAATGTTTGAGAACTTGAAGTTAGTAAATATGTGATCCATGAACCCAACTGAGATAGCATTAAGCATCTTCCAAACAGGATCTTCCCATTTTTGGCTACCAGATCCGTTCTCTCTCCCTAGAAGGGAAACCTTTATTTTACTCAACATTAACACCCATGGTTCACATTTAGAAAGGGAATTATATGTGCATGTTATTTGTCACATTGTAATTAAACCCTTCTGCCAGTGGTGTTGAAGACGTGGCTCTGAGTTAATTGTAGAGTAACATGTTTACATTTGGGAAATGGGTACTGGTTTAAGATGTTACTTTAAATATTTTGATGAAGATTTCCAGAATCCCGGCTTCCTTTCTTCAGTCTGATTACGTAAACTGTAATTCCCAGAATGCAGGAAGTTAAAGGGTGATTTCACTAAGGCTGTTTGGGAATTAGTAACGAAGCAACTGAGGTAGATCCAATTTGGGGAATGGCATTAAAACCAGCCATGCCCTTTAGAAGTAGCACAATGGCCAAACCACAGAGCTTGTATTTGGAGACATGACTATCAATCCAGCAAAATTAGTTTGAATCCTTTCATAGCAGTTCAGAAATTTAAATTAAAGAGTGGATACATTTGGAATGCTGAGCTGGTATCAATAATGGCGATTATGAAATGACTGGATTGTTGTAAATAAATCTGCCTTCCCTCCCTGGTCTGAATCCAAATCAACAACTAGCATGGTGGTATTTTTTGCAAACTGCTGGAGGAACTCAGTGGGTCAGACAGCATCTGAGGAGGGAAATGGACCGACAATATTTCGGTCGAGACCTTTCTTCAGACTGTTGCTGTAGAAGGGACATAGCTGGTAGATAGAGGTGAAAGAAAGGGGTGGGGAAGGAGCTAGTACGTGATAAGTCTGGCCGAAAACGTCACTCAATCCTTCTCTCCAGAGATCCTGTCTGTCCCGCAGAGTTACTCCAGCATTTTGTGTCTATTCTAGGAAGTGATAGGTGGATTCAGGTGAGGAGTTGATGAGCAGATGAGTCGGGTTGGGAGGAGAGAAGGTGGAGTTAGGCAACAAAGGATGGAGGTGATGTGGAAAAGGCAAAAGGGTGCAGATGGTGGAATCTGTTAAAGAAGGAAGAAGGGGAGTGAAATGTAGAACTGGAGTGATGGATGTTGGGTTGAGGGAACAGGATGGTCAAGGTAAATATGGGTCTCGAAGAGGGAGGGGTGGGGGATGACCCAAAATGTTATCTGTCCATTTCCCTCCACAGATGCACCTGATCTGTTGAGTTTCTCCAGCAGTTTGTTGTTTATTCAAGATTCTAGCACCTTGTGTCTCCATAATTGATTCTTAATTGCCTTCTGAAATAACGCAGCAAGATAATTAGTTTGGCCAAGCCAGTGATATTCGCATCATTCGATCAAATTAAAACGTCTTTACTACCACAAGTCAGGGACGTGTGGTACTAAAGTGGAACTGCCTCCCATAAATAGCAGATGATGTAAGCTCAATCATCTTCTTATATCTGATGGGTTTTGGTTGGGGTTTTAAGGGAAATGGTGCTGAGGTGAGCAATGGGGCCAAGAAACTGCTGGGTTATGGCATTGAGTTGGGGGAGTAGGCATTGGGAGGGATTGTTCTACTCTTGTGTTCTTGAATGAATCCCGATGATGTTGTCTGGTGCCAAAGTCAAATCCCTCTGCTTGTTCCTTCCTGGAAATGGTTTAGATTCCCTGAAGAACCTGAAGCATCTGGAAACAAAGCGGGAAAAGTGGGAAAAGAAGCAACAGCGCAAGAGGCGGATTAAGCAACGGTCAATTAGCAAGGAGAAGTGGGTGGAGACTCTGGTTGTGGCTGACACTAAAATGGTGGAGCATCACGGAAGTGAAAACATTGAGGCCTACGTCCTCACTGTTATGAACATGGTGAGTGACTGTCATTTATTTCTTCTTCCGTTTTAGGGGAACATTTCAAATACTTATGTTTTTGTGAGATGTTGATGCTCCTCAATGTTACAGGAATTGGCAGCGAAAGTTGGAAGGACCACTCTTCTTGCCATCAGCAACAGCCTGAGACCATGTTTAATGCGGCCAGGACCCTGAGAATGAACCTAGGGATCATGAGAAAGAACCCAGGGATGTTTGGGTTAATGTATGATGAGCATTTAACAGCATTAGGCCTGTACTCACTGGAGGTCAGGGGAGGACCTCTTGAAGCTTATTGAATAGTGAAAGGCCTGGATAGAGTGGATGTGGCGAGGATGTTTCCACCAGAGGGAGAGTCCAGGAACAGAAAACACAGCCTCAGAATAAAAGGAGGTAACTTTAGAAAGGAGATGAGGAGGAATTTCTTGAGTTAGAGGATGGTGAATTAGTGGAATTTATTGGCTGTGGAGGCCAAGTCGTTGGGTTATTTTTAAGGCGGAGATTGACAGATTCAGGTTTAGTAAGGGTCTCAAGGGTTATGGGGAGAAGGCAGGAGAAAGGTGTTGAGAGGGAAAGACAGATCAGCCATGATGGAATGGTGGAGTAGTCTTGATGAGCCGAATGGCCTAATTCTGCTCCTATGACTTACAAACGTTTGAACATGATCCAGATAGGAAGCTAGCTTGGAAGGTATCTGAAATGCTCCTTGACTTGAATTTCTCCTCGGCCATTCTTCGGGTTGCTGGCCTCCCACTTGGCTGCTTGGCTCCTGGTCTCCTACCAGCCACTCTCCGGGACTTGCTGCCTGCCCCTCCAGTGTCAGACTCCAGACTTGCTTATCTCTACAGCCACAAAACTACAACAAACACATCACTGGATTGGAGCCTTGAGCCATAGTGCGGCAGGGTGTGTGTGTGTTGAGAAAACAATCACGACTGGGGCAAAACCATCCACAATCATGGGCTAAGTGCTTTACAAAGGTATTAAAATTGTTTGGTTGGAGAAGATGCTGTTCTTGAACTGCTGCAGTTCGTTTGACCTGCTCTTGAGATGATTAATGGATTTGATATGGGAGATTGGGAGAAGATCTTTCCACCAGATCAAGTGTGTTGCGTGGAGGGAATGTTTGACCTAAAAAACTAAACTGGAATAAGTTTTCGATGACATTCTTTTAAGGAGCATGAATAAACTAACATGGGTATTTTTGCTT
The DNA here is from genome assembly GCA_038087875.1 of Malacoraja senta. Classification (NCBI taxonomy): domain Eukaryota; kingdom Metazoa; phylum Chordata; class Chondrichthyes; order Rajiformes; family Rajidae; genus Malacoraja; species Malacoraja senta. Next base: position 11,110,613 of record CM075989.1, on the reverse strand, counting down.
TGTTTGTCAGTAAATCTTAATGGGATGGAAAATAGAAATAGAACGTTTGTGTGTTTGCTGAGTGCAGTTTACAAACTCGAGGCATTCCATGGCACTTTGCTGCCAAATGAATTCTTCTGAAGTGTAATCACTTTAGGGATTGCTGCAGTCAAATTGGCACTGCCAGCTCACACAAAGAGCCATGTAAAAATGTCCATATCATCTGTTTTGGTAATGCAGACTGATGTGTGTGAATATTGAGCAGGAACCTCCCTTCCATTTCACATTCCAACCAGGAAATCTTTTACATCCAACTGTAGGAACAGATGGGACTTGGTTTTAACATCCAGAAGTCAGCACTTCCAATAGCACTCCCAACAGGATCAGTCTGTAGCTGGAACTGAACACCTGACCAAACACAGAGAGAGCTACATAGTCAGCCACAGGAGAGAACTGTGAGCTTCCTTCCGAAAAATGGCAGCTCAAAGAGTCATAGAGTCATTCAGCATGAAAAAAGGCCCTTCGATCCAACTTGTCCATGACAAACAAGTTGGCATTCTGGGCCAGTCCCAATTTGGCCCCATATTCCTCTCAATCCTTCCTATCCATACATTTTTTCCAACAGTTTATAGGCACATACTTAGATAACACACAAGAACATAAATTATTCATAAATTACACGTAAAATTCTGAAAGACAGTAAAAAGAAGGACGACTGCAGGAAAAAAGGCGTTCGAGCAAAACACTATTAGAAAAAAACAATTCCATGGTAGTGCAAGATCCTAATCCATAGTGTTGTGTTGTTGAGGTAGGATTAGGATCATGCGGGTTGGTTCAAAAACCTGATAGCTGTAGGAAAGTAGCTGTTCCTGAACCTGATGGTGTGGGACTTCAGGCTTCTGTACCTCTTGCCCAATGGTAGGAGAGAGGAGTGGGCAAGGACCAGTTGGTGGGGATCCTTGATGATAGATGCTGCCTTCTTGAGACAGTGCCTCATGTAGATGCTTTTGATGGCGAACATCACCTGAGTGAATAAATAAAAAAGGTGTCAGAACATCCAAAGATTTTCTTTATGCTGGAAGAGTGGAACTTCGTCTCACAAAATGGAGTGGTGTCGTAAATTTGAGAGCAACATGTTCTTATGGACCATGATATAAAATAGCATGGAGCCATACTTAGACAGCATGCACCTTTCCACCAGTACCAGGCACAAATGAAGAGTGTGAGGAGAATGTTCGCCACTTGCATGGATTAGTCATACTGCAGGTGGAAGAGCACTAGGGAAAGGAAGATAAACCATTACTCACTTTATCTATGCCCCTTGAGATCTGTGCACCTCAATAAGGTCACCCCTCAGCCTCCTCTCCATAGAATGGTTAAAATCGGTTGATGCAATGGATGATTGGTCCAATAACACAACAATGGCTCCATCATTTCTGCTTGCTAGACGGATTATTAGGGAGCTGTTACCATTTAACAGTATGAAAATGTGTGAGACAAGAGGATTTCCACAAATAAATCTCAAAATGGTTAAACTGAGTAGTGCTGTGGGCAACTGGACATCTCTCCATTTGTTGCTGTGTCTCCAAACCCAGTGGGAAGGATTGGAATGGGAACCTCTCAGTCTTCCCTTGGTTCTGGGCTCCTTTAGCTGGAGTCTTGCAGGCACAGAACATTTACTGGGCTCTGTTTAGCCAGTCCAACCTGAAACTGTTCAACAATGGAGCCGTCTCATCCAAGCTTCATCTACACTTGCCCAATGCGCACCATTTTGATAATCTCACCCACAAGTACAGTCTGATGGAGGCAGGCAGGCCATCTCATGCATTCGCTTAGTTTTACATAGATACATAGAAAATAGGTGCAGGAGTAGGCCATTCGGCCCTTCAAGCCTGCACCGCCATTCAATATGATCATGGCTGATCATCCAACTCAGTATCCGTAACCTGCCTTCTCTCCATACCCCCTGATCCCCTTAGCCACAAGGGCCACATTTAACTCCCTCTTAAATATAGCCAATGAACTGGCCCCAACTACCCTCTGTGGCAGAGAGTTCCAGAGATTCACCACTCTCTGTGTGAAAACGTTTTTCCTCATCTCGGTCTTAAAGGATTTCCCCTTATCCTTAAGCTGTGACCCCTTGTCCTGGACTTCCCCAACATCGGGAACAATCTTCCAGCATCTAGCCTGTCCAACCCCATAAGAATTTTGTACGTTTCTATAAGATCCCCTCTCAATCTCCTAAATTCTAGCGAGTATAAGCCAAGGGAATCACCAGGGTTATCCCTTGGCGTGGGAATCACCAGGGTTATCATGAGGAACAGAAACAATGGTAAATCCCACCTACCAAAGCTCAGAAACCTTGAGCTGAAATTACAGTTCAGTAATGGAGGCCATGGCAGGCGAACCCACAGACAATTGATTGCAAACATGAATGAATAACTCAGTAAATATCTAGGGTACCTTCGCTTCCAAAATGCTGGTCACTTGCACATCGCTAACCTGGCAATTTTCAACCCAGCTTTGTTAGTGATCATTCCATTCCTTAGGGAATGTGCCTCCTGAATCGTTACTTTCCTCTGTCTCTCTTTGTTTTAGACATCCTTCACACCTGCCTTGTGAGCACGCTTTTGTTTCATCTGCGCTGGTACTTCCTAGTGTAGTTGTTTTCTCATTGGTTTCTGGTACTGCCTGTCTGAAATGCTTTGGAATTGTTTGGGGGCTATCGGCAGTGACGAATGTCCAATCACAACACGTGGCTGCACTGTTCTCTCACCAGCTCTTCACACATGTCTCCACAGGTTGCTGGGTTGTTTCGTGATGCCAGTATTGGCAACGCTGTGAACATCATCATCGTTCGTCTAGTGCTGTTAGAGGAAGATGAGGTGAGTAGGCAGTGCTGGCGGATTGATTGAATCATGGGATTGGTATAGAATGTATCATTTCCGCGCTATATCTCTAAACTGAACTAAATAATATGGAGACATCTAGTGAGGCCAGTCCACTACACAATCATCTCTCTATCACTTTAGCACACCCTTGGTACCTTTATCCCTTCGACAGAGAGAGTTTAACACAAAGCAAGAGAACGAGCAAATTCTAAAGACAACAAGATAAAAGTTTGAATTCAAAGTTTGCAATTTATTGAGGAATGAGTGGGAAGTGGAACCTTTGAAGAGCTCCCTTCATGTGCTAATGCATTATAGTGGCTAAGTGGCAGCCTACGGAGCTGTTTGGTATTGCGATTTGCTTATTTTTTGTCATGTACCAAGATACAGTGAAAAGCTTTTGTTTGTGTGCTATCCAATTAAATCAGATACCACTATATACATGAATACAATGAAGCCACCCACCTGTACTACAAGTAGAACAAAGAAAAAACCCCAACAGATAACAATATAAAGATAGAAGGTAGACAAAAATGCTGGAGAAACTCAGTGGGTGAGGCAGCATCTATGGAGAGAAGGAATAGGCGACATTTGGGTCGAGACTCTTCTTCAGACTGATGTCGGGGGGGGGGGGAAGGAAAGGAAGAGGCGGAGACAGTAGGCTTGGGGGAGAGCTGGGAAGGGGAGGGGAAGGAGGGAGAAAGCAAGGACTACCTGAAATTGGAGAAGTCAATGGTCATACCGCTGAGGTGTAAACTACCCAAGCAAAATATGAGGTGCTGTTCCTCCAATTTGCACTGGGCCTCACTCTGGCAATGGTGGAGGCCCAGGACAGAAAGGTTGGATTCGGAATGGGAGGGGGAGTTGACGTGCTGAGCCACCGGGAGATCAGGTTGGTTATTGCGAACTGAGCGGAGGTGTTGGGCGAAGCGATCACCAAGCCTACGCTTGGTCTCACCGATGTAGAGAAGTTGACACCTGGAACAGCGGATGCAGTAGATGAGGTTGGAGGAGGTGCAGGTGAACCTCTGCCTCGCCTGGAAAGACTGCTTGGGTCCTTTCTCTATAGTTATAACACTATATTCCACAGTCTTTTATTTTCCCTTCCGCACTCCCTAATGTGCTCATGTATGGTATGATTTCCCTGGATATCACACTAAATAAAGGTTTTCACTCTATCTTGGAAGATGTGACTATAATACACCAATACCAATAGCAAAATCTGTTCCTACCACTTATTTTTTCCAAGGTTCTCTTAAAAACCTCTTTCTTTGATTAAGCTTTTGGCTATCTCTCTATATCCCTAATTGGCAAAATCAAATTGAATTTAATACTCCTGTGAAGTTCCATGGGGTAGGTCACAATATCAGTCGTTATTGTTGTTATTGATCACCCTTTGTATTAATTGTCCTAATTATGTGGATGTTGTTGAAGATTCTCTCCTTGGTACACCTTCACAACTAAAAATGTAAATTAAAAAAAATCTGCTGAATTTCTTAGGTCTGTTAGACTCTTAAATTTGGTGAGTGCTTCAGGTTTGCTCTCCTCCTCCAAGCTTTTCATGATAAAGCTTGGGAAATGGGATAAAAGGGACCCATCTGGAAATCAGGGGTTGAGGTCATCACTCTTTAAAGTTCAATGATTGTGAGGCGTGACCAGCGCTTCAAAGTAAAGGCTTCGGCTTTTGTGAGACTCGTAATGGTTGCTAAGAATTCTCAAGGCTGCCAAGAATACAGTGACTTTAATGGATCAGTTATTGTGTAGCTAACACTGGAATGGGGGCTGGGCGGAGATACTGTAGCACAGCAAATTGCTGTATTAATAGAACTACACAGAATGTACAGCATGGAGACAGAGCATTCGGTTTATCCCGGCACCGTGATACAGTTGATCATTCTCCCATCATTCCTCATCTAACCTCATCAACATAACCTGTGATTCAACTGTGATTCTACCACACCTCTCTATCTGTCCTAGCCACTCCCTCTGAACATTGAATTCTCTCATTTTAACTAACCTACAGACAATCCCACTTTTGTATTCATTCATCTTTCTTATTCCTTCTTCCCCTGGATTTACATCCATTTCTTCCTCCCCCTTGTCCTCTTCCACCGACAGTATGACTAATCCATGCAAGTGGGGAACATTTTCCTCACACTCTTGATTTGTGCCTGGTAATGGTGGAAAGGTCCATGCTGTCTAGGTATTGCTCCGTGAAGGGAAGGCAAGCTTCATTCGCTTGGAGTTGTCAATGGAATTGAACAACATCATAATTGAACGACTTTACTTCTGACCTTGTGACAGAAGGAAGTTCATTGGTAAAGCAGATGATTGGGGAACTCAGGCAGTGATGTCCTGAGACTGGGATGTTTGACCTCCAGCAGCCATGACAGTCCTCCCTTTGTCTCCAACCATTGGAGTATTTTCCCTTTGATGTTCATTGATTTCAGTTTTTACCAGGGCGTCTTGGTGCTGCACTTAGTTAAATGCTGGCCTGATGTTAAAGACAGCCGCACTCACCTTCCCTCTGGATTCAGCCTTTGACCACATTTGGACCAAAGCTGTGATGAGGTCTGGAGCTGACTGGTCCAGCTGAAAACCAATTGGTGAATAGGTTATTGTGAATAAGTCCCACTTATCTACAGCAGCCCCCATCAGGTTGCTGATGAGGGAGAACAGACTGATTGGGCAGTTGTTAACTGGATTGGATTTGACCTGCTTTTGTGAGAGGGACTTATCTGGGCAACTTTCCGAATTGTTAGATAGATGCCAGTTGTTGTAACTACTCGAGCAGTTTGACTGCAGATGCAGTGACTTCTGGAGCTCAGGTGATTTCAGGAGCTCGAATCTTTCAAGTACAACAAACTTCCTTGTTTTTCTTATCAAAATACAACGCTTTTCAGATACTGAAATGCAATTTCCAATATAACGCTCATCCTGCAATTGTATTAATGGCTTCAAGTAAAATCTTGTAGACCATGCCAATATTATCTACCTTTGCTATTTGGTTTTGTCTAAAAATGTGGAGACTGTATTTTGATTCTGAAAATCATTGTGGTTAATGATCAAGACCGTATTTCATCTCCGGTTCCCTGGGGCCCTCAAGTTGTCCTGTCCTGAAACACTGCAGACATTTCCGTGGACACTGACTCACTCTGTAAACAGTACTAAATATTGAACTCTAGATCATAGCCTTGTTGTATGAAAGAAAAAAAAAATCTTCTTTTGTCATCAGTTTCCTTTGCCAATTATCATAAAACTCTTTCTTCTGGTTATCTGCCAGTTGCAAAAGTTTCCCATCGGCTCTGACAATTCCCATGATAAATCCGAACCTTGACCTTTTGTGCTCTAAGGAAGTCAACCCATGCTTCTCACATAGAAACACATCTGGAGACTAAAGCTCTGCGTTCCTTCTGGCAGGAGGACCTGAAGATAACACATCATGCTGACAACACGCTGAGGAGCTTCTGTAAATGGCAAAAGAAGATAAACTTCAAAGGTGACAATCACCCTGCACACCATGACGTGGCGCTTCTGCTCACTCGGTAAGTGGGGTATCGGTTCATCATTGTCACATATCACTATGATACAGTGAAGAACCTTTTGCGTGCTGTCCAGGCAAATCATACCATATGTGACCACACATAGTGCAAAAAGAAAGAAAACATCGCAAAATATTGTGTTACCACTACAGTGAAAATGAACATTTAAAGAAATTGCAAGGGCCGCAATGAGTTAGATTGGAAGATCAGGGATACTTCCTTAGCATTTGAAGTATTCAAAGGTCTTATCAGATTGGGGGAAAAGTTGTTCTTGACTGGTGGTATGTGCTTTCAACCTTTTGTATCTTCTGCCCAACGGCAGAGGGGATAAGAGGGAATGACCGGGGTGTGAGTGGTCTTTGATTATGTTGCTGCTTTCCTAAGACAACGAGACGAGTAAATGGAATTGATGCTGTGGAGGCTGATTTGATTGACTGGGGGGTTGTGGATTGGAGACGTAACCACAATTTACAGTCGGTAGCAAGAGATGATCTGGATATCTTGTTTAACTGCTGCTTTTGAATCAGTCTTGGCTTGTATAAAGCGTAGCCCTCATATATGCCTCATTAATGCTTTAGATTAGTAACTGCTGCTTGGGATCTGTTTTCATGGAATCACAGCAGCATGGAAATATGCTATTTGATGCACCACATCCTCACTGATCATATTAATCCCAACCCCCTGCATTTGTCTATTGCCTTCTTTGCGCAGGTGATTCAAGTGTTCGTCTGGAGACTTGCCAAATGCTGTCAATAACTCTACTTCCACCATCTCCATTAGTGTAAACCAGATACTCCCCACTGTCTATGTGACAAAGGGGCCCCTCAGATTGCCTCCAAATCTCATCCCACTTACCCAAAATCTATATCTAGTTTTATTCAACTCTGATCGGGGAAATGTTTCCGCAGTTGTCCCCATTCATAGCCCTCATGACATTACATACCTCCATCATGTCCCCTCTTAATATTCTCCACTGCAAAGAAAATAGGTTTGTCCAGTCCCTAGTCCAGCTGCCCTCTCCACTGGCAGCTGTCCCATTAGCTGCAAAGACCTAACTCCTAAAATGTATGCTCTCTTCCCATCTTCTGCTCCCTCCCACTTTAGGATATCTTTATGCAATGTGGGATTGCTGACATTGCCAACATCTGCTAACAATCCCCAACTTTCCTTGGAAAGATGATACTTGAACGTCTCTCTCAGTACTGTTGGGGAGGCAGTTCCAGGATTTGCACCCATAGTGATGCAGGAATGGACATGTTGTTGGCTATGGTGCAGTATGGTCGGCACATATTGAAGTCATTGAGGGATGTCACACCAGTCAGGATTGGGGCCTTTGAAACTTTACTCCAAGCACGCTCAGCACTTTTAAAGGAGGAAGTATTTAGAAGGTGAGCTATTGGAGAGAATTCATGTATTCCTAGAAGAAAATGAAAAATCAGCATCAATATCCATTTAGCATTGTGCACGGGAAAGTTCCTTGATGAATACCGCTCCAACAACTGTCAAGAAGCTTGACTTCATCTAGGACAAAGCAGCTTGCTGAATTAACTTCTCATCGCACCACCCTAAACATTAATTCCCTCCGCTACCAATGCCTGGTGGTTGCAGTATGTTCCATCTCTACAATGCACTGCTGGAACTCGCCCCGTTATTCTAACAGGACTTCCAAGCCTCACATCATCTACCACCATGAAAGAGGGGCATCACGATGGCATAGGGGTGGCATGGTGACACAGCAATAGAGTTGCTGCCTTACAGCACCACGGGTTCAATCCTGACTATAGGTGCTGTCTGTAGTTAGTTTGTAACTTCTCCTCGTAACCTGCGCGGGTTTAATCTGGCTGTTCCGGTTTCCTCCCACACTCCAAAGACATACAGGTTTGTAGGTTAATTGGCTTTGGTAAAATTGTAAATTGTCCCTAGTGTGTAGGATAGTGTTAACATGCGGGGATCACATCGCCGAAAGGCCTGTTTCCATGTAGTATCTCAAAACTAAACAAGGACAGCAGTTGTATAGTACCATTACTGCTTGCAGATTCTCCTCCAGGTCATACACTATGCTGACTTAGAAATGTGGTACTGGGCTTAAGTTCTGGGACTCCCTCCAGAAAAGCACTGTGAGAGTGGTTTCAGCAGAAGACTGCACTAGGTCAGAGGTGGCCCTCAACCGATGCTGACAATCTCACGCCACACTGTTGGGGTGAATTAATTCTGCACCAGAACGCTTCTCAGTATAAAGGTCATATCTAGCTTGTTAGTGTGCAGGCAGGGCTCCATGTTATTTTCAGTGCAGTGCTCCAAAGAAACACAGTGTCAATTGGCCAAGAATCAGCTGGAATTTCAGGAAGCTGTAGACTAGACCCAGGCTGATAACAACCCATGACCCATTAAATCATTCATTCAACAATCCAAGCCCAACAGGTAATGCAACCGCAGAACTGCTGGACTGAATGTGCACGTTCTTATAAATCAAGCTGAGCTCTCATGAGCGTTGGTAACGGAATATTTCAATGTTAAGCACCGAGGGACAGATAGCGAATGCATTGGGAATTCTATGTGAGAATAGGAGAGTTTATTCTACCATCCTGCGGGTGATATATGATTGTCCTTATTCATAGGAATGCAGTTTTTTAAACAGTGGGTGTGAGGACCTTGTTCCACCGGAATCCTCTGCAGTGGGATTTAGTTTGGTCCATTGAATTTCATTTCAATGGGAAGGAAAAGGGAAGAATTTAATCCACTGAAAACTCACACATTAAGAGTGAGCAGGAAAGATTTTGATCCTCCAGTATCTGTGCCTTGGGAGTTGTGGAATTCCATGCAGCGTGAGTGAAGGGATAGCGTTTGGAACAAATGCCTGTGACTGACTTTATAGAATTAATTAAAGCCATCAGAGGGAGGCTTTGGTTTTAGTGACTTTATTTCCTTTTTGAGATATTTGGTTTTTGAGATATTGGAACAATGTGGACAACAGCAAAACACCCTTTGAGCAAATAAAAGACATGGAACACTAAGAGAGAAGATCCTAATTGAATTAATTGTGTGCCGTGTGTGCAATGAGTTTCCACAGCAAACAATAATGAGCATTGTAGGGAGCCTCTGATCTGATCACAGCACATTGGTATCTTGGGATGGGCCTACTGATTATAGGTTATAATTGGTTAGATTGCTGGGTATGGATTATTATTAATTGGGCTGATGATTATGGATTACTTTGTCCGGTTTACCACTAGTTATGATTCACTCTTGGTCAGCATATTGGTTATGCATTATTATTAATTTGTCTATTAATGGGTTATTCTTTCAATTGGGATCTGTTATGGATTGTAATTAGTTGTGCTGCTCAATATGGGATATCGTATCAGCTGGGTTATTAGTTATGGATTATTATTTGTTTAGTTGGTGATGATGATTGATATATATGATGGGCTGCTGATTGCAGGCTGTTGTCTGATCTGGCCAGTAGGAGTGTGTTAGTAGCTGCCAGGTTGGTGGTGACAGAGGATCGGGGCAAGAGACAGATTAGGGGTAGGGTAGAGTATAACAAGTGGGACTCTAAACCTATCATCGAGTTGTGGATGCAGCCCAGTCCATCCTAGCCCAACTGAAACAGCCTCCCTCCCCTGCCCCCACCTCCCCAATCAATTCCATCTTCACTTCACGCTGGCTGAGGAAAGCAGCCAACATATTCAAGGACCACTGACAGCCCGATCATTCCCTCATCTCCCCTCTCCCCTCTCCCCTCTCCCCTCTCCCGTCAGCCAAAAGATACAAAACCTTACAAGCACATACCACCAGAGTCAAGAACAACTTCTTCCCGCTGTTCTCAGACTCTTGAACAGACCTCTCAGTTGCGAGGGAATGTATTCCCACCGACAACCTTGGTCAACCACCTTGTGGCCCTTGCGCATTTAAAAAATCTGCACTCTCTCTGCAGCTGCGACACTATATTCTGCATGCTGTTTATTTTCTCTTTTGCACTACCTGATGTACTCACACGGATGGCACACAAAGCAATGCTTTTTACTCTATCTCAGTGCACAAAACAATAATTAACCATCACCGAATGGTGTTACCCGCCAGGCTTTGCTCTGCCCCGGGAGAGATGTGGTGGTGAATGTTGCTGTTTTTGTGTTGTCCAGGAAGGACGTATGTGCTGGCATGAACCGCCCATGTGAGACCCTGGGTCTGTCACATGTCTCTGGAATGTGCCAGCCTCACAGGAGCTGCAGCATCAACGAGGACTCGGGGCTCCCCCTGGCATTCACCGTCGCTCATGAGCTGGGACACAAGTAAGTGTGGGGAGTTTCCACCAAGTCCATTGTCCTACTAGTAGGATGGCACAGTGGCGCAGCAGTAGAGTTGCTGCCTAACGGCGACAGAGACCGGGGTTCGATCCTGACTACAGGTGCTGTCAGTATGGAGTTTGTACGTTCTCCCCCTAGACCAGCGTGGGTTTTCTCCAGGAGCCCCACTTTCCTCCCACACACTAAAGACCTACTGGTTTGTAGGCTGATTGGCTTTGATAAAATTGTAAATTGTCCCTAGTGTGTGTACGATAG
>CM075989.1:10829246-11099442 GCA_038087875.1 Malacoraja senta | reverse complement strand
CCATCCTCATGTTCGGACACCTTATGCGTATGAGAGAGAGTAGGGCTGAAGATGTCCTGGTTGGGTTGCTCCTAGGCCAGGCCAAGTTGGCCATCCGTGAGTCACGGCACCAGGCGGAAGAGGGCTCTGCCCGAGCAGGCTGCCTGCCCCTTTTCCGGGGCTACGTCCATGCCCGGGTGGTAATAGAAAGGGACCATGTGCTGCCCAAGGGCACCATGAGGGATTTCCGGGACCGTTGGGCACCGCAGGGGGGTGGAATGTATGGGGATGGGGAAATAGTGATCTAATATTTAATAATACTTGCTTTATTTTGTATTATGGTGGTGGGTTTGTTTGTATTTTTGTGTGTATTTTTGTACTGTAAATAGTTGATTTAAATTATTTTTGGTTAAGAAAAAATTAAAATGAAAAACAGCGCCACTGACTAACTGCCACGTTTAGAGTTGTGATACAATCCTCTCACCCTCGCAAATCTCTCAATGCTTCTATATTTAACTTTAATGGAAGGCCACTATACATTGACAGACTGTTGTTTAAGAAGGAACTGCAGATGCTGGAAAATCCAAGGTAGACAAAAGTGCTGGAGAAACTCAGCAGGTGAGGCACCAACTATGGAGCGAAGGAAATAGGCAACGTTTCGGGCCGAAACCCTTCCTCAGAGTCTGAAGAAGAATTTCGATCAGAAACGTTGCCTATTTCCTTCGCTCCATCGATGCTGCCTCACCTGCTGAGTTTCTCCAGCACTTTTGTCTCCCATACACTGACAGACTCACTATTACTTAAAACGATTCATTAGTTAGTCATTATTACTGTGGCAGCAGCTAACATTTGCGATTTTCCATCACAATTTATCTGCTAACCATATATATTTATCATTCTGAATATGAACCATTATATGTTCTTAATTACTCTATTGTGGGATGTTGCAAGAACATAAACTGGAAAGATTTATAAAAGTAATAATATCAATAGAGTAATAGATTAATAATATTCCAATGGTTTAAACACCATGGTTTTAAAATAGTTTCACTGGATCAAAATATTTAAGCAGTGGTATCCAGTGGGACTTGAATGCGAGTGACCGGCTCTCTAGGGTGATCAATGGGTTTGCACCACAGGGGACACAGAGGTTATGAGGCTTGACAATGTGAAGCTGAGACCTTAGATGAAATGTTACTCAACCATGGAGAAGGTTAAATGGGACTGTGTGACCAACTACATCAAGAATGTTCCTGATCTTAGGCTTCTTTCTAAATAAAACTTTGTGCTTTAAAGTAAACAGTTAGGGCCAGGCCGGCTCATGAGAGAGACACGATCCAGCCATCTAAAACGTGCCCCCAGAAGCATTATTGTTGTTGTTAGCAGTTTTTATTCTCTTACATATGTTCTCAGCCAACCTGGGAAGCAGCGACCAACCGCTAGAGGTGCGCTGGCAGGTTAACACCTCCTCAATCATCTCCACTCACTGTCCTTCACTGGGAATGGCACTGGGCAGTTTACTACAATCACTGGGTGGTTTACTACAACCACTGGCCAGTTTACTACAACCACTGGCTAGTTTACTACAACCACTGGGTGGTTTACTACAACCACTGGCCAGTTTACTACAACCACTGGCTAGTTTACTACAACCACTGGGTGGTTTACTACAACCACTGGCCAGTTTACTACAATCACTGGGTGGTTTACTACAACCACTGGCCAGTTTACTACAACCACTGGCCAGTTTACTACAACCACTGGCTAGTTTACTACAACCACTGGGTGGTTTACTACAACCACTGGCCAGTTTACTACAATCACTGGGTGGTTTACTACAACCACTGGCCAGTTTACTACAACCACTGGCCAGTTTACTACAACCACTGGCCAGTTTACTACAACCACTGGCCAGTTTACTACAACCACTGGCCAGTTTACTACAACCACTGGCCAGTTTACTACAACCACTGGCCGGTTTACTACAACCACTGGCCGGTTTACTACAACCACTGGCCGGTTTACTACAACCACTGGCCAGTTTACTACAACCACTGGCCAGTTTACAACAACCACTGGCCAGTTTACTACAACCACTGGCCAGTTTACTACAACTACTGGCCGGTTTACTACAACCACTGGCCAGTTTACTACAACTACTGGCCAGTTTACTACAACCACTGGCCAGTTTACTACAACCTCTGGCCAGTTTACTACAACCTCTGGCTAGTTTCCTACAACCACTGGCTAGTTTACTACAACCTCTGGCCAGTTTACTACAACCACTGGCCAGTTTACTACAACCACTGGCTAGTTTCCTACAACCACTGGCCAGTTTATTACAACCTCTGGCCAGTTTACTGCAACCACTGGCCAGTTTACTACAACCACTGGGTGGTTTACGACAACCACTGGCCAGTTTACTACAGCCTCTGGCTAGTTTCCTACAACCACCAGCCAGTTTACTACAAACCACTGGCCAGTTTCCTGCAACCACTGGGTGGTTTACGACAACCACTGGCCAGTTTACTACAACCTCTGGCTAGTTTCCTACAACCACTGGCCAGTTTACTACAAACCACTGGCCAGTTTCCTGCAACCACTGGCTAGTTTCCTGCACCACTGGGTGGTTTCCGACAACCACTGGCCGGTTGACTACACCGCTGGCCTGCTTCCTGCCACGGCTGGCCGGCTTCCAGAATTTAAAAGACTTACCTTTAGAAAGGAGATGATGAGGAATTTCGTTAGTCAGAGGGTGGTGAAATTGTGGAATTTATTGCGATATGCGACTGTGGAGGCCGTCAATGGACATTTATAAGGCAGAGATTAACAGATTCTTGATTAGTATGGGTGTCAGAGGTTCTGGGGAGAAGGGAAGACAATGGGATTAGGAGGTAGAGATAGATCAGCTATGATTGAATGGTGGCGTAGACCTGATGGGCCGAATGGCCTAATTCTACTCCTATTCCTTGTGACCTTATGTGATGGGTGGGCATTTTCTGCCCATCTTACCGTTCCTGGACTTTTTTTACCACTGTACATAAAATATATTACATGAATTCACCCTACTGTGAGTGTTACCCCATTGGAATGACTAATTTATTGATTTTTTTGTTTATCATATTATCTATGTGTATTGTGTTACAGGCCGTTTATGCTGCTGCAAGTAAGAATTGCATTGTTCTGTTGTCTGTACATATGACAGTTCAAACTCTTTTCTCTTGATAAACTCCACCAGCTCAACAGAGCTGACCCATCTTGCTGAATGTTTGAGAACGTTATGTTGTTGGAAATGCCAAACCTTCAGTTGTAACTCCTCATATTCCAGCCTTTAATGGTTCGTGGCTTGGTTAACCATGGGACAAAACCTGGGAAATGGGACTGGATTAATAGTTCAGTATCTGCCATCATAATGTGTGAAGTGTATTCTCAAATTCCCATCAACCCCCCACATCGTGACAAATGGTCAGGCTAGAAACGAAAAATTGACCGGAACCAAAGAATCATCGAAAGAAGTCTTGGAAAATGATTATGAATTTCTGAAATATTTTAGACTATTATGTCCTTTTGACAATCTTGGTATTATTTACCATTGCTTTGCAAAATTAATGCTCTTTTACGATAGAGATCGCTTATACTCTTACTGCAGAAACTGGGATCCAGTATGACTGTCCAAATTAATAGTGACTTGCAGTCCACAGTCAGTACTGGCTGGTGTGATTCCAAGGGTTGATTTCTTGAACTAAATTACATTTGCCATTTAACTGCTCGCTGTACTAGAGTCTATTATACAGACAAAGCTGTAGAAAGTTATTAATGTTAAGAACATTTAGCACATCTGGTCTCTCTCCGAGTGAGTCTCGCATCGCATCGCAGTAGGTGCTTCAAAACGGCAGCCAATCAGATTGTACCCTGACCGAGTAAGAGCTCTTGACCAACAGATGATGGCAGTTATGCTGAGCTGTCATTGTCCATTATCCAACCACTTATTGCTGAAGAGAATGCATTGCAGTGTAGAGGATACTAATGAATACTTGAAGGTGAGAAATTGAAGTGCTTCAGAGAAAGGATTGGCCTAATTAAAGATATGTCAAAGAGCTGACACCAGTCTATTGGGATGTCAGCCTTTTCTGCGCTGTCGGTCATGATGATTCTTAAAATAATGTTCAGTTCTAACTATTGTAAATGGTTTTAGTTTAATCTGATTCCGATTTTTTTTGTCAGTAGAGTTCATTTAAAACATGGGAACATTTTAAATATAGACTAAATCATCATAGCATATGGTGGAAGGGCATTTTCTGGCCATCTTGTCTGCCTTTTATCTACAGATACACAAGTCAACAATCAGGCTCAGAGAGCACATGCAATGAATTGATTAAATGGCTCATTGTTGCTTCTTCATACGTGTTCTGTGAAAGAGCAGGCATCCATAGTAGCAAGAATTGTAGTCTGCAGTGACCCGGAAGATCAGATTGAAGATATTTAGCTTTTAGTTCCCACTGATAATAATTGATTAACATGGTTTTATGAAAAAGCGTCCATGTGCTGCCATAATATTCTTGCTCATTCTGTTGCAATCTCAAAAGGTTTAAGAGAGGAGAATAATTATCTTTTAGGGACTTCACGCTCAACAGATCCCTGCTCAGAAAATAAAGCAGATTTATCAGCAAATTGCTTGGAGATGGATATTTTTAAGGCAGAGATTAACAGATTCTTGATTAGTATTGGTGTCAGAGGTTATGGGGAGAAGGCTGGAGAATGGTTGAGAGGGAAAGATAGATCAGCCATGATTTAATGGTGGAGCAGACTTGATGGACCGAATGGCCTAATTCTGCTCCTATAATGAACTGATGAACTTCCTACCACGCTCAACGTGTCGGGCAGCGTCTGTGGAGAAAGGGGCAGAGATCACATTTCTTTATCAGTGTTACAGTCAGTCGAGTTCAAGAAAGCGCCTCCGAGCCAGGTATCTGTCAGAGAAACATCCGCAATCAGCAACTCTCAGCTCGGCTGGAGATCTGTGAGTAGTTTAAATGATTTGTGAATTTATTTGTTTAGACTGCAGTTGATGGAAATCTGAAGTAAACACCTCAAGAGTCAAGATTGTTTCATTGTCCTATGTCTGAAATGGAACAATGAAATTAAATTACCTCCTGAGTGTCTATTATTTTTTTCCCCTGTTTATATCATAGGTGATTTTGGGTTATGGGGAGAAGGCAGGAGAATGGGGTTAGGAGGGAGAGGTAGATCAGCCATGATTGAATGGCGGAGTAGACTTGATGGGCTGAATGGCCTAATTCTGCTCCTTTCACTTATAACCTTTTGTGTGTTGTACCAAATGTATTTGTAGAAATTTGAAATGAAGTTATTTGATTTCAGGCTCCTCACTTGCTGTTGTTGTAAATTGCAAAATCTAACTTCCATAAAGAGCAGAAGGGTTATAGTGCAGAAACAAAGAACTGCAGATGCTGGATAATACACAAATAGACACAAAGTGCTGGACCCGCTCAATCGGGTCATGCGGCATCCCTGGAGAACAAGGCTAGGTGATGTTTCAGGTCGAGACCCTTCTTCAGACGGTTGGGACTCTGGACCTGAGGCACCCACAGAAAACCAATCACTTTGAGAGATTGTCTGGTGATTTTCGTCAAACATTAGTTTTAAGTTGTGGCATTCTTAAACCATCACATTTTCCATGCCTGATCTTTCTTCTCGTGTATTGTCATATGCACAAGTATGATGAGGTACAGGTACAATTAAAAATCTTGTTCACAGCAGTATCCTGTGCACATAGCCTCAGACAATACATACAAACATAAATTAAATGTAAATTGGATATAAATTGTACAAGACTGTAAAAAGAAAGACTAAGGGACTGCAAATTCAGGAATCTTGTGTAAAAAACTAAACGCTGGAGGTGGAGGAACTCAACGGGTCAGGCAGTGTCTGTGGAGAGAAATGGGCAGACAATGCTTTGGAGCAGTGCCCTTCTTCAGACTAAGTCAGGCAGAGGAAGGATCCCAGCCCGCACCATTGTCTGTCCATTTCCCTCCACAGATACATGACCCGCTGTTTTTCTTTGGCAATTTGTTATTTTTACCAGTGAAAAGAAAAAGACTGCAAAAAAAAAAAAGACAGTACTACAAAACAAAATTAGAAAACAAGACCATGGTAGTGTAAGAGGGGGTCCTAGCGTTCCGTTACTGAGGTAAACTTGGATAAGGTTTTGCAGGTCGGTTAAAAAACATAGTTGTTTTGAACCTGTTGGTGTTGGATTTCAAGCATTTGTACCTTCTGCTCGATGGTAGCAGAGAGATGATGGTGGAGATCCTTGATGATAGATGGCGTCTTCTTGAAGCAGCTACTCATGCACATGGTTTTGATGGGGAGAGGGCTGTGCGTGTGATGAAATGGACTGAGTCCACCACTCTCTGCAACCTCAGCTATAATGAAAGGTAAAATCCTGGAACTAGTTATTTGAAAATAATGTTTCTCCATCAGACTTTACTAGAATGGATCCCTGGTGAATCATCTCATGCTTTACTGATGTCATTTATTTTACCGCTGAAGTTTATTTTATCTTGCTAGCACTAAGCTTCATATCCTATTACCTGTGACATCCCACCTCTAAAGTAAAATGTAAACCTATTTACTTACTGTTAAGTTGTAAAAAGCATCTGTGAAAGTTAAACAAAATGGGCATTTTTAATGATGTATCATAATGGGCTGAAAAAAAAAGACAGATCTAATTAATTTATATTTTCTTTTTCAATTACGTTCTTTTAAAATTGTATTAAACATTTCAGCATGTCATTTGTATATACATGACAGTCTCTACAGCTGTTCCAAGGTTTGATTTTGGAGGATACGTAATGTTCAAAAGCACCCTGGATAGCCACCAAATGGTCACAGGAGTGGAAGGCAATCTCATCTCCATTACACAGCTGCATCTCTTCACCAGATAAAAGCTGTCCAGGGCCTCGCCTCCCCAGAGGAGCATGGGTGAAGCTCAACAGACTTCGTACTGGAGTTGGGCGTTTCAATGCCAGCGTGTGGAGATGGGGACTCTGCCAGAGCCCAGCCTGTGAATGCGGAGCAGAACAACAGACAGCCAACCATGTCATCTCTGGGTGCCCACTCTACCACCCACCAAATGGCAGACATTGACGCAGAGACAAGAACCTGGCTGCTCAACCCCCGGCTTGAGATCTAACTATTCCTTTGGTTTATGTTTCATTTGCAAGAAGAAGAAGAAGAAGAAGAAGAATCATTGTATCCAATATTTTTCTCTAGTATTTAATTCTCATCATCCTGGCTATTACTAATTCAGTTATAGTTTCCTCTTGCTCGGAGTCAATGAGTTGTAGCCTCATCCACCACCCACACTAGCATCTTAACAACATAATCGCTTTTCCCACTTTCACCACTTTAACTTACTTTTCTATTTCCTTTCAAGTCTCCTGGATAATAGAAATACAATAATAGTAATTTCTGCAGTGCTATTGAAGAATGCATGGTGGACTTAAGCATTTTACACTCAATGAAGCAATTTTTACTCGTGGTCTTTGTTAGACAATATAGCAGTGAATTGCCATTAAGAGCTGAGTGATATGCAATTAATATTATTGTGGTGTTGGTTGAGGGACAAATAATAGTTAGGTTAATGAAATTAACTGCTTCTTCTTCAGAATAGCACGGAGATCTTTCCCCAAGACAGCGGAATGCAAACATTATCTGAGGGGCAGATTGGGATTTGGTCTAATGATCATACATAGCACAGTATATCCATATGTGTGGTTGTACTCTGCTTTAATTTGGGGTTCAAGTTGATGTGGGACTATGAAGCCATAACTCTTTGACTCAAAGGTAAAGTTAAGCCACAACTTACATTTCAATTCATTGTAAAAGTCACAGATAGAAAATCCATTTGTCAATGCTAAATTATAGATTATCCTCCAGTACAAGTATAATAGTCTGAGAGAGGTACTGAGAATGCAGAATAATTTATTTCCAAGCTTTGTGTGAAATGAAGATGGGGGACGATTGAAGAAAAATCTGTTTCTAAACATTGCCGATTTAATTTGTACTGTCGTGTATATATTTCTGAATGTAGAAGAATCTGATATATTGAAAGTGGGTGTCTTTACTAAACATCTTAAATCAAAGTGAGAGGTTAAGGATACTAGGACTGCAAGTGGAGAAATAACAATCAGTGCTGTGAGCAAATATTTTCAAGTTATGAACCAACTTTATATATTGAATTTGTGAAGTGAAACAATATAAATTGGATTAGAAATGTTTAACTGTGAGGAAAACGTTACATACAAAAACAGAAAATGTTGGAAAGCTCAACAGATCAGGAAGCATTTGTGAAGAGAGAAACAGGATTAATTTTTCAGAATTTCAGATTTTATTAAAGGGTAGTTTTATACATTTTGGTTTCACCGTGTAGAAATTACAGCAGTGTTTATACATAGTCCCCCCATTTCAGGGCACCATAATGTTTGGGACACATGGGTTCACAGGTGTTTCTAATTGCTCAGGTGGTGTTTAATTGCCTCCTTAATGCAGGTATAAGAGAGCTCTCAGCACCTAGTCTTTTCTCCAGTCTTTCCATCACTTTTGGAAACTTTTATTGCTGTTTATCAACACGAGGACCAAAGTTGTGCCAATGAAAGTCAAAGAAGCCATTATGAGACTGAGAAACAATAATAAAACTGTTAGAGGCATCAGCCAAACCTTAGGCTTACCAAAATCAACTGTTTGGAACATCATTAAGAAGAAAGAGAGCACTGGTGAGCTAACAAATCGCAAAGGGACTGGCAGGCCAAGGAAGACCTCCGCAGCTGATGACAGAAGCATTCTCTCTATAATAAAGAAAAATCCCCAAACACCTGTCTGACAGAGGAGTCAGGTGTGGATTTGTCAATGACCACTGTCTGCAGAAGACTTCATGAACAGAAATGCAGAGGCTACACTGCAAGATGCAAACCACTGGTTAGCTGTAAAAGTAGGATGGCCAGGTTACAGTTTGCCAAGAAGTACTTAAAAGAGCAACCACAGTTCTGGAAAAAAGGTCTTGTGAACAGATGAGATGAAGATTAATTTATATCAGAATGATGGCAAGATCAAAGTATGGAGGAGAGAAGGAACTGCCCAAGATCCAAAGCATACCACCTCATCTATGAAACGGTGGTGGGAGTGTTATGGCCTGGGCATGTATGGCTGCTGAAGGTACAGGCTCACTTATCTTCATTGATGATACAACTGCTGATGGTAGTAGCATAATGAGTTCTGAAGTGTATGGACACATCCTATCTGCTCAAGTTCAAACAAATGCCTCAAAACTCATTGGCCGGCAGTTCATTCTACAGCAAGACAATGATCCTAAACATATTGCTAAAGCAACAAAGGAGTTTTTCAAAGCTAAAAAATGGTCAATTCTTGAGTGGCCAAGTCAATCGCCCAATCTGAACCCAATTGAGCATGCCTTTTATATGCTGAAGAGAAAACTGAAGGGGACTAACCCCCAAAACAAGCATAAGCTAAAGATTGCTGCAATACAGGCCTGGCAGAGCATCACCAGAGAAGACGCCCAGCAACTCGTGAATCACAAACTTCAAGCAGTCATTGCATGCAAAGGATATGCAACAAAATACTAAACATGACTGCTTTCATTTACGTTACATTGCTGTGTCCCAAAAATTGTGGTGCCCTGAAATGGGGAGACTATGTATAAACACTGCTGTAATTTCTACATGGTGAAACCAAAATGTATAAAAATTGCTCTTATTAAAATCTGACAATGTGCACTTTAACCATTCTGAGGAGGCGCTGTCCAGAACGGCTGCCTGTCCTGCAGCTGTCTGTTTTTTTCCCTTCTTTTTTATTATTTTTAGTACGTTGAGTGTGCAGTCAGGGGGCCTAATCTTTTTATGTGTGGGGGGGGTGGTGGGGGGGAAGGGGGAAACTGCTTTTCAAGTCCCTACCTGGTCGGAGGGGTTGCCTTCCCCCGAGCAGCGCCTTCGACCTGTCCTTGCGGCCTACCAGCGGGTCCTGGAGCGACGTTTCCCTGAGGGGACCTGGCCAGAACATCGGCTTTGGCGGCGGCGCAGAACATCGACTTTGGCGGCGGTGCAGCGCTGGAGCGCTGTCGTGGAGCGGGCGATGCCTTTCCTGGGTCGCCGCGCTGGAACTCCAGTATGCTGGGACCGCCGATGAGAACATCGTGGAGCAGCAGTTCTGTGGAGCGGCCCAGCTGCGACGCTGAATGTTACATCCCGGAGCCTGGGATCTCTCGCTGAGATTGCCAGTGTGTGGGGCTCCGTCCGGCGCGGTCTGTTGGCTTGGAAGCCGCGGTCTTCGGTGGGAAGGTTGTCGTTCCTGGTACCCCAAGCCGCTGGGGGGTTCTCCCGACGCCGGAGCACCATCACCCGGCGAGAACATCGGGCGCCGTGGCGGCGACTGTGGAGGCCTCAATGGGCCCGACTCTGCGTGAACAAGAGGATGGGGACTGGACTTTGTGCCTTCCCCCACAGTGGGAACCACTGTGGGGGGATGTTTTGGTGTTGAACTTCTTTTTAATACTATGTTGTATTTTATTAGTGTGCTGCAAGGACATCTGAATTTCCCCTGAATAAGGGGATTAATAAAGTCTAATTCAATTCAATTCAACCACGTGATTTTTTTTCTATTACAACCCTCAAATTGTGGAGTACAGAGGCAAATAAATAAATGATGGGTCTTTGTCCCAAATATTATGGAGGGCATTGTAACTATAGGATTTATCTATTTCATTTTGCAGAGAAGTCAGAAATCTCACCAAATATTCTTACACCAATTACTTTACATTGGGAATAAAAGTAATTGTTATAAAGATTCTTGGTGAGATGTTGGAGGAGGGGAAATTTCACCCAGTGAGTGAGAGTGGTCAGGAAGCCATCCCCTGAAACGGTGGTAGAGGCAGAAATTCTCAGTAATTTCAGTTTACTGGGATATTTATTTGAAGAGCTGTGACCTGCAAACAGTGGACCTTTAGGCAGGGATGTTAAGCTAGAATGTTGGTTACCCTTGCTAGTAATTTTAAAGCCCACTATTTGAAAGAAAAAATAAGGAAGATGACCTGGCCAATATTTAGCCTAGATCCAACCAAAAGAAAGAGAGATTGCCTGGACAACAAGAGTTTGCCACTTGTGGGATCTTGCTATGCACACATTGTCCGTGCAGAACTCTACCTTGTGAAGGTGACTACACTTCAGAAGTACAGCGTAGACTGTTGTGCGGCTTCCCTTTTTCAAAAATATTTCTCTAAGGCAAATGACATGAAAACATGGCAATTGGTGGAGTTCAAGAGATACAAGTCAACCATGTTTGTATCTAATCCTGGCTGGTGTTGGAGTTGTTGACTAATTATATCAATGAAGCTTATTATATTAATTGATCGATTTGTTTGATCCAGAGCTGAGGTGTGGCAATTCTCAATGTAAACCTTGGGATTCATGACACCAAAGCTTGCCATGTCACAGTGGTCATCTCGTGTCCACTGAAGTTATTCAGCCAGCATGACTCCTCAATCCTCCCTCTCCTCTCCAGGAACCACCCGTCGCTTAGCAAGTCAACCCCCCCCCCGCCTCTTTATACTACCCCTCTCCCCTTTACACTCTCAATCCTGATGCATGATCTCGACCCAATACGTCGACTATTTCCTTGCCTCCACAGATGATCCCCCAACCCGTTGAGCTCCTCTTGCCGTTGCTTTTTAATCCGCAATGTCTTCTTCTTTACGAGGAGCTAAAAATCGGCCTGTTATCCCAGTTACCCACCCATCGTCAAGGACTTGTTAACAACGCCAGAGATGATCGACATGACCCCAAACACCTACAGGAAAATTTCCAGCCTCCAAACCACTCGCCAGCCTTCACTGAGAACTGTATTTGTTATGCAATGGGCGCCCGTCTCTGAAATTTCATCCGTCCCCGGCGGGTGACAGTAAAGCTAGATCTACACTTCAGCGCTGAAGCCGCTTAACACCCACAGATTATTTTACATTCTCCGCTGCTGCTGCTGCTGCTTGTGAACAAAGCAAATCTGTTCGCAACTCCCTGAGAACAAAATGAAACTAGAAATGCCACTGAATCGGATGTTGAATATATTGAACATTGCCTTAATAGAATTCCTTAATTATGTTTTTATTGGAATGGCATGCAACAACAATCTCCCCCGGAAAAGTATAAATGTCCCAGGTCCGGAGAATAACCCGTCCCTCGGGATCTAGAAGAAGAATTGCTGGTGTTTCGTGCGCCTCCCCGTGATGATCATTGCAGATTAAGCTGATGACAATCAGTCTCTTCAGTCTGGAATGTCACCCGTGTCGATCTATCGCTGCACTGTCGCTCTCTGTTTCTTTGTCAAACCTCCTTCCAAGGTGCAGAAGCACTCGACACGGACACTTGATTTCGGTTTCGCATTAAACTCACATTTCCTGATTTTAACCACGGTGTTAAATAGAAGCAAGCTGAAGTTAAATCCATATTTTGGAGTTTAAAAGGAGGTGCCCTCGGCCACGGCGTGGTAACAGTGAGGCGTCGGGCAAACGGGCCCCCTTTCCCACCAACGGATACAGCGGGGTGTATTTATTTGACGAAAGGAATCTCCTACATCGCACTTGCACTCGGGCGGGGATAACTGTGGAAGAAACTGACCCATTCCTCCTCCCGAAGATAGACGCAAAATGCTGGAGTAACTCAGCGGGACAGGCAGCATCTCTGGATAGAAGGAATGGATGACGTTTTGGGTCGAGCCCCTTCTTCAGACTGGTGGTCGCTCTGCGTCTGAAGAAGGGTCTCGACTCAAAACGTCACCCGTTCCTTCTATCCAGAGATGCTGCATGTCCCGCTGAGTTACTCCAGCATTTGTGTGTCTACCTTTGGTGTAAACCAGCATTTGCAGTTCCTTCCTACACAACCTTCCTACGTCTGATCCCGGTGAGGTCGGGACCCTCGACACACAAGAGCCCTTCCCCTCCCGCTATCCTCCTGCTTCGACGATGAAATACCCATGTTTTCCACTCCCACGTTTATTAACTACTTGTACAAACTAAACAACTGGAAATAAACACATTGCTTGCGCAAAAATCGAGAGCTTTATTTTTAATCTCCCCTGAATTTGCAAAGATATTTTCCCTACCCCCGATCGAAGATATCGCGTCTTCAGCACCCTGGACAGCACAGAGCGTGGAGGGGCAGAACCCCGCCTCTGCCGCCTGATGGACTTGTCCAAGGACCGGTTGCTGCACGAAGCCGTCCAAGGCGAGGCCAATGGGAGCGGGGAAAGGGTGGGCGGTCCAGGTTGACTTGATTCAAACCGGAGATCCGCCTTGTCTTCAGAGGACAAGATCGGCAACTGGCGCCCAGGTGCGCCGGGGACTCTGTCGCAAGGTCTGCAGCAACGCTGCACACCGGACTGTCAGCTGCAATTGCACAGAAAAAAAGTTTATTTTATGTACTTTTTAAAAGGATTTTGTTTGGCGCTGGCTCCGAGTTGTCTACAATCTCATTAGTTCGTCCGGCGCCACTCGAATGCAGCAAGTTGGAAGAGATGGGCGATTTTATGTTGAACGCTACCGTGCGGATTTACAACTCCAGCCAAAACTGCAGTCTGTGTGAGATGGATTTCCACGGGGACGGCTCCCCTGCATTGAGAATAATCATCTCCATCACCTACTCGATGGTTTGCGCCGTCGGTCTTGTCGGGAACTTGCTGGTCTTTCTCCTGATGAAGGCGAAGCCAGGGCGCAGCAAATCCACCATCTGCGTCTTCATTCTCAACCTGGCGGTGACCGACTTTCAGTTCGTCATGACCCTGCCCTTCTGGGCGGTGGACACGGCTCTGGACTTCAGCTGGCCCTTCGGGGGTGCCATGTGTAAGATCATACAGTCAGTCACTGTCATGAACATGTACGCCGGCGTTTTCTTCCTGACGGCAATGGGCATTGCCCGCTACTGGTCGGTGGCATCGGCTCTGAAGGCCAGGAGTAGCGGGCTGCCATGCTCGGTCAAGTGGATCAGTGTCCTTCTCTGGTCCGCCGCCGGCCTGGCCACGCTACCCACCGCAATCTTCTCCACTGTCAGCAACACTGCCGGCGAGAACCTCTGCCTGCTGGACTTCCCCGACGATGGCCAATATTGGCTCGCACTCTACCACATCCAGAAGATCGTCCTGGCTTTTGTTCTGCCCATGGTCATTCTGTCGGTCTGTTATCTGCTCCTCCTCAGGTTCTTGAGACAACAACACATGGGCAACAAAAACACCAAGAGAAAGTCGACAGTAACCAGATCCATCACCATCCTTATGCTCACCTTCTTCCTCTGCTGGCTGCCCAACCACATCATCACATTCTGGGGCGTCTTGGTCAAGCTCAACGTGATACCTTGGGACAAGACCTACTACTCCATGCAGTCCTATGCTTTCCCCGTCACCGTGTGCTTGGCACACACAAACAGCTGCCTCAACCCAGTTCTCTACTGCTTAATGAGGAGAGAGTTCAGGAAATCTATGAAAGAGATCTTCTGGAAGATATCCACGCCGGCTTTGGTGCACAAGGTTGCAATACGACCTTCTCCGGCCCGGTAAATAATCGGGAACCCACGCACATGCAGGTCGGAATGCGTCTGAACATTATTAAGATCGCACATTACAGCCGAGACTCTGACTCTAACAGTCGATGTGAAAACGGTCCCTCTAACTGCACCACACAGCCAAACCCCAATAAACCGACTGTCTTGGGAGACTGCTGAGGGAAGGTATCGGAATTGTTGTGACGGCGATTAACAACTGGATAAATCCGATGTAGAATAATCATCTCGAAAGAAAAAGATCACTGCTATGCAAGCCCTTCACTTGAAAATGTGTGATTAAATGCAGAAGCGCGATGGGTTTAGACTGATGCTACACAAAAATGCTGGAGAAACTCAGCGGGTGCAGCAGCATCTATGGAGCGAAGGAAGTGGCGGCGCGGCACTGGCTGCAGCGGCTCATCGGCAGTCCTGTTTGTTTGTGTTTTTTGTGTTTGTTTATTTCGTTTTGGTTAGTCTAGTTTTTGGTTTGTAGTTTGTGTTTTGGGGGGGGGGGGGGGTTGTAACGGGGTTTGCAGTCTCTCCCTGCGGGGGAATGCGACTTTTGGTCGTATTCCCCTTCTCTGACTCCGTCTGCGCTGAGGCCTAATGGAGGTGGCGACCTCGAGGCTCCGTTGGCAGAGCCCGTCAGGACTCGCCCTAAGGTCGCTCCCGTGAGGGTGGTCCGGCTCAGGGCTGGAACAGTGCTCCCGTGAGCGCCCAAGTCGGGGCACCCGGCCGGAGGGAGAAGCGACGCCCAAGTCGGGGCGGCCCGGCCGGAGGGAGAAGCGACGCCCATGTCGGGGCGGCCCGGCTCGGGGGAGGTTCGGCGCCCATGTCGGGGCGGCCCAGCCCGAGGCTGAAGACGGCACGGTACTCACGTGAGGGTGGCTGGGACGGTGTTCTGGCGGTGGTGGCCTGAGTCCGGGGTTCGGCCGCGGGCCAGCGGCTGCGTCTGCAGGACTGGTGGGCGGCAGCTTCGACCACCCCGGGCCGCGGTGTTTGAGCCGCGGGAAACATCGCCCGGGGGGTATCGCCTCAGCGCAGAGGGAGAAGAGGAGGGAAGAGACTGCAGACCTAAGACTTTTGCCTCCATCACAGTGAGGAGATGTTGGGTGGACTCACTGTGGTGGATGTTAATATGTGTTTATTGTTGTTTTATGTATGACTGTTGCAATTTCGTTCAGACTTCGGTGTGAATGACAACAAAGGGCTATCTAATCTAATCTAAAAAGAAATAGGCAACGTTTCGGGCCGAAACCCTTCTTCAGGGTTTAGACTGATGTTGATCTCTTTCCCTCTCACTTTAGAGACTGCAAAATCGAAGCTCCGTGCAATGTTTTAGAAGTTGCAATTTGTTCCTTAAACGAAGGCAACGTGTGATCATCAAATTCATTTGTCTAATGGGGTACGAGGGAATAACTGCATCGCTTTCACTCCACTTACTTCGGTCAAGGGGCGGAAGGGAGATCGGACCGTGTCACCCCGGGCAGCCCCGGGTCAGATGTCCATTGCCTGTGAATGTCATTGTGATGGGGGTGACCAGAACCAGGGGCCACAGTTTAAGAATAAGGAGTAAGCCATTTAGAACGGAGACGATGAAACACTTTTTCTCACAGAGAGTGGTGAGTCTGTGGAATTCTCTGCCTCAGAGGGCGGTGGAGGCAGGTTCTCTGGATGCTTTCAAGACAGAGCTAGATAGGGCTCTTAAAAATAGCGGAGTCAGGGGATATGGGGAGAAGGCAGGAACGGGGTACTGATTGGGGATGATCAGCCATGATCACATTGAATGGCGGTGCTGGCTCGAAGGGCCGAATGGCCTACTCCTGCACCTATTGTCTATTGTCTATTGTCTATTGACCTTGCAGGGTTTCTCCCAGAGCCTCGCCACCACACCGCCTTGGGTCGTTCCTATGTTGAGAAAGTGAATTATGAAGAAATATAAAGTGCTCTTGAATTGTTAATAAATATACATATTCACGCTGCAATTATATTGTATGGTGTTTATTTCTTTAAAACTTATGAAGTATTTCAATTTATATCACTAACATTTGATTTAGTTCAATAATTGTTTCCATGGGACTTTAGAGTTTAAAATCGTGTAATAGGTTAAACGATAATCGCTGACTTGCCATTAACATGACAACCCCTATTAGTATTTGGCAAACAGTTTTACAACTGTTTATTTAGCAAACAGTTTATTAATTGTTAAACATAATTAAGTGGAACATATTTCCCACCTACTCTGGTGTACTATTGTAATTATATGAAATGAAACTTCCGAAGCTGAGAATTAACTTGAGCAATTATTACGACTCTCTCAATTTTGGCTCTGATGCGAAATCTAAGTTAAATTTCTATAATTGAACTTTGATTTGAAGCTGGGTGTTTCTTTGATCCATTCTAAAAAATTACATTATACTACGTTAATAGATTATTTTTCTATCTGAAATTTATTTTCTAAAGATCTATTGAAGTGCTATGACCCCCCCCCCTCCCCTCCCCCCTCCTAAACCTATTAATCGAGTTTGCGGAGACAGGTATGCTAGTTCCAAGCATACAAGATACTTATAGGGGTACTTGATGGTCGACATGGATGTGCTCAGAAGTGTGTGTCGCTGTGCTCTATTTCTATAATTATTAACAGTCCTGATGCAGGTCTCGACCCGAAACATCAGCTATCCCCTTGCCTGCACAGATGCTGCTCTGAGGGTCCTCTAGCGGTGACAGATCGAACAACAGATAATCGTCTTTCTGCCTCACTTAATTTAAAAAAATGTTCTATACTTAACACTTAATATACTTAACACTTTAACATTTTGCAACATTTTGATAACGTATTGCTGTGCCCCCCTGTGTTCTGAAAAGGTTGCAAATAAATGGAAAAGGTGTAAAGAAGATTTGCAAGAACCAAGCAAGAACTGGCAAGCTGTGACAATCAGGAGAAATGCCACACTTTGCGGCTCCTATTCCTGATAAAGAGAATGATGTAGAGCTGAGGAAGTAGAGGTCCTTACAATTATATGGGAATTTGATTGAGTAATGTGGAAAAGTTCATGAAGGAAACCAAAACAATGAGCCATAAATATAAGGAGCTTGTTTCTGGGTTGGAGTAGAGGGGAGATAGAAAGAGGTGAGGAGAAGTGCTGGGGCAACAGGTAGTGATAGGTGGATGCAGGTGACGAAGGATGAATTGGCAGGTGGGGGAAAGTCAGATGGAGATAGAAACTAAGGCTGGAGATGGAGGACAAATGGGTACAAATGGTGGAATCTGATTAGAAAGGAAGATGGGAGTGTAATGTAGAAAGTACATGCTATTCCTTATCAGATTCCACCATTTGCACCACTTACTATCAGCTACCACTCTATATAACCATTACAGCACGGAAACAGGCCATCTCGGCCCTCTACTAGTCGATCAGTCTGAAGAAGGGTCCTGACGCAACATGTCGCCCATCCATTTACTTCCACAGATGCTGCTTGGCTAGCTGACTTCCTCCAGTAGTTGGTTTGTCCTCAAGGTACCAGCATCTTCAGTCCCTTGTGTCTCCAATACAAGAATGCCACTAAGGAAGGAAGGAGGAAATCCATTCTTCTTGTTGCCATGTTATAGAATAGAGGCATTGGAGAGGGTGCAGGGGATGCTTGTTAGGATACAATGGCATACAGATTAGGACTTCTTTCAGGAAAGAAGGATGAGGACTGGTGTAAAAGAGTTTGCAATGTTGAAAAGTGTTTTGACAAAGTGGATTGAATAGCGAGAGTGTTTCCACTTGTGAGGGAGAGCATAACCAGAGTCCCCAAGAATTTCAATAGGAAATTCAGAAGAGTGTGCAGAATGTAAATCAATTAACAAAAATGAAAATAAATAAATAAAAAACTGCAGATGCCGGAAACTTGAAATAAAACAGAAACATGGCAAATCAGACAGTATCTGGTAAAAGTGGGATCGGATTCATAATCTGAATCCATCAAAGTCTTATCTGATTCCACAATTTGAACCCAATTGACTTCTCCACCTCCAGTAAAAGTGAAACAGTTAACATTTCAGATCTGTGACCCTTCATGAGAAGAGTGGAACTGCGATGATGAATGTGGAACTCTCTCCTCCAGGGCGTGGTTGAAGTTAATATTACAGATATATTGAATGGGAGGCTTGAGAAGTAGATGAGGGAGAGGGAATAGAAGATCAACTACTAGTTTTATATGAGGATGTGATGAGGCTCAGGTGAAACATTAACGTTGCCATGGACTGGTTGGGTCAAATGGCCTACCTAATGCCACATTTGTTTTGCAATGGTTTGTAAATCTAGCAGGAAATTTGGGAGAAACACCTTTAGGCAGAGTGGTGAGAATGTGAGATTCACTCCCTTGGGGAGATGTTGAGATGAACCCCATGGGTGCATTTAAGTGGGAGCTACATAAGTGCATTATGGGGAAACATTCTGGGCAGTATAATGGTGTTGCTGGTAGAGTCACTGCCACACAGCGCTAAAGACTAAGGTTCAATCCTGACCTCAAGCATTATTTGTGTGGAGTTTGTAGATTCTCCCTGTGACCATTGGGTTGTCCTAGGCACACCACAGACATGTGGGTCAGTATGTTAATTAGCCAGTATGTATTTCTCCCGGACTGTAGGTGAAAGATGTGAGAATCTCAGCATACTGACCTCAGTTAATAACAATGTGGGAAGATTAAAATTGGATTTTGTATAGAATTAGTACTAATGATCGGAATGGCTTCAGCGAGCCAAAGGGCCTGTTTCTGCGCTGTGTCTCTATATTGTGTCTCTACACACTCTACAAGGATGGAAGGATGGGCCAGAGCAAGTTTGTTTGTGAAAACAAAGCATAGATGCTGGGAAATACTCAGCAGGTCATGCAACATCCATAAACAGAGTCATGTCACAATCAATCATAATCACAATCACAATAATACTTTATTAGCCAACTATGTTTTGGAACATACGAGGAATTTCATTTGCCAAGTCAGTCATGCAATAAAAATCACAACGGAACACACAAAATACATTTTAACATAAACATCCACCACAGTGACACCTCCACATTGCTCACTGTGATGGAAGGCAATAAAAAGTTCAAATCTCTTCCCTTCTTTTTTCTCCCGCGGGACGATCTTGAAGCCCTCTGCATCAGGGTGATCGGCTCCTGCATCCGGGGGGATGTCAGCTCCCCCGTGCCGGTGATTGGACCCCGGGTCAGGGCTGCTCGAGCCTCTGTCGTTGGAGCTCCCTACTAGCCTCTCCGGAGACTGCAAACTCCCGATGTAAAGTCCACAGGCGGTTGGAGCGATCCCAGGCAAGTCCGATGTTACATCCACGCCCCACGGTGGGACCCAAGGTCAGTCCGAGGCCTCCAGCTACATCGATGCTAGGCTGCAGATCGGCCGGAGATGCGATCCGGAAAACAATCGCATCTCCGGCAAGGTAAGAAACTGAAAACAAGTGTCCCCCGACCCCTACATAAAACAAATTGGAGAACATTTACACAGGCTTTTAACACACACTAAACATTTAAAAAAGACGAAAAAAACAGACAGACTGTTGGCAGGGCTGCCAATCGTACGGCGCCCCTGGTGGTAACCTATGCTAAGAAAAATTAGAATTAAGTCGTTCTTAAATCAGTTCAGAGATAGGAAAATAGCAAAGGTCCATGGCAGGATTGAAGGCAGATGAGATCAAATGGCAAAACAAGTGAGGTTGTATTAAAAGGCAAGTAAACATAATCAAAGCTTGTCACACCCTGGTCATTCCTTCGTCTCCCTGTTGCCATTCAGTAGAAGGCACAGAAGCTTG
Organism: Malacoraja senta; assembly: GCA_038087875.1. NCBI lineage: Eukaryota > Metazoa > Chordata > Chondrichthyes > Rajiformes > Rajidae > Malacoraja > Malacoraja senta. Next base: position 11,079,036 of record CM075989.1, on the reverse strand, counting down.
AAAGCACATATCACCAGACTGAGAAACAGCTTCATTCCCTCTGTGATGGGGCTTCTGATGGGATGCTGTCTGATTCACCTCAACCCCATTGTGGACATTGGACCTTGTCCATGGAATTGATTGCCGACGATACTGAGAACCATATTCTGCTCTCTGTATCTTCCCCTCCGCTTTATCTATTGTACGAATTTGACTTTATTGTATTTATGAATAGTATATTTGATTTGTCTGGAAAGTATGAAAAAGAAAGCTTTTCACAGTACCTCAATGCAGGTGACAAGAATAAACCTAAATATATACCTACAGAGCAAGGTCACAGTTCATTAAATGGTCAAAGTGGCTCAAGACTAAAACATCTCCTCTTGCTCTAATATTCCCATCTGTTCCTCCATTAAACAAATACTTTTTTTCTATTACCCTTTTCAACAAATAGTTTTACACGTCTCTAGGCCAAATTACTGCTGCCACTTATCTGCCCACTTTGCAAACCTCTCTTTACCTCCTTACCATTTGCCAACTCTCTTGTCATCGAGTTACAATATGCATTCTCTAATATAATTTCATAAATTATTAGCATAACTAAAGAAAAAAATAGATCTGCAAAGATTCTTTTGGCATGAAATATTTAGCAGAAGATTCCAGATGGCAACACCAACTGAGGATTAACAACAAAAATAATTCATTCATAATTGAAATTAAACCAAGTTGAAAATTTTCCATTCAGATACTTTTAATGTTATCAATGATATTTATCAAATTTGTCAAAGGAGCATCTGCAACTCACCACTGAGCAATGGCTGCAATGGACCTTTATGGCCAGCTGTAGCTGGGGACTTTGAAAATGGAGCCAAAAGCTGGTGACTTGCATGTGAACTTAGTGGGCTGTTTCTATGCGTTCTGTACTTAATGAAGGATTGTACTTAATTATGGCAATAAGTTTACTGATCTGTATGCTAAAAAAAGAATTTCACTGCACCTTGGTACACATGATAATAAAGAACAATTGAACATTTGAACCATTGAACTACCGATTAGTCAATTGACCACGTTTATACCTTAGACATTTGACATTGATACGCCTGCGGGTTATTGTGAATTGTAGTGTAGAAGCTCATTTTAGCATCAACCCAGTCTTTGTTGTGCTATGGTTGAGTCAGGATTGACAAGCTTATCAGGTTTAGTTGAAGGATTCACTTTTCATCATATTTAATAGATTCCCGATACCCCCTCCCCGATTTTATCAGCACAAAACCAATTTGTCTTTTTATTCACACCATAAACTGTTCATGCATCCTTTCTGACCTAGATTGTTTCCTGGTTTTCAAATCCTATGTTTTTCCTACTTATAATACTCTCAGAATCATAGAGCTGTATAGAAGGAAAATTGGCCTTTTCGGCCCACCTTGTCCATGCCGGCCAAGTTGACTAGACTAATTTGCCTTTCTGAGATATTGATAGTCCTCTAACGTTTTCAGTTGATCATCCCAAATGTATTCATTCCCATTTAAGGCCATTCAGCCCCTCTCATTCAGCTTTGTCTCACCTTATGTCATATCTTTCTACTCCCTTGTATGTATCAAGATTCCATTTAAATGCATCAATTTCACTCTAATTTGTAATTGGAACATCTCAAATTAATTCATTGATGATCATCTTCTATTTTTATCTTTAGTTCTGTCCTACCATAGGAATTAGAACATTGTTGCTATGTTTACATCATGCTTTGGTCGGGATGTATTTGTAGAATTCTGTACAGTTCTAGTCATTGCATTATAATAAGGATGTGGAGGCTTTATAGAGGGTGCAGGAGAGGTTCACCATGAGGTTGCCTGGATTAGAGAGTATTAGCTATCAGGAGAGGTTGGACAAACTTAGATTGGTTCCTCTGGAGCGTTGAAGGCTGAGGAGAGACTTGATAGAAGTATATAAAATTGTGAGATACATAGACAATGTATCATATGTCAGTCTTTATACAATACATAGGTCGGTCTTTATCCCAGGGTGGAAATGTCAAATACTGGAGGGCATAGCTTTAAGGGGAGCGGGAGAATTTTTAAAGGAGATTTACCAGGCAAGTTTTTTTAAGCAGAGTATGGTAAATGCCTGGAACATGCTGCCAGGAGAAGTAATGGAAGCAGGCATAATAAAATAAGCAGTTAGACAGACACATGAACAGGCTGTGAATAGAGGGATGCGACCATGTGCAAGAAGTTGTGTAGTTGATATTGACATCATTGAGAAAAGCAAAGTTGATCTGAAATTTACTCTATTTCTCTCACCAAAGACATTGCCTGACCTGTTGAGTGTTTCCAGGATTTTGCTTTTATTTTAGATTTACAGCATCTGCAGGTTTTTATTTGCAGTCACGCACTTGCTGTTCTTCCGGGACCACATCCAGGCTGATCGGATTGCAGAAGGGTTCCGACCCGAAATGTCACCTATCCATGTTCTGGAGACGCTGTCTGACCCCGACTCCGAAGCTGCTGAATTACTCCAGCACTTTGTGTCTTTTGTTTTTAAGATAACATCAGCAGTTCCTTGTATAGGAGGGAACTGCAGATGCTGGTTTAAACCGAAAATAGACACAAAGCGCTGGAGTAACTCAGCCGGACAGGCAGCATCAAAGATCATAGAGCCGCTCTATGATCTTTGGGCAGCATCTCTGGAGAAAAGGAATGAGCGGCGGTTCGGGTCGAGACCCTTCTTCAGTCGTTATACCGACTGCAGTAATGCTTTGGAAGTAACACTGGGTGCAAGTGAAATGACTCTTAAATTAATAACTCTCAGAAACAAAATCCTACCGAGGCTCGGCTGATACAAAGGCTCTGAAAGTAGTGGGAAAGAGGGTCAGTTGCCACTCTCGGCACAGCCAGGATCAATGCATTAAGCTGCGTTGCCCTGCCCAAAGATACTAGAGGAGCTCTGCTCTGTAATCTTTGGCCCTGCCTTCCAGCGGCGCTTTGAATTGCGCGCCATCGGTTGTATCAACTGGTGATTGTTACTTCCTATGTTGCAAATAGAGTCATGTGAGAAGCCAGCCAGTCAGAAGCAGCAAGTGCGGATGCAGGAAAACCTCACCGGGGTCACTTTCCTGTTAGCCTTTTCATTTTGTAGTACAGAATGAGGAATTAAACTTACAACAAAAAAGAAAGACATAATACCACGTGGAGGCCAACCAACCACAGAGACTGAACGAAAAGCTCGTGCAACAGCCTGGCTAGCTCAGTCGGTAGAGCATGGGACTCTTAATCCCAGGGTCGTGGGTTCGAGCCCCACGTTGGGCGCTAATTTTCTTAACCATCCCTATTTTATTGATTGGTATGTAAATATCGTCAATAATTCACTCCATTTTCCAGCACTTTTCTGAACAGTCACCGATGTTTTTTTTAAACTTCATACGGTGTTCTAATATCCATGGTGCAGGAGGTAATATACTGGTTAGGATGTAAATTAAAAACAAATGCTGAAAACAGTCAGCATCAGTGGGACAGAAACAGTTCACCTGCGAAAACGTGTGTTAATGCTTCTGGTCGTAAATTCATCTTCAAAATGAATTATGTTCAAGATTGTCTATTTCATGGGAAAATGCATAAATAATGCTGCCTCTTGCACCCGTGTAGAATTTTACAAGAACAGACTCCTCCACAGATGCTGTTTGATCCACAGTTCTTCCAACAGACTGTATTTTGTTCAAGATTCCAGGAAATTTACCACCCTGCCTTCAAATTCATTAGAACTATTTCTGAAGCCCCCCTCTCTCCTTTCTGGGTCGCTCTGCATTCATATCAGGAGATAAATTATCCATCGACATCTACCAAACCTAAATGTTCCCACAGCTACCTAGATTACATCTCCACCCACCCTGTCTCTTGCAAGTATACAGTTTCTTTCTATAGAGATATGCAGCACCAGATGCTGGTTTACAAAAAAAGACACAAGGCATAGATAGGTGACGTTTCAGGTTGGGCGTTTCCTTTATCAGGAAATGTGACTCTCTCTGCTTTAGTTGGTGAAGCCCTTATCTGAATCCACTTCCCCCACCTGCTCCAAACTTACCTCCCACAAGGCAGAAAAGAGGAGGTGTTCTCCTGGTCTTTACTTTTCAACTCACCAGCTTCTGGACCTAGTACATCATTCTTCGACATTTCCGCCAGCTGCAATGCGATCCTACCACCAGTCACACCTTCCCTTACCCACTTATTTTTCTCTCCACAGAGATGACTCTCTCACCGACTCCTTGATTCGCTCAATCTTCCTCACCCATCCCTCCTACTCACCAGGGAACTTTCCCCTGAACAGTAGGAGGTGCAACACCTATCCCTAAACCTCCCTCATCTCCATTCATGGATCTAAACAGCACTTCCTGATGAGGCAGACATTCACTTGCACCTCCTCCATCCTTATCTATTGCATTCAGTGCTAACAATGTTCTCCATTACATCAACAAGATCAAGTGCAAATTCACCAACCACAGTCCACTGTGGTCATCTTGAGCTGCGATTGCAAGCCATTTTAATATTTCAATTCCCTTCCCCATTCCCACACTAACCTGTCTAACCTGTCTGTTCTCACCCTCCTTCTCTGCAGGGTGAGGCGACACACAAATTAGAGAAACGGCATCTCATATTCCCCCTTGGTAGTTTCATAAATTTCCAATCAAAGCAAGTATGCCAAATGCCTTCTTCACCACACTGTCCACCTGACTGACCACTTTTTGGGAACCAAGTACCTGTACTCCCACAACTCTGTTTTGCCACACTCTCCAGGCTCTACCATTGTCTCCTGCCTTGGTTTGGCAGACCAAAATGCAATACCTCATACTAGTCAGAGTTAAATTATTTTTGTCATTTCTTGGCCCACCTTCCCAACTGGTGTAAATGTAGATATCCTTCCTCTGTCACTATAGCACCATTTTTTGTCATCTGTAAATTTACAATGTTATACACAAGAAACTGGTTTATCAAAACAAAATTTCACTGCCTTGCCATCCAAATCATTAATGTATTCAACAAATAGTAGCGGATCCAACACCGATCCCTGCGACACACGGTCACAGGCCTCCAATCAGAAAAACAAACCTCCATAACTACCTTTTGACTGCTTCTTCCAAGAATTTTTTTAATCCAATTAGTTAACTCAGTCTGAAGATAGGTCCTTATCTGAAACTAACCTACTCCAGCACTTTGTGTCTTTCTTTAATAAACCAGCATCTGCAGTTCTTTGTTTCTACTAGTTAACCCACCTTGGATTCCATGCACTCTAACGTTCCAGACTAGCCTACCTTGCCGGACTTTGTCAAAGGCTTTGCTAAAGTCCACTGCCGTGCCCGCACCAATCTTCTTGGTAACCTGTTTAAAAAGTGTTAGATACACTTTGCTGCTAAATTTGCTGATACAAAGAAAGGTATGAAAATAACCTGTGAAGAGGGCATCAGGAACAATTTAAGAAACAATTTAAGTTTAAGAAACATTTAAGAAACAATTAGACAGCTACATGGTCAACCCTGGTCAACTCATCCCTTCCCACCCAAACCACCCCTCCCCAGGTACTTACCCCTGCAACCTCAGGAGATGCAACGCCTGTCCCTATACCCCCCCCTTTGACTCCAAGGACCCCGATAGTCTTGTCAGATGAGGCAGAGGTTCACTTGCACCTCCTCCAATCTTATCTACTGTATCCGTTGTTCCAGGTGTGGACTCCTGTATATCAGATAGATCAAGCGCAGGCTCGAGCGATCGTTTCGCTGAACACCTCTGCTCAGTCCACCTAAACCTACCTGATCTCCTGGTTGCTAAACACTTTAACTCCCCCTCCCATTCCCACACCGACCTTTCTGGCCTGGGCCTCCTCCATTGTCAGAGTGAAGCCCAGTGCAAATTATAGGAACAGCACCTCATATTTTGCTTGGGCAGCTAACACCCTAGCGGTATGAACATTGACTTCTCTAATTTCAAGTAACCCTTGCTTTACCTCTCTCTCGATCCTCTGATGTTGTACACCTCAATAAGGTGACCCCTCAGCCTCCCAAGCTTCACAATCCCAGTTTATCCTTCCTTCACCTGTATCATTTTGGTGAATCTCTTCTGCACCCTTTCCACTTTAATAACATCCTTCCTATACCGACAAAAACTGCACACAGCTCACCAGTGACTTGTACATTTGCCTCATATGTCCCAACTTTTGTACTAATTTCTCTTCCCAATGACACCATTGATCACAAACACAAAATATTAATACTGTGTAAGAAGGAATTGCAGATGCTGGTTTAAACCAAAGATAGACACAAAACGCTGAAGTAATTCAACGGGACAGGCAGCATCTCTCGAGAGAAGGGATGGGTGAAGAAAGGGTCGAGACCCTTCTTCATTACTGGTTCCTTTTCCTCAGATGTTGGCGACCATTTTCATCATTTTCTGTTTTCAAAGGCCTATGAAGGATTCAGCAATACCAGTTTTGGGAACAACGCGTAACTATGCTTAATATGATTGGGGTAATTGGGGCTTAGTAGATAGTGTCCCAACTAATAAGTTTGAATTTTGTGAGTTCAGGCCTACATATGACGAAAATAATTCAAAATTATATTTCAACAAGTTTTTGTCTTTTGTAAGTTGTCTTTTGCATGAGACAACTAAATGCCATGTCACTTTTTATCTCAGGTAATACTAATCATTTTCAAGAAGGGCAGAGGTTTTCAAGGCTACATTCATGTGTGATCAACATCACTAAGACAGATTATTTGGTCATGATCCCATTATTGTTTGTGGGATTTTTCTGTGCACAAATTAATTCCCTTGTCTCTGCCATTACAACTTTGATTGAACTTCAATGGTTTATAACATTTTGGGACAAGCTGTGGCTGTGAACCATGCTATGGAATTTTAGCCACTCATTTTTCTTCAAACGGTTAGCGCATGAAAATGATGGGGTGAATGGCCACCTTGTATGCCTTTTAGAATGGAAAATACTTAGCTGTGAAAGGTACAATTTAAGATGTAAGGACTTACATGAAATAGATGAGGTAGTATGATCTTAAAGGAGCACAGTGCAAAGATATCTATATTTGATAACCATTAAAATTCATGCCACATCCTTTCCTTCACTGCATTGAGTACAACATAAAGGAAGTTGCAGTAAACAGTTACAAAACCAGTTCATTTTTCAGGATAGTATTGTGATTAATGTACCCTATCCTTTGGAAAGGGGCTCAGAAATGCAATGACATTACCACAAAAGGAATTAATGATGAGAGGCTTTGTTCTTCCACTCCAGGGAACGCAATGAGATAAAAAGCTTACACATTAATTCAATTTCTCCTTTCAATAATGCTATCTGAGCAGCAATTTCTGCATTTAATGCATATAGCAGCGTAAAAGCAACAAATTTAAAGATCTTAGATTATTGCAGAAAAGCGGGAAATATTCAGCATCCAATTGTGATCAAACAGCTTTGACATGAAAGGTTAAGAGGGACGTCATGTCCAAGGAAGGCGATGGCTGGAAGCCTGCAGCAGCCTGGGGCTTTCTTGGATCGAGCTCTGCTCATAAAAACTAGAGCACGGCCTGGACTTTGAAAAAAAGCAGCAAAACATGGCGCCTCTTACATGCAGGCTCAGTGAACTATTTCAGTACACTTTGCTCATCAGGCATGTGCTTAGTTAGGAATGGCAATACTTTACTGGAGATAGACACAAAATTCTGGAGGGACAGGCAACAACTCTGGAGAGAAGGAATTGGTGATGTTTCGGGTCAAGTTAATACTGCAGCATTCTGTGTCTATCTTCGACGTAAAGCAGCATTTGCAGTTCCTTGCTACACAATATTTCACTGGGCTGTATGTAAGAAAAATAATTTCACAGTGCATTTGCACATGTGGCAATAATAGCACGTGGACCCTTGAACTTTGTTTCTCTGCAGATTCTGCCTGAGCTGTCAGCATTAGCTGTTTTAACTTTGAATACAGCCATGTTCGAGATGAACTACAACTCCCACAGGGCAACGGGGCATGAACGCATGCGTAGTAGCCATAGGTGATCCGCCAACGTGGTGACGTACTCCCCTGTGCGTGTCTCGTCGCTCTGAAGCCCCTTTACTGGGCGGCGTCGTGTTGCTCGGCGGCTGTGCGTAACCTAGCGGTGGGGAGAGACCGGGCTGCGATTATGGTTGGGAGAGAGCGAAGGTGGACAGGCAGTCGGATTTAGCACGGAGAAACGGTTTGACTTGATGGCTCCGAAACCGGACCCGAGACCTAAATTTCAAGAAGGTGAGGCCCACCGTGCGGGGGACGTCCGCTCGGGGGGGGAAACATGGCGCCGGCTCTGCCCGCCCGCCGGCCCGCCGGCCCCTACCGCGCATGCGCAAGGGGAGCCTTTCTGGGCAGCTGGGCTAGGAGGCGCCTGAATGGAGACTGGTTACACCTTCAATGTAAGCACGTTACAGTCTTTCCCTGCTGTCAGCATTGCTAGCCTGCAGAAAAAAAACCGCGCAGAGTATTTCCTCCGCCAGGTTCTCTGTGTGTGTGTACTTGTGCACTCCATCCCCCAACCCCCGGCAAGACATACCATGCAACAGCAATGCAAAAATACATTCCTACTTTAAAAATAAGGTGAAACTGATCAAAGGTTTTCATCTAGATTCAGGTTTGTGATTTTCTTTTGAGGATTGCAAGCAGTTTTTGACAAATACCACGCAACAGTGCAGTGGTATGTATTTGTTTTAAAAGCTGTAAAAGTACACAAAAAGGTTTTGTTAAATTCAATTTTTTGTTTTTGTTTTGGGGTTTGTGAAGACTTTTAAAACGTAAAATATTAACTGAATGACTACAATAGATTCTTTTGCATGTGGATTGTTCTGCATTTGAATTTACACTGCAATACTCAGCAAATGGCTTAAAATAGTCATGCACATTCCTGTAGGTGTATTTTACAAGTAAAGAATACATCCTGGTTAAACAGGTTTGGATGACTATTGATTTTAAAGAATCTTGTTTTGCATCAAATAGGAATTGAAGTGTTTGCATGTTCCCACATTTGAGTTCTTCAACCCAGGATTCCTGCTTGGACAAAAGCTGGAATTCTGGGAGTCTCTAATATTGTTGAATTGCCCTATCTCGATTAATGTGCTAAAGTGCAAATTATTGTGATGAACGTGAGAAGGCGTGGCTTTACAATTATCGATGTATTGCATGATTGCTAAATGGGAAGTGGAATTAAAGCAGTTTAGGTTGAGATTGTGTTGCTGCTTTATGCTGGCTGTGTCTGCATTAGCACTTGAATAATGTAGAGTAAAAATAAATCATGGAAATACACAGCAAGTCCATTAGCAGCTGCAAAGATAGCTTAACATTTCGGGTGTAGACCCTATGTCAGAACTATTCTGACAAAAGAGTCTACATCTGAAACGGCTTGTATTTTTTTTTATTTTTCAGGTGCTGATGGACTTGCTGTCTTTTAATAAAACAGAATATGCTGGAATCACTCAGCATCTGTGGAGAGAGGAAGGTAGGGTTAAATTTCAGATCAATGGCCTTTTGTCAGAACTGAAAGATATAAAAGACATTTCTTAAAATTTAGCTTTTTTATTAAGTGAGCAGAGGTTGGGAAGTTAATCTGGTTGTATCCAAGAGTATTTCTGTATCAATTAGGATAGGGATCAGGAAGGTGCAAACCTGAGGTGTTGCTACATTGCAAATGACAGCACAATATGAGTGACATGTTTACATGAGAATTTTCCAATTCTAACTTGATTTGAAAAAAATAGACAAATAGACCATTGGCATCAACAAATATTGCACACCCTCTTAGTATTTTTAATGCATGAATACGGTGGTATGGAAAAGTACATAACAGCCAATTTGTTCACAGCAAGATCCCACCAACAGCAGGCAAATCAGATCAGTTTAGGTTTCATTGTTCGAGGATATTGTGAAAACATTAGCATTCGTGTTGCAGGGTAGAGTAATCTAATTAACCTAAAGTTCAAATACACGAGTCACCCAGGATCAAATTCTTACCTGTCCGTTGTATTAATTCCCTTCAAGAAATCTGCCATTTGGTCTAGTCAAATGTGATGCCATCCATTGTGCTGAACTCGTACCTGCTTCATCAATTCTGGCACAACTATGATTTAACAACAAATGCAAGCATTGACAATGATATTAACATCTTCTGAAGAGTTAAACAAAACTTTCCTAAATCTCCTCGTGTGCAAGCTTGTTGTTGGCAGCTCTGAGGTATCAGCCTAGACTGTGTAGTCAGGTTTTGGATCCAGAGTATTCCCCCTCAGACATAAGACCATAGGAGTAGGAACAAAATTGGGCCATTGAATCTGCTCAGCCACTCGATCATAGCTTCCCTCTCAACCCCATTCCCCTCCCTTCACCCTGTAATAGTTGACACCCTTAATAATCTGAACCTATCCATCTCTGCTTTAAAAATACCCAATGACTTGGCCTCCGCTGCCATCTGTGGCATTGAATTCTACAGATTCACCACTGGTTAAAGAAATTCCTCATCTCCATTCTAAAGATATGTCCTTTTATCCTTTTTATTCTTACCCTCGTGTTCAGGAATCCTGATCTTATCTAGGCCTTTCATTATTCAGTAGCTTTCAATGAGATCCCCTCATCCTTCTAAACTCCAATGAGTGCAGGCCAGAGCCATCCAATGTTCCTTGTATGTCAACCTGGGATTATTCTCGTAAACCAACACTGGACCCTCTCCAACTCCAGCACATCCTTCCTCAGATATGGGGCCCAAAACTACTCGCGATATTTCAAATATGGCATGACCAGCGTCTTATAAAGTCTCAGGATTATATGAACGCAAGTAGTAATCTTGCAACTATTGCCTTAAGATATCTACGGCTAGCTAGCTTATACATCAGATTGCTTTAAAATAGCTGGATGGTGTGTAACATAAGTATAATTCTGCTCATTCATCACACCTTTGCCAAACATGGAAAAATATATGGTATGATGAATTAATTTCATTCTTTTTTTAAGACTTCTGCTTTATCAAACCCAGGTTTTCCAGCTGATTTTCTCTCTTGAACATAAATATTGTGCCTTGAAATATTTCCTCTGACAGAAAATCGCCTCTTACACCTCCCTGCAGCTACAGGCTGTGCCAGTTAAGAAGCAGGCTTGTGTCCAATTGTTGAAGTCAACATTGAATCTCTGAAACATTGTGTAATGGCTGCTGTTTGGTATGCAGCATACATTGCCCTGGCCAGTGATTATCACTCGGTCTGCATCCTCTTAAAATCAAACTTCGTATCTCATAACTTTTACAGAAAATTGCTGTGCACAAATTGGCCACCGTTTTGTACATAACAATAATTGTACCTAAAAAAAATAATTAGCTGTGTTTTGAAGTTTTTAAGGTTGTGAAGGATGTTATATTTGCAAGTCTTTATTCTTTGCTGTCCTCCTCTAAAGTCAGCCTTGTATTTTTACCTCCAATGTTCTCCTGGTTTGATGTCCAAAGTCAGGCAGTGCTTATCTGAAATTATTTTTGGTTTATTGACCAACTATATGTATAGTTACCCTTTGATAATCACTTCAGCCTCCCCTCTAATGCTTCCCAAGTCCATGTACTGGAGATATGTTATTAAAGACCAAAATAACTAATGAACGCTCATTTAGTGCAAACAGATTTTGACTTGTATCATGATGTCTGCAGCTTTTATCTCCTTCATCTATTGCTGTTAGAACTTGCAATGGTAACGAGTTGTAATTACCAACTACCTAAGAGACAGATCATTTGCTCAATGTCTGTTAATTCACAATTATAATTAAAACGTGCTGTAATTTCATCTCGGTAAAATACTCCTGAGAAATTATGTATTTTTGTTAAATTCAAATGAAACAAATTTAGCGTAAAAGTACTACAGAAGCAAAAGAAAACGAATCATTGCATTCTTTCCAGATTTGAGCTGGGCCGAGAATAAAACACAACATTTATATTCTAATTTCTAGGGTTGATATATGGCCTGGAATATAAAAACATTTTTGCCAAGATTTAAACGCAGACTTCCAATTATTCTAACCATTTTGAAAATTTCAGTGTAACTGCAACAGAACCAGCGTAAACCTTTTCAGAAGAATCACCCTTTCTTTTAATTTCAGGTGAACGTGTCTTGTGTTTCCATGGGCCATTGCTTTACGAGGCTAAGGTATGTGCTATAAAAATTCTTTTGAAGATTTTTGAAGTTATTGAAATACTGAGTATTGTTAGAATGCTCTAGCAAATGTCTGTCTCGTGCTGTTTATAATCGTATCTTCAACATATTTCTGAAAATTGGTCTGAAATCCAATGGGGTTATTGGAGGAATATATTTATTTTCCTATATGGAGAGAAGAATGGCAATGTTTCACAATGGATTCATCAGAACTTAAAACGTTTTTTGTTTTGTATGTTAGTAGTATGTGCATCTTTTTCTGTATTTGCCTTGTTCAGATTTTTTCTGCAAAACCCAATGAAGCATTCTTGTCACCGGATGTGATCAAAATTTTAATGTGGGTCGATATTGGTTGAAACCCATAGTTGACCTATTCCAAGCATGGATTATGGGGGGATAGAACAATTGAGTCATGTTATTTGTGATTTATGGATGTTAGGAAAAAAGTGGCTATCTGGAGATTTCCCATTGAATCTCCTGGTTTCGTAGAGAATTGAGTGATAGGATAAAGGAATTCTGAGAAATACTATACATTTCTAAAGATAGTTGCAGGTACAGAAAAGAAGAACATTGAGGATAAGGATAATTGGTTGTTATTTATCCTGTCCTGATTTGTCAGGGATGAGAAAGTTGTTGAAGTGTTGTTTGGACTTTGACTTTATAGTTTTAAGATTTAAAGATATGTCACCTATTTAGCACGGAGGAGAAATCTAAACTACTTGAAGTTGAATTCAGCTCTTAAGGGTGTTTCATTTGATACAAGAGAATATATTGGCGAGAATCTCAACAGATGAAGGAAATTAACAATACCATTCCTTCTCTCAGTAAAGGAAAATGAATCTATGTGGTTCCAGTAATTTTCCAGTTGTTCTCTCACTTGTTCCAAGTGTTACCAAGAAATTGTGTAATGGATTTCAGAATGATTTTCAGAAATATGCTAATTTGTTGGAGATACAGTGACTAGAAACCGAGCAAGACAATAAAATCGTGTTATTCAAAGCAGAGTCTGGCAGCTTGTATGACCTCTGGCAGCGGTATCTGGTAGGTCCATTGTTGGCTAGAGAAGGTGTGATCTCAAGAGAAACAATGCGAAGAACTGTGGAACTGTTTAAACGACTGGACACTTGCTTTCGGTTGCCTGGGCCTATGGGATCTCCCAGTTGCCAACTATTTCAACTCCCATTCGCATTCCCACACTGACCTTTCTGTTCTGGGCCGCCTCCATTGCCAGAATGAGGCCAGAGTTCCTTCAGAATCCAGAGTTCCTCCAGCACCTCTCCTTTTTTTGCCATCATTTCAGCATCTGCAGTCTCTTGTGTCTGTAAACTCATGACTCATTTAACAATTGTTGACTGCTTAAAAGAAGACATCTGCACCTTCATGCATCATCCTTAATATGTCCCCCCTTTGACATGGGTATATTTAGCTAAGAATGGAAATCGCTGTAGCAACTTTGCAAGTTTGTGACAACTCCCAAATCCACAATTGCTGCCACAGAGAAAGACAAGGGGGTGGGCAGGAATCTCTTTGAAATCTAGTGATTCATGAAATGTCTAGGGTGGATGTGGAAAGAATGTTTGCAGTAGTGGGAGAGTCTAAGTCCAGAGGGCGCGGCGTTAGAATAAAACAACGTACCCCTAGAATGGAAATGAAGATCTTTTTTTTTTCCGCAAGAGGGTGGTGAATCTGGAATTAATTGCCACAGACGGCGGTGGAGGTGATCATTGGCTATTTTTAAAGCGGAGATTCATAGGTTCTTGCTTAGTACGGGTGTCAAAAGTTGCAGGGAGATGGTGGGAGAAATAGGTTGAGAGGGAAAAATAGATCAGCCATAATTGAATGTCAGAGCAGACTCATTTGGTCGAATGGCCTAATTCTGCTTCTATGTCTTAAGCTCTTATGTATATGATCTAACTGGCATTCCACACCACACAGTATCATACTTGGTAAAAACATTTGGTTGTTTTCTAGTAGCGAGTCAAAATCGTTCAACTCCAAGCAGATCTTTCCGTCTTAAGCATTTAAGGTAGATGTTGTAAATGATCTTGTTGGAACCACCTATATCTGACTGAGCTTGGGGTGAGGACAACCCATCACAAACTACATCCTCTGGACACTGGTCGAATCTACTTCCTAACAGCTGTCTGAGGTTAAGTCAGTTACATTTTGTATGTGCTAAAGAAACACTATGTGTTTTGCAGGAGCTTTACTGAGCAATATTGGGGAATGTGAGGATGGGTGATCAAAAGGTTGATCAGGTCTGAGTGGAGCATATTGGCTTTGGGGGAACTGGTGGTGAAAATTGGATGACAGGAATGCAGAGAGTACAAAGGGATATGGAACACAGGTTAAATGTAGGAAGGGTTAAGAGCGTGGAAAGATTTGAAAGGGTTAAGCGCATGGACAGGTTCATCAAGATTATTTAAGTTACAGCTAGGAAGTGGAGATCTTCGTTGAATGAGCTGAAGATGAATCTGAGAGGTAGTTGTACTTGGATGGCAGTTACGTAATTACTGATGGTACATGACGGGTCCCTTTTCCTTTATTGTTTTAAATTTCATGTCAATTCCTCTGCCTTGTGTTGAAGCTGCTATCTTTCTGACATTTGTTCCCCTCTCCCCCTTGCCCCCTTCTTTCAATCTCTTTATTCAATGCAGGGCCACGAGGTCATTGCTATTGAGGGAGTGCAGCGTAGGTTTACACAGTTAATTCCAGGGATGGCGAGACTGTCAGATGCTGAGAGAATGGAGCAGCTGGGCTTGTACATTCTGGAGTTTAGAAGGATGAGAGGGTATCTCATTGAAACATAAGATTGTTAAGGGCTTAGACACGCTACAGGCAGGAAACATGTTCCCGATGTTGGGGGAGTCCAGAACCATGGGCCACAGTTTAAGAATAAGGAGTAAGCCATTTAGAACGGAGACGAGGAAACACTTTTTCTCACAGAGAGTTGTGAGTCTGTGGAATTCTCTGCCTCAGAGGGTGGTGGAGGCAGGTTCTCTGGATGCTTTCAAGAGAGAGCTAGATAGGGCTCTTAAAAATAGCGGAGTCAGCGGATATGGGGAGAAGGCAGGAACGGGGTACTGATTGGGGATGATCAGCCATGATCACATTGAATGAAGGTGCTGGCTCGAAGGGCCGAATGGCCTACTCCTGCACCTATTGTCTATTGTCACTTATGCTGCACCAATAATGTTTTATTCTCACATCATCTGAGTGGCAATTTCACAGACTGGCAATCAATTGGAAATTTTCCAAATATGTGGTGATTTGTTCAAAGCAAGTGTTCATTGCTTTAGCTGGGTGCCTCACAGAGGGGTATTAAGTACAGTACTTACAGAAATCTAATTTGCCATATACCAAAAGCTGCGCATTCCATCAGTTCCTGGGCCTTAGCTGAACAAGGGCCATAGTTTTTGTCTAGATAATAAAAAAACATTTTGATTATCGCTGAGAATTAAAGTGTATATGTCTTTAAAAATTGAATTTAAATTTTAATTGCCAAACATTCATACAGTATGAATCACAATATTTTTAGGTTATGTGCCTACCTTTAGGAATGAGTGTACAGGAAGTAAGGGCTGCAATTAGATTCATCCCTTTTAATCACTGGTATTCCCTCTAATTCTCTTTTAGTAGGGGCTATTGAAGAACATTTAGCAGTGAAACCTCTCCCTTTCACAACATCAGCAACTGATACACCATGGCTGCAGTATCATGTATAATATCATGTACAAAATGCTCTGTAATTAGACTATTGCAACAGCACCTTCCAAATACACAATCAGTGTCACTATTAAAGACGTGGACAGATTGTGCATGGATTCCCTCCTTCAGTAAAACAATAAAATATTTTTTTAAATCTTGCAAATGTTAACTATCAGACCTTCACTGCTCCTCTGAGTTATGCCTTCAGTCACTTTAAACAGCGCATGAAATTCGAGACATTTGATTTGTATAACTCGGAGAAGTTTTTTATCAAATGGCAAAGCTCTTTTTGCAGATCGCTTTACCTTCTTCTGGCACTCTATTCTGAGCTGTGCAACAGGAAGAGATTACCAGGCTGACACAGGAAAATGTGAAATGATGCTCTGAAAGCAGTATTGAAAATGTTCAACATTTTCCATTTTCCCCTGGGAATCCCTGGCCCATGATTGAAAGTGGAGAAGGAGCATTCTGGATGGTATTGAGAATCTCAAATCTGTGCTCCAGTGTAAAACAGGGAAGGGATCAGGGAGTTTGCAGTTATTTTCTTTGACACATTATTAGTTTTTATTTAAATATTTAATTGGTTACAGATATCTTTTTTGTGCAACCATTCTTTTCAGTAATCTTAGTAGCTGTGAAGGTGGGAATGTTATTTGGTAAATATCAGTCACGATAATGCTTATTATTTAAATATCATATTCCCAGTGGTCTATTTAACTTGCTGGGGTGTTAATACATTTGAAATTTACAATATTTTTCTTTTTTAATATAGTGCGTAAAGGTTGCTATAAAGGACAAACAAGTGAAATACTTCATACATTATAGTGGCTGGAATAAGAAGTAAGTATGAAATATTTTACAACAGAAATATGATGTGTGAAAGATATTAAATATTCCTGGCTGAATAAACACTTTGAAGGTTGGAACTAAATGGAAGCCAGCATAATGAACACTTGCAGCAAGTGTCCAGATATGTTGAAGTAATGTATCATCTAAATAATGGAAAAAAACTCAATGGCATTTAAATTACAGACCATCTATAAATTGGATGGACATTTCTAATAGACCAGGCATGTTCTCAATGTGATTTAGTTTATCCTGTCAGTGCTATGTTGGGTAAACATTGAACTTCCTTGTACCAGTTTGATCCGAGTATGCAACAGAGGGGTATAATATGTAAATGATCTATGAAATGAGGGAGAAGTTCTTTCTGAATATGCTGGAAATTTTTCTTTTTGGTGGGGTAGAGGAAGAGGATTGTTGGTTCAGTTATAAGAATGCAGTTGATAACGTACTGTATAAGTGCAATTGTGTGTGCTGGCCTTTCCTTCGCGCCTCCAAATGGAACACGTGGGCTTTTGTAATTGACTTTGGCAAAGTACAGGGCTGGGGTGGATTTGGAGGAGTATTGGTAGCAAGTGATCATGCATAGTTCCGTTGGCTGGTCGTACTTTAAGATGACGTTTCTCATTGTCTAAATTGTTGGAAAGAGCTCTATGTCCCATCCTCTTCACTTGAAACAATATTTAAAAGTCACCATTGCTCCCTAAGACCAGAGGATGTATAGAAACTATCAGTTAAAGTTGGCAGTGTTAATGTCATCTGTTCTATTTATTTAGCAAATTTGCAGGAATGAAGATCTCATGTAATGAGAGGCTGTTCCCCAAATATTATTAAACAAATGCCACAAGAAACATCTTTTTCAAGTGGCATTTTCTATGCAAGGCAGACTACAAATTACTGGATAATAATTAGTAACTAATGTTTTCATTGAAGAACAAATATCTCTTGGCGTAGGCTAATATGTAATGTGGGCAAGATTGGAATTTTTGTCTCTGGGCTGAAAAAAACATTAGTGGAAGAGATATGAATTTTGATAAACTCATCCAGTGTTGGAAGATTCCTCTTGGTTATGCCAATTGTTTATGGGAGAAATAACATTTGCATCCTTTACAGATATTCATTCCTCTATTTACAAACCTTTACTCTTGATACATTGACATGGTGTATAAACTGTAGAATGAAATTGGGCCTTTGTGGCTTGGTTTGCAAATCTCTTCAAATAGGATTTGGGATTATATCCCTTTGCTTGATTGTTCTTCAATTGACTTGACTTTTCAGCTCCACACAGATAAATGGCAGTAAGCAGCATACTTAATTCTGTTACTACATGTGGAATTTGTGAGATGGAGAATTCTTAAAAATAGGGAGTTGTGCAGCCCATTGAGATTGTGATAAGGTTCATGCCTTACCACATTACTATCATTTTCTTGCTCAACA
The DNA here is from genome assembly GCA_038087875.1 of Malacoraja senta. Classification (NCBI taxonomy): domain Eukaryota; kingdom Metazoa; phylum Chordata; class Chondrichthyes; order Rajiformes; family Rajidae; genus Malacoraja; species Malacoraja senta. The sequence goes on along the minus strand of CM075989.1, from coordinate 11,060,872 downwards.
CTCGCCTCTTGATTCCTTTGTTCTCCCTAAAGGAATGACAGTCTCTGATTTGCATATAGGTAGTGCATGTACAGTTTCAGGGATAAAGACATTAAAAAAATTCCAAAGTTGTCAGTAAAATTTCGAAACATAGAAAAACATAGATTTGAGTTTATGAGCAACAAGGTCCTACTGTAGTTGTATAGGACCCTGGTGAAACCGCACCTGGAGTATTGTGTGCAATTTTGGTCTCCTAATTTGAGGAAGGACATTATTGCGATTGAGGGAGTGCAGCGTAGGTTCACCAGATTAATTCCCGGGATGGCGGGACTGACATATGAGGAAAGAATGGGTCGACTGGGCTTGTATTCACTGGAATTTAGAAGGATGGGATAGGATCTTATAGTAGAAACATATAAAATTCTTAAAGGATTGGACAGGCTAGATGCAGGAAAAATGTTCCCGATGTTGGGGAGTACAGAACCAGGGGTCACTGTTTAAGAATAAGGGGTAGGCCATTTAGGACTGAGATGAGTAAGAACTTTTTCACCCAGAGAGTTGTGAATCTGTGAAATTCTCTGCCACAGAAGGCAGTGGAGGCCAGATCACTGGATGTTTTCAAGAGAGAGTTAGATTTAGCTCTTAGGGTTAAAGGACTCGAGGGATATGGGGGAAAAAGCAGGAACGGGGTACTGATTGCAGATGATCAGCCACGATCATATTGAATGGTGGTGCTGGCTCGAAGGGCTGAATGGCTTACTCCTGCACCTATTTTTCTATGTTTCTAACTCTTAACAGGACAATCCCTACATCCCTGGAAGCACTTTTGGAGAACCCTGCTGCAATGACTCTAAGGCGAGCATCTTTGCAAACAGAAACCAAGCCTGCATGCAATACTGATGATATTGTCTCATCAAGCTCTGTACAATTTCAGCAAAGCTTCCTTAATTTGTGCACTAAGCTCCTCACAGTAATATCCCATGTTTCTTCGTCATCATTTGCTGCACCTGTTTTTTTTCATTTCATTTAAGCAGTATATCGATTCTTCCGCACAAACCATTATTGCTGGTTTGTCATTTAGAGAGCTATTTCTCTACTATCAAGAATGAATAACCTTTACGTTTCTGCCCATAATACTCCATTTCACACATTTGTCCACTTGAGCTTTTACCACTCTTCTGACCTCCCCATTTCCCAACCAGTTTTATCATCAGCAAATATGATTGCAATACACATTCTTATAATTGGTCAATAATATGACCTGTCAAGATCTGAGGCCCAGTATTGATCTGTGTGGCATTCTATTAGTGAAACATTCTGGGCTGACAGAGATCCATTTGTTCTAAATGTTGTTTTGTTTTTAATAATCTCTACTGCAAATCCATGTGCATGCACAGAACTATTAAGAATTAAGAATTTGCTGTCAGAAATTTAGAATTTTGCAAGCTACACTCTTTTCTGCTGTTTACTGCAGATTGTATCCGGTCTCTTTCAGTAAGTTAGTTTCCTTCCTTGTTCTTGATTTTGGCCAAAGCAGTGATTGGGCCTCAAATGGGAGAAGAATGAAAGGTGAGAAGATAAGTCAGCTCTTGTCCATCCACTGTAACTGGTTAAAGGGCAACCCTTGGCTTTGTTCACCTTTGTTCTCTTCTCCCGATGAATGATCAGTACAGAGAGAAGCGAAGAGACGCAAGGTACTTTTGAATTAGCCATTTGGGAATGTGTTGGTTTTGGGTCTGCATACCTTCTTCTGCTCTTTGCTCATGAGCTGAGTTGGAGAAGCATGATGTAAGTGGTTGATTTAAAATCTAATGGTTTAAGGCATAAGGGGAAAGGACAAATGAATTGGGTTGGGTCTGAAGAAGGGTCTTGACCTGAAACCTCACCCATTCCTTCTCTCCAGAGATGTTGCCTGTCCAGCTGAGTTACTCCAGCATTTTGTGTCTATCTTCAGTGTAAACCAGCATCTGCAGTTCCTTCCTCCACATGGTGTTGGGCCATAGGTCAGATAAGATTTTAAATGATTGAACTGGTTTGAAAGATTGAATGGCTTGTTGTTCCTCGGCATTGGTTAAAGCCAGAGTGTAGCTTGCCATAGGGGTGTCTCTACAATTTATTGCTTGGCAGAAAAAAATAAAATAAACCCATTCTCTGAATTGGGGATACATCCCAGAAAAGAAATTGTATAACCGCATATAAATTATTCTGGGTAGATAACTATCGCTTGCTCCAGTAATGTCAAGTATATAAATTTAGTATACATAATACAAAATATAAATTTGATTTTTTAAGATAAATTGGGACAATATAAAAGGCATTATTTCTTTGCACACATGGAAAATCATTAAATAAAATCAGAATTCAAGATAGAATCTTTTTATATAATTATTGTAAAATGAAATAATTAACACAACAGTACCATTGTCCATTTTGGGCAACTGCGTGCCATTCTGAAGACACACTCTTGGGGGGTGATTAATGCCTTGTCACGGTGCCTATCATTAGTAGGCAACAACAAAAAATGCATTATATTTTTGCTGGGTGCTGAAAGTGCCTATTTTAGTGCTAAATGTACAACTATAGGATAGGTTCATGAGAGAAAATGCCATATATGTAATTCTTTATTATTTCACCTATTCAAACAGCTTAGATGTGTGGTATCGTCAAGAATGCAGGTATTGTAAAGACTAGTTAGAATTTTTAATTAAGACTGAAAAAATAATACTGTTTTTGGTGTTTGGAATGATATAAATCCCCCCCAAAATTCTCTAGAAAATTAATGTTCACAGCGATTCAGAATTAAGTGGTGAAAGTTCTGTGATAGAAGTAACTTTAAAATAGTATGAATATTAATGTTCTATTCTGAATTTCATATTTGTTGCAGTCAGTTGTGTCAGAAATATATTTTCAGCCACTGCTGATTAAAGTCCTTGAATTTAGGAGCAAAATAACTACAATTCTCTGTTCCTGACTAGTGCTTGCACATGCCTGCTGACATGCTCTATCTAATGCAAATAATGGACTGTTGGGTAGGAAGGTTGTTGCTGCTTATGGTGCAAAGTACATTGATGCTACAAATTACATTGGGAAGCTGAATTAACTTGAGAAATGAGCTTGTGGAAAACTCTTTGCGTTAATGACCAGGGCAGCACGGTCATGCCGCTGGTAGAGCTGCTGCCTTGCAACGCCAGAGACACAGGTTTCATCCTCGCCTTGGGTCCCGTCTTTTTTTTCCCCCACGTTCTCCATATGACTGTGTTGGTTTCCGCTGGGTGCACTGGTTTCCTCCCACATCCCAAAGACATGCAGGATTGTAGGTTAGTTGGGCTCAGTAAAATGGGCCCAATGTGTAGGGAATTGAAAAGAAAGTGGGATAATATAGATTTAGTGAGAATGGGTGACCAATGGGCAGCATGGAGTTGGTGGGCTGAAGAAGGTTTCGACCCGAAACATCACCCATTCCTTCTCTCCAGAGATGCTGCCTGTCCCGCTGAGTTGCTCCAGCATTTTGTGTCTTTCTTTGGTGGGCCGAAGGGCCTGTTTCCATGCTGTACCTCAAAACTAATTGGGGTTAAATTAAAGTCTTTTAAAGTCTCTGGCTGTAAAAATAATGTCATTAACAAGTTGATGTGAAGCTGAAAATGTAAAACTATTTAGTGTGCATGCTTGAGGGAGTGACTGATCCTGAGGGACTGGCTCTTCTCTAATGCAGTGTCATATTACCATTTATGTTGATAAATGATTCTGCCTCTGCTTTTTTCCACTACCGCTGAGTTCTTGATCTCATTTTGACTTTCAAATTGAAATACTTTATTCACTGCTGTATTTTAGCCTGGTAAAAATCAGTGCAGTTTCTTCATATAAACTGGCTTAAATCGGTTGAAATTAATTCTGTGGCTATAGTATCCTGTAGAGCAATCTTTAATATTGTGAATCATCAATGCCAGTTTACACAGTGAGAAGATACTAAGCCAATCGTATTCAAATATCATAGTAGGAGGCGATTTGATCCAATTTGACTGTCATGGTTTTTTGAAGTAACTGCTTTTCTGTGTCCTTTTTTCATTGTCCAATGATTCCATTCCCCACCACAGACTTCAATCCAATTATATTTTTAGATCCCTTCTGAATGTTATAGAATCAACTTGCAGACAATGCACTCCAATCTGTAAATTGTTGCATTTAAACAAAAAAAAAACCCTCTCATCTGTTTTACCTGTCACTATCTTTAAAATAGAACAAAGTTAAATGTGTGAATAATTTGAAGATTTGCATGTTTTATGAGGGTGTGAAGATATGTAGAACAAGGAAGAAGTGAAAATATCTGGTACCATAATTTTGAATTAGTTGTAGAAAACAAATGCTGAGTGGCTTTCTGGGTAGTGTTTGAGAAATAATAGTTAACTGGGATATGGAGCATCCTTGAATGCTGTAATGGAGTCTTCTAGACAAGTGGGATTTTGACAGCAGTTCTGCAGGCCTTGTTGGTGGCGCAGTGGCAGAGTTGCTGCCGTGCAGCACCACAGACTTGGGTTTGATCCTGACTACGGGTGCTGTCTGTATGGAGTTTGTACATTCTCCATTTGACTGCGTGGGGTTTCTCTGGGTTCTCCAGTCTCCTACCACACGCCAAAGATGCGCAGGTTTGTACATTAATTGGCTTCTGTAAATTGTCCGTTTGTGTAGGATAGAACTAGTGTCAGGGTGATTGTTGGTTGGCACAAACTCGGTGGGCCTAAGAACCTCTTTCCATGCTGTATCACTAAACTAAGTTGAGTTTATTGTCATATGCATATGTACGGTGAAGTGCAGATGCAATGAAAATCTTTCTTGCAGCGACATCATAGGCATGTAGACTTGGATAACACACAAAAACATAAATTATACATAATTTACACACAAAATTTTGAGGACAGTAAAAAGAAAGACTGCAAGGAAAAAAAAGACATTTGTGCAAAGCAGAATTGGGGGGGGAGGAAACAAATTAATGATAGTGCAAGAGGTAATCCATAGTGTTCAATTGTCGCGGTAGGATTAGGATTGTGCAACTGGGTTCAAGAACTTGATTATTGTCCGAAAGTACCTGTTCCTGAACCTGATAGTGTGGTACTTGAGGAGCTGTACCTCTAACCTGACGGTAGCAGCGAGGAGTGAAGTTTGTCAGATGCACAAGCGCGTTGAGGTACAGATACAATGAAAAGTAATGAGGGCCTTGCCCAGGTGGTGGGGATCCTTGACAATTGTTTTTGTTGGTGGGAGGTCTGTGCCCATGTTGGACTGTGTTGAATCCACTAATCTCAGCAACTTATGATCCTGTGTGTTGGAATTGCCGCATCAGACCATGATGCAACCAGTCAGGCCCCTTTTTACTGTGCATCTGTAGCAAATTTAGAGTATTCAGTGGTATGCCAAATCTCTTTAAACTTCTAAGAAAGCAGAGGCATCGGCGTACCTTCTTCATGAATAGAGGACAGGTCATCTGAAATGTTAATGCTCTCAAATCTGCTCATTCCCTCAACTGCCAACTGGCATGTGGCCCCCTGGCTTCCCCTTGTAGAAGTCAATGGTTGGTTTCGAAAGCCCACGACTCTGTAACATGTATTGCCAATTTGCTGATACTAAACAATAATCCGTCCTCGGATTTGTCTGGTTGTTGGTGGTTTAGGAAGAAAATTTTAAAAGCCTAAAGCCTCTATTTAATCATCAATTTTAAGGCCACAAGCTTATTTGGGTTCATATACTAGAATCTGCAGCCCCATTAATGTATCTAGAAATGTATTGCTTGTTAGAATTCTAGTGTCATTTCATCTTGCGTAATGATAGCAATATAATTTTTTTCTCATTATACCCTGATTCTGTACAACTTGAAAAACCTGTCCTGAGAGTAGTTTGCTTTTATCACCAATATACTTGTTGTATCTTGATTTTACATTATCGCCTTTTGTTTGCATGACCTTTGGTTTTACATGTACAGCTCGGCTCTTGGAGGCGAGTCAAATTCTAGCAAGCAGCCCAGATTAAATGCAGCTGCAATGAAATTAAATATTGACTCATTGGACTTTGCTGTGCAGGCAGTAACCTTTTGAACCTTTCTGCCTTCATTGAGTTTATAGAAGAACTTGCTGTATCTGCTGTTCCAGGTGTGGTCTCCTATATTTCGGCGAGACCAACCACAGACTCGGTGATCGTTTCGCTGAACACCTCCGCTCAGTGCACCTGGGCTTATGTGATCTCATGGTCGCTAAACACTTTAAAAATCAGATCTCTTAATCATAGAATGATACAGGATGGAAGGAAGCCAGATGGCCCACTCGTTCTGCTTTGTCACTTCCAGAGAAACGACTTAATTTGTGGTTCAACTTTACCCGTCTTAATTTTCATGAAAATAAACCGCTTCCACCAATCAGATAGTTGATCGTATTGAGTTCTGTGGGCTTTTGTCGGTAAAAATTGACAAGAATGACTTCACTTTTGTTGCATTAAACTGCAGGAAACTGTGACTCATCCTATACAAGGATGTTGGACAAAAACGTCTAGCTGTCTTGGGAGTAGTCATGTTGGGAGACATAAATGGGTATTGTTTTCTGTATTCAAATTATTGCCAGACAGCTGCACAATGAATAGAAGGGGCTCAATAGCAGATTGCTGAGGCTCAGCGGAAATGATAGGAATGCGTGCTGGGTGAGAAGTATGGGCATCCTTTGGAAGGATGCCAATGATGTTTGAAGAAAGCTTGATTGAATATGCAAGGTCGGAGCTTGGGATGGTTACAGCGAATGTTTGTGTGGGAATTGTACTGGATTGGATCACCGGCTGTGTAATGTATGGAATAGAAACATAGAAACATAGAAAATAGGTGCAGGAGGAGGCCATTCGGCCCTTCGAGCCAGCACCGCCATTCATTGTGATCATGGCTGATCATCCCCTATCAATAACCCGTGCCTGCCTTCTCCCCATATCCCTTGACTCCACTAGCCCCTAGAGCCCTATCTAACTCTCTCTTAAATCCATCCAGTGATTTGGCCTCCACTGCCCTCTGTGGCAGGGAATTCCATAAATTCACAACTCTCTGGGTGAAAAAGGGTTTTCTCACCTCAGTCTTAAATGACCTCCGCTTTATTCTAAGACTGTGGCCCCTGGTTCTGGACTCACCCAACATTGGGAACATTTTTCCTGCATCTAGTTTGTCCAGTCCTTTTATAATTTTATATGTTTCTATAAGATCCCCCTCATCCTTCTAAACTCCAGTGAATACAAGCCTAGTCTTTTCAATCTTTCCTCATATGACAGTCCCGCCATCCCAGGGATCAATCTCGTGAACCTACGCTGCATTGCCTCAATCACAAGGATGTCTTTCCTCAAATTAGGAGACCAAAACTGTACACAATACTCCAGATGTGGTCTCACCAGAGCCATATACAACTGCAGAAGAACCTCTTTACTCCTATACTGAAATCCTCTTAGATTAGATTAGATTAGATTAGATATGCCTTTATTGTCATTCAGACCGAAGTCTGGACGAAATTGCAGCAGTCATACATATAATACAACAAAAACAACAGTAAACACATATTAACATCCACCACAGTGAGTCCACCCAGCATCTCCTCACTGTGATGGAGGCAAAAGTCTTAGGTCTGCAGTCTCTTCCCTCCTCTTCTCCCTCTGCGCTGAGGCGATACCCCTCGGGCGATGTTATAATCAGTCCCGCGGCTCAAATACCGCGGCCCGGGATGGTCGAAGCTGCCGCCCACCAATCCTGCAGACGCAGCCGCTGGCCCGCGGCTGAACCCCGGACTCGGGCCACCACCGGCAGAACACCGTCCCAGCCACCCTCACGTGAGTACCGTGCCGTCTTCAGCCTCGGGCTGGGCCGCCCCGACATGGGCGTCGCTTCTTCCCCGGGCCAGGCCGCCCCGACATGGGCGTCGCTTCTCCCTCTGGCCGGGCTGCCCTGACTTGGGCGTCGCTTCTCCCCCTGGCCGGGCTGCCCCGACTTGGGCGTCGCTTCTCCCTCCGGCCGGGCCGCCCCGACATGGGCGCCGAATCTCCCTCGGGCTGCGAGCGCCGCACCTCCCCGAGCTCGGCCGCTCCAACGGGAGCCTCGTTCCACCCTTGGGCTGGCCGCCCTCGCTCACGAGAGGGCCACAACCTCTCACGGGAGCACTGTTCCAGCCCTGCGCCGGACCACCCTCACGGGAGCGAGCTCAGGGCGAGTCCTGACGGGCTCTGCCTCCGGAGCCTCGAGGTCATCAGCTCCATTAGGCCTCAGCGCAGACGGAGGCAGAGAAGGGGAATACGACAAAAAAGTCGCATTCCCCCGCAGGGAGAGACTGCAAACCCCGTTTCAACCCCCCACCCCCCCAAAACACAAACTAAGAACCAAAAACTAGACTAACCAAAACAAAATAAACAACACAAAAAACACAAACAAACGGGACTGCCGATGAGCCGCTGCAGCCAGGGCCGCGCCGCCACTCCGCGCCGCCACTCTTGTTATGAAGGCCAACATTCCATTAGCTTTCTTCACTGCCTGCTGCACCTGCACGCCAACTTTCAGTGACCGGTGTACAAGGACACCCAAGTCTCGCTGTACCTCCCCCTTACCTAACGTAACCCCATTGAGATAATAATCTGCCCCCTTGTTTTTGCCTCCAAAGTGGATAACCTCACATTTATCTATATTATACTGCATCTGCCACGTATCTGCCCACTCACTCAACCTGTCCAGGTCACCCTGCAACCTCCTAACATCCTCTTCACAGTTCACACTGCCACCCAGCTTTGTGTCATCCGCAAACTTGCTAGTGTTGCTCATAATTCCCTCTTCCAAATTATTAATATATATGGTAAACAGTTGCGGCCCCAACACCGAGCCTTGCGGCACTCCACTCGCCACTGCCTGCCATTCTGAAAAGGACCCGTTCACTCCTACTCTTTTCTTCCGGTCTGCCAACCAATTTTCTATCCATGTCAACACCTACCCCCAATACCATGTGCTCTAATTTTAGTCACTAGTCTCCCATGAGGGACCTTATCAAAGGCTTTCTGAAAGTCTAGATACATTACATCCACTGGCACCCCTTCATCCATTTTACTTGTCACATCCTCAAAAAATTCCATAAGATTAGTCAAGCATGATTTCCCTTTCATAAATCCATGTTGACTTGGACTAATCCGTTTACTGCTTTCCAAATGCCCCATTATTACCTCTTTAATAATTGACTCCAGCATCTTTCCCACCACCGAAGTCAGGCCAACTGGTCTGTAATTCCCCGTTTTCTCTCTCGCTCCTTTCTTGAACAGTGGGATAACATTAGCTATCCTCCAATCCACAGGAACTGATCCTGAATCTATTGAACATTGAATGATGTGGGGAATATGAGAGCAGCCTCTTGATAGAACATGAGAGACTGAAGCAAACAGAGGCTGAATAACCTTTATCTGCAGCAGGTCAAAAATATCATTGGGTAGCAAGTAATTCCTGAGCAAAGGTTGGTAGTTCATTTGGGTTGAGAAAATAAGGAAATTCTGTATCCTGGGCCACTCTGGTTGCTGTTTGGCTGGTTCTATGTATGGAATGATCAGTGCAGTGATGTGCAAGAATTAACAGTGCATGGAGTGGAATATTCTTTCCACCTTTTCAAGCTGTGAAGAGATATATTGCTGATTTATGACTTCTGAACCCAACAACAAGGCCGCAATTCTTGCTGTTTTTTAACCCGATGGTATTCGAACCATCAAATTCCATTGAACCCTGTTCAATGATATTCCAATGCATTATCTCGTTTAAGCTAACTTTATCTTTCACTCAGTGTTTCCACTTTGAAGGAAATTACCCAAAATTTGGGAAATTCTGGTTTTCTTTGGGTAATTTTAGGGAAATTAAATAATTTCGGGAAATTTCCCAGCCCAGTAAGCCTTCCCCACCTGCGCATGTGCGACTGATGCCCCAACTGCGAACGCGCGGGGGGGGGGGAGACGCTTAGGGGTCCAATCAGGCGCATGGGATGATTTGCGGGGAAAAAACTATGTACTCGTATATTTATGACCATCTGACGCGGTAGGGACGCCGTCCCCTTGCACGTGGGCAGTGGGCCCGGTATCCGCGCGTGCGCAGTTGGTGCGGCAGTTGCACATGCGCAGTTGGGGAAGGCTTACCGGGCCGGGAAATACCATCAAATTCCAGTTAATTTGGAATGATATTTCAGGAATTTTTGGAAGCACTGCTTTCACTAGACCAAGGAGGAGCGAGGCGGTGGGGGGGGGGCGTAGAGCCGGGCTCGGCCCGCAGCAGCAGCCTCCCCACCAGGCGATGGGCGGGCGTCCACCCAAGGACCGCGAGTTTGCCCACTCCAGTACAGGGCCCGACTTCATTTCCGGGCTCGTTCTTTCTGCGTCCTTTGAATAACCTGCGGGGGAGGGGTTGGGGGTGATGTCACTCGAGGCGCGTGGAAGATTGTGTGCGTGAGGCGGCGCGGAGCAGACCCATTGTGACGTCATCAGAGCTGCTTGTTTAAATTCAAAGTCTTTTGATGTTTTTAAACATTTTCAGTAATAAGTCGAGAAATAAAGCGACATTTTCAGATAAGGTGATTTCTTTTTTCTAATACTTTGCTTTCGTCTTGTCCTATTAATCTCTCTCTCTGTTTTTAGTTGGGATGAATGGGTTCCAGAAAGCAGAGTGCTGAAGTATGTGGACACAAACCTGCAAAAGCAGAAAGAACTACAAAAGGCTAATCAGTGAGTATGTGAGTGGTACTGATGAAAGAAGAAATTAAACTTATTGGCCAAGGGACTTGTGGATTAAACATTTTAGGATAAAGCCAACTTTTTCTTCAATTGGTTGGGCAAGCGGCAATCTCTATACAGCCTCTATAACATAATAAAATGCCTTCAAACCCTTCAGGAAACGTTATCAAAGAAAAATGGACACACTGTTGCATGGAGTACAAGAGCTAACCAAAATTCTTTATCCCATTCTATATCCGAATTGAAAACTGTCTGAGAAGTCTAAGAAAAACAGCAATAATTAAAAGGGAAGGAGGGCACGATGATTAGGACTGCTGCCTCGGTTCCAACTTTTGTTCAATTCTGATTTCTAATGCTGTCTGTATGGAATCTGCACTTTCTCGTGAGATAGGTTTCCTCCCAGTGCTTACATTTTCTCCCATTTTCTAATACTAGTTTGGTAGATTAATTGGCTACTGTCAAATGGCTATCTCTGCTATGCAGGTGAATTATTGAAACTTGGGACGGTTGACAGGAATAATGGAAGAATAAAACAAGATTGGCGTAAATGGGCAGTCGGCTTGGACACTATGAGCTGAAGGACCTGCTTCTGGGTTGTGTAACTCAAACGAAAAAACGAAATAATTTCCCATCTTGAAACTTAGAATTATTAAGGACAGAATGCAATAGTAAACTTATGTAAAGCAGGAGAGCGACCTATTTACACATTGACTTTCACAATGTCCATATCCCACATTGTTACAGACAATGATGCTTTTTTAAATATGGCCACTTGCAATACAACTTGCCTTATTGGCCGAGCATGTTATGAGCAGAATATGATTATACTGAGAGTTTGCCATAGTGTACTTTCAATTTTAATGTGAACAAAACAGTTTATCATGGATCGTTGGAATGACGATGACATGGAACTGGAATACTTAATGATGTATAAATGAATGAATCTCCAAACTATTAATGCTGATGTTTGAGCAGCGCCTCATGATTTTATTTTTAACCATTTAGAGAGCAATGGGCAGAGGGCAAGATGAGGGGCGCTGCACCGGCCAAGAAGGCTTCCACAATGCAACAAAAGAATGTTGAAATGTAAGTGACTTGGATCTATCAATATATGATAATAAATTAATGGGCTAAGTCAAGAGAATTTCTATAGTAATAAGAATCGAGAATTCACATCCACATTGTGCGTTTGAGGCCATTGGCATGGCTGTAATATATAGAATGTAGATAAATAAGGGCGAAAGGCTTGAAAGAAAATGGTGATGTTTTGAGATGAAGTGGAGTGGGAGATAACTCCTGCAGAGCATTAATGTGGACAGTTTGGATTGAATAGAGGCAGGTCAAGTGCTCAATTGTCATGTGCATCAGGACCAGAACAATGAAATTCTTACCAGCTCAAACTCTACAAGCACATCAATGCAACAACACACCAAATAAATTATTGGAATCAAATAATAATAGTTTATTGTTAAAAGCGACTTTTAGTCCTGAAAAGCGCTATATAAATAAAATCTATTATTATTATTATTATTATTGTATCTTTATCAGTTATACTGGGTAACCAGACCACAATAGTGCAAGCTGAAATACATAAATAAATCAACTGTACGCAAAATCCATAGTGGTGCATTGTTGAGGTAGGTTTGTGCAGAGTGGTTCAAGAGCCTAATGGTTAATGGGGTGAGGCTGGTCTTGAACCTGGAGGTAACTGTTCTCAAATCTTTGTACCATCTTCCTAACGGCTGTAGTGAGATGCGAGTGCGGCCAGGGTGGTGAGGGTTTTTTATATTCGCTGCTGCCTCGATGTAGTGTTTCCTGTAGATCCCTTTGTGGGGAGGTCAATAGCTGTGCTGGATTGGACAATGTCCACTACTTTCTATAGCCTTGTTTGTTTTTCAACATTTGAGTTACTGAACCAGGCTTTCCACTATACACCTGTAGGAATTCAAGAGATTATTTGACAACATGCCAAAGTCTACTGAAGAATTAGGTTTGCATCCATTGTTAAAATATCTGCATACTTGCAGATTCATAATGTTCATCTGTGGTGGGTGAGATGGGTTTTTTAAACACTGATATTTGGGGCATTCTGATTTGAGGAAGGTTTTGCTTGGATTTTTAAATAAACTACTGAACTCAACTTTCAGAAAGTTCCTTTGAAACGTCCTTGTACTCTTCAAGCACTCAGCCAGTTGACCCTAATACACAACTTAAACGTGTCTGACAGGAGAATGTTTTGGGACCTAAGCCTAGTGAATTTCATAATAAAATTGTTGCAGTTTCATTTGAAAACTCTTCAACGTAAGGAAGAGTAAACATTTGATGTGTCCCATCATCATCCTTCTTTCCTTGCCTCACGTAGGTATGTAGATTGTCTGCATGTTCCAAATGACAATGTACTAGGATGAAAAAATTGTCACAAATATTGTTAACCTTTTAAGTTTGCTATAATTGTTAAGTGGATGATTTGAGAGAAAATGCAAACATTTATAGAAATATTTTGCTTGCACATGTTGGAAAATGAACGTCTTGCAACGTGAGTTGAAAAATGAGCAGTAACTTTCATAACATTGAATATCTAAATGAAATGTAAAATCATACAGAGAAAATGTCATAAATGGAATTAAAGCATTTTGCATCGGTTCAAAGATAGCACAAACAGGCTAAATAGATTGATTCATGTTCGTAATTGTTACTTGCTCATTAATGAGAATAATGTTAATGGGAATCCATTCCAAGTGAATGTTTGCTCTGGCAGTCTCTTCAATGCCTATGGCTATATAAAGGATAGAACGTGACATTTGAGGAATAGGAAGGAGAAATGTCTATTGCAGCAGTGACATAATCCCCGTGTCCCTAACCAGCAGAAAGTAAGTTAAGAAACTGTTTTTCAGCAAGATTATTAAATAAGATAACGTGTCTGTTGCAATGAAAACTTATAGTTTTGATTTCTCATACTAATTTCCTGAATACAGTGCAAGGTGCAAATGGCGGTGCATTTTTCACTTTGCAGTAAAAATCTATTTGCTGGCTTACTATTTGAAAGTGTTTCTTCATTGAGACTACAGAATTGCATTTATGTTTGACAAACAATTCATAATTTTTTATTTTATTTCAGAAAAACAAAGAAGAATAAACTGAAAGGTAAGCTTGCTTAAAACTTATGATTCAAATCTTCGCTATTGTGAAGAACCTTCAAACAATTGACAAATGTTATTGCTTGCATACCAGATCTTGAGTTAGTTTCTTACTGGTGTCAGCTGTGATTAAGGTGGGACCAGATACGTGAGCAATAAAAGCCTGAGACTGTCACTGTTACAAACGAGATGCTAACCAGAAGTCCCCATCTTGCATGTGTATAGATGTAATACATCCCAGTATAATTATTTTGAATATGGTCATTTTTTACTCTTGGTGATGTTTGATCTCAGAAATATAATTATGCCATTACTAACTGATGCCTTTGCAATGATACATAGAGCAACATCCCAGTCTTTTCAAAATTATTAGTGTCTTCTATGTATGACACTAACTGTAACCTACAGTGCTTAATAGATTTAGCTGTAGCACTGCTGTCAATTGTTGAAATGATAGCACAAATCATTTCATTGTCTAGTTTTTAATTTTGAGGAGCATCCATTAGTGCATTTAATGGTTTTCTCCGTTGCGTAGTCTTTTGCCATTTTGTTAATTCATTGAACTGTATAATACTGGGATTAATAGCTGAATACAGGTCTGACGCAGGTGATGATGTTAAAACCAGTTTGACGTGATCATCATTATCACTGCCTAACTGATTTCTTCATTTGTGTGGCTGAAGCTGTATAGGGAAAAGATTAGTGACTGATGAATTTCTCTTAAAGCTTTCAGAAGGGCAAACGATATTGGCCTTTTTCAATATGTGATAGTGCAAGGTGCAGATGGCGGTGCATTTTTTCACTTTGCAGTAAAAATCTATGCAGAAAAAAATGTATCTTTGGAGAATGGATCAATAGAGGTCAGATTATGAACTGCAGAAGAACAATTGGGAGAAACTTTTTAATGTAATTGTTAGGATCCAGAGGACTATCAGAAAAGTTGCTAGTTATAATAAAGCTGGTGCTCTGGGACCAAACATGACTTGGAGCCAACAGAGGTGATCAGGAGATGCAAGGGATCATAGATGCTGGAATCTTGAGTAAAAGAACATGTGGTAGGAACTTGGCAGCATTGGTGGTGGGAATGGACAGATGATGATTTGGGTAGGAGCTCTTCTTCAGACTAATGGAACAAGGGAGAAAGCTGGAAAAGAGATGGTGTGGGACAAAGTCTGGCAAGCGATCGGTGGATAAAGGTGGGGGGATTGATTGGCAGATGGGTGGAGTAAGTGACAAAGTCTACAGGTAAAAAGGGGGCAAAAGGCTGTCAGATAAGGAAAGAGGAGTGAAATGTGAAGCCGGATATGGGTGAAAGGGGATGGTAGATGAGCGTACAGAGGAGGGAAAAAGAACTGGGTGGCTTGGATGGGGTGGGAAATGCTGGGAAATGTTTCTGCGCGACAGGGTGGGGGGAAAGGGAAAGAAGGTGGGTGGGTGGGTATTACGTGAAATTAGGGAATTCAAAGTTCATACCATTGGGTTTAAGCTACTCAAGCTGAATACAAGGTGCTGTTCCAAGTTTTCCTGTGGCTTCACTCTGGCAATGGAGGAGGCCAAGGACGAAAAGGTCAACATGGGAATGAGAAGGGGAACGAAAATGGTTAACAACTGGGAGATCCAGCAAGCCTTAGTGGGCTGAGCGCAGGTGTTTGGTCTATGCTTAGTCTTGCCGATGTAACAGAAAGCACATTGAGAACAATGTATGCAGAGGACAGGGTTTGAAGAGGTGCATGTGAACTTCTGCTTCAGCTGGAAAAATTGCAGGGTCCCATAATAGAGGTGAGAGGTGGTGTAGGGACAAGTGTTACATCTCCTGTTGTCTTAGGGGAACGTACCTGGTCCCACCAGGTCCGTGCCAACCAGCAATCTCCGCACATTAATACTATCCTACATCCACTAGGGACAATTTTTACATTTACCAAGCCAATTAACCTACATACCTGTATGTCTTTGGAGTGTGGGAGGAAACCGATGATCTTGGAGAAAACCCACGCAGGTCACGGGGAGAACGTACAAACTCTACAGACAGCACCCGTAGTCGAGATTGAACCCGGAACTGGCAGTTGGCAGAAAGGTCAGGGAATGATGTATTGGATGCAGAGATTGGTGGGGTGAAAGGTGAGAACCAAGACCAGGGTAGCTCTATCCTTGTCCTTCTGGAGGGAGGGGGAGTGAGGATAGAGCTACGGGACATGGGTGGAGGCTACATCCACAGCAGGGGAGGAGGGGTGGGAACGCATGTTTATTGACGGTGAATCAAATGGCAACTTCCTCTGTAGATATCCAAGATCCAATAAATATTTTGGGCTTGGGGTTTGGAGGATTTGCAGAATAAAGTAAGCTGACAAATATTGGATTCCTCTTTTTGGAATAGTCTTCAAACTGCCTAGCTGATGTCTACTTGTATTAATCAAGCACATTCAAGATTGATTGCTGGTATTCTTGGGATGTGTGTATTCTGATGGCTACAGCTTCTTGATTGGTTTGACCATTTTTCTAGGCAGTTTGTGCAGCACTTCATCAGTGGTTAACCAGGTGATTGCACACATTATACATTGGCCTAAACCTTTGACAGTCCTGTCTGCAAACTGTTGATGTGTTGTAACTTTCAGATGGATTAGACAATTACATTACAATTAAAAAAAAAATGTTTTAAGTACCAATGCTGTTTTGTAGCGGTAAATTGCCTGCAAGTAAGCTGTTTAACTTTTTATTTTAGCCCCCACAGCTGGTGATGGAAGTAGCACCAGTGAAACTCCACAACCACCCAGGAAGAAAAGGGCAAGAGTGGACCCCACAATGGAAAGTGTATGTAGTTTGTTGGAATGTGACATAGTGACTGAATGTGTGCCATATATCCAGTAGCAACGCCAGAATTTAAGCTGGCATAAATTTAATTCTTAACTAGTGTATGACCTCAAAATCCAAACATTACTGCATTATTGCCTAGTTGTGCTGATATATATCAGTGTTGCCCAGTGGAGATGGGTCATTTAATGTGGTGTGTTATCTATCATACAGTACATTGCAGAAAGATATGCATTTTAAAAACTGGTACTAGCACACATACTTTCAAAATGTTGCATTTTAATGTTGGTTATTTCAGTAGTCAATTGGCGCACTTCCCTCCGTCTGAGAGCTTTGTCACATTGAGATACCTGATCAATCAAGATGTAGAGCTAAATGTTCTGGATTCAACTTTGAGATGGCTTATCTCAACTGTAGTGGGAATTGGCAATGTGAAATAAGTGGGAGTCCATGTCACAATTTGAATCTAACTCAGGAGATGACGAGTCATGGATGGTTTTGGCTCCTGATCACTGCCCAAAGACAGTTGCAAGTAAGCATGCTTATTTGGATGTTGTGCCTTGGCAGGAGGAGAAAAGACAAGGTGTTATTTCCCCTTGTCTTATGGTTCGTGATCACTATGGAATGGGTGGCATAGAGCCCTACAAAACGTTAACACTTTCATCAGTCAAGGGGACTGGTTCACCACATTCTCTGAGAATAAATAAACAGAGTTTGATGGTCGTAGAGTATACATAAACCCCACAACTTATAAACGCCCAACTTGTGTACACCCAGTATTTGGGAGACTGGTGGGATGGGTTTGATGGTGGGAACTCATTTAGCAATTTCTACGTGAACTGTTTGGGTTATGAATAGTTCTTGGCAACTCCTGCAGTACCCTGGGGCGGACCTGTTAATTCCAAAGCAACACCAACAAATATTAATTTGTGATCAATTTGTTGTTGTGTCATTTGTTTATTGAGTTATTTACGTATACGGGATATTTACTTCATCAGTTATTTACTTATACAGGATACTAAATTGAAAGATCCATTTGCTGCTCACGGTGCAGTGTCCTCCACATCTGGAGACCAAACTTAGATTGGGTGACAGTTTTGGGGAATGCTTTTATTCGTTCTGCAGATGTGACCGTGAACCTCTGGTAGGCAATGGAAGAGGGATTGTGTGAGTAAAATGTTATTCAAGTGATGTTGGTATCACTGGCCAGACCAGCATCTCATTCTTATATTTTTACAGCCCTGGAACTGAGAGGTTAGTTGTGGGTCTGGTGTCACATAGACTGGACCAGATAAGAATGCCAAAAGTGAACATGCATTTTACAATAATTCTGAAACTTTTTTGGATAAAGTTCAGATGTATTTATTTAATTTAAAATTCCCAGCTCCAATTAAAGTATATAGATGTGTGTGTATACAGATCAACAATGTGGCCTCTGGGCCACATTAGTCACATAAATTAATTACCATGCCTGCATCAGCATATTCCTGATCCCTAATCCCAAGTGTTGGAATTTTCCGATGTCTCCCCTGACTCCGTAGCTCTGTGGGAAAAGAGAACTTTAGTTTTCTGCCTCCACCGTGTGAAAATATGCTTCCAGATCACCCCTGAACATAAGGCACCAAGTTTCAGCAGGAATATAAAATGTATCTGAGCAAAAAGGCCTCCAGCATTTCATCATTTCCAGTATGATTTTGGTAATGGTTCCTGCAGTCCATCACAAGGTGAAAATATCCTTCCTACAACTGAATAAAATAATGCAGGATGAATTCTAACCAGATATCTGTATACAGTGCTGGAGTACAGTCGTAGCACCCCTTCAAACTCATACCTGGTGCTTATACCTATGGACCCTCATCTGGTCACAGCTTTGAGAGGGCATAAGTGGGGACATTTTGTTTTCTAATTGTAGTAATGAACAAAAATAATTGCAATGTATGCGAATGGGGAATTTTGAAAAATGGATGTCAAATACATATCTGAGGGGATCCTTAATTTGGCGATTCTTTGACTTCTGCAGGAGGAGACATTTATGAACAGGGTTGAAGTAAAGGTAAAAATACCAGAGGAGTTGAAACCATGGCTCGTGGATGATTGGGACCTGATCACTCGTCAAAAACAGGTTAGTACTGCACCCATTTGCTTTAAACCTAAACGACAGAGTAAGGCTTGCAGCTACAGGGAGTGTTTTAAATAAATTGTAAAAATGCATTTAATGGAAAGGTAGGTGGAGCTGCTACCTCATGTAATATTTTGTGATTTTAGTTTTTTTTTAATTCCTTTACTATTGGTTTACCTCAGATTTTCAGGCAGGATGATCTGTTGTGGGCCCTGGCTCAGGATTCCTTGCATTTACTCTGTTGAAATGGGCTTCCTTACTAGGTGGGCCTCAAGTTAAAAAAAATAAGGTATTATTGTTTAGCAAGTATTGTCTTTCATCTTGGGTTCAGACTGTTAGACTAATGAAATGGAATGGAAAGATTGCAGGGCTTCAGTCCTAATTCTAAGCAAAACTGCCATTAAATGTTTAAGCAGTAAAGACCATTTAACTTGCAATTTCCCTATAGCCACACGTTTAACGACTGTCACAAATGCGTTGCAGGCAGTACAGTCTGGTGGTGGTGTCACATTTTGGGACAGAGTAGAAGAAGCCTCAAAACGCCTTGCCTCATCGTAAAGTTGTGAGCTATATGTGCCAATACTACCTTTTATTTTCCAGCAGCTGCCCACATTTTTCCTTTCTCATTGTATGTAGAAAGGTGAAATTTCAAATAACTTTGGTTTCTAGTAATCTGTTTTTGTCTCTGAGATCATACTCTAAGCAAATTGTGTAGATTAAGCATCTTGCAAGTGATGACCGCTGTTCTTAAAGCAAAAGATTTCCCTGGGGATATTACATCTGATAAAATGTATAAAATTTCACTCCCAGATCCAATTGAATCTAGAAAGTAATTTCATGAAATAGTCAGTTAATAGGATATTACCGGAAATGTTCTTTGTCATCTAAATGTGCTCAATTTATTACTTCATAGAATACAGTAAAATAGTCTTTGGTTTGCAACTATGGAGAAAATAATAATTTGGAAATGATTAGTTAACAAGTTTCACTGAGTAAAACAAGCTTCGAATAATTCAGCAGGTCAGGCAGGATCTGTGGAGGCAATGAATAGGTGATATTATAGGTTGGGCACCTTTTCTGGAGGAACCGGAATCTGAAACATTGCCTATCCATTCCCTTCTCATGCTGCCTGACCTGCTGAGTTCTTCCAGCACTTTGTATTTTTTACTCAAGGTTCCAACATCTGCAGTTCCTTGTCTCCTAATGTTTAGCTCATTGGGGGAGGGGACGGGACTGACACGACTTACATTTTGAAACCAACCATAATATTGCTGTGTCAGTCTAATACCAATGGAGGTTTAAGCTCAGTACCTAATGTTTCTTTAGTCAGGGGGTCAATAAAGAAGTTGACTTTGCACAAGCTATGGTCAAAGCTATTATATTTCTAATGGGCTTTACAGTGAGGGAGAGTAAGTTCAATATGTTGTTGAGGTTGGATGTGTGTGAGCGTGTATGAATGATCAACTGTTGGGCATTAATATTGCTGTCCAAGTTGATGTATATGGTCCCTCCCTAATGGTCTCTTGAGCTGCATGATGCTTAGCTGTTTCACAGGACAGAGGACAGGCTCTTAACCCTCAACTGTAGAAGGATGACATTTTTTTCTCTCTGGAAAGGAAGTGAATGAGATGGGGTTTCAATAATACGTATCAACACGTGAATATGCTCCAATAGTTCAGATCTCTTTAGTTCAGTAACTTTAGAGCATAACATTTGCATTTTGATACCTAGTTGCAAATATTTTGCTGTAAATTGTTGTAGCCTGTTTCTTTCTGAATACAGGAAATTAACAATTTAATTCAGACAAGTATGAGGTAAAGCACTTGGGATGGACAGATGCTAAAAGGGCAAAGAGTAAATGGCAAGGAGCATGGAATGTTGATGTTCACCTTGGGGTGCAAGTCCAGACCTCCCTGAAAGTGGGGTTGCGCATAGATAGGCATTTGGTCTGCTTGCCTTCAAAGGCAGAGCATTGACCTATAAGAGTTGACATGTACAAGACATCGGTTAGCCCATAATTGTGCATAGTTTTGATCACGGTAGAGGAAGCATGTGGTAGCACCGAGAGAGTGCAGATAAGATTGACCAGGATGTTACTTGGAATGGAAGGCTGTAGCAATGGGAGAGATTGGATAGACTGTGCTTATTCTCACTAGAACATACAAGGTTGAAGAGTGACCTCATGGAGGTTTATAAAATTGATGGGCATAGATAGGATCGATAGTTTAAATCTTTATCCCAGGGCAGGGAAAGAGCACGGGTTGAAGGTGAGAGGGTATAAATTTAAAGGAAATCTGAAGGGGTTGTTTTTCACACACAGGGTAATGAATATTCTGCTCAAACTGCCAGAGGAAGTAAAGGAGGCAGATTTCAGGAGACTTGATTTACTTGCCCTACTTTTATGCAATTTCCCCCATCCATTTTTCAAGAAAAAAAGTTAGTTTCAGAAATGCAAACACCTTCAGGAATTATAGAATGAGAGTAGCAGCTAGTAAAATTGAATGATAGCCAGTCTTCAAATAAAAATGTATATATGAAGTTAGTTAACAGATTTGACGTGACAAATCTCTTCAATTGACATTTGTAACATTATCAAACCATGTAACATAAATTGACACGTTAAAGCCATCAAAACTAGTTATTCAATGTGGGACCTTCTGATTCTGCACCATTGTAATGACACAGAAAAACAATAAATTATTTTTAATGTTAATCAGCATTCATTGAAATTAGTTGTTTCTGACTTGCAGAAAAAGTAGTTCACATACAGTTCTTGGGATAGACCTCTTGTAACCCAGAGACTCGCTGTACTATTACAATGCTTAAAAGGCATTTGGACAGGAATGGCTTAACGCAGGCATTTGGAATTAGCATAGATTGGTAGCAGGGTCCACAGAGATGAGGTGGACTGTATGGGCCCTATCCTCTGATTCTAATTCCAGACCATTTCACTTGCAAGATATAAAAGTGCAACATGTTTGCAATTCCTTGACATTTTTCTTTATGTTCTGTCTATTAGTTAACACATTTGAGGCATTGTTCGTAAACATTAGCCACTTTTTAAAAACATATTGTAAAACTGCTTTGAGTTTACACTCTTTACATCGCGGAAAATAAATATTGCTGAGGTTGGATAAATAATAGTTGTGATCGGTGAACTACAAATTTGTTTATATGATTAGAATTTTAAATATATTTGAATTGTTACTTTTAATAATTGAGAATTAATGTTGCCGGTTTGTATTGACCAACATTCATGTATTTGTAATATGGCTATACATCCTAATCAGCAATTATATGTCTTTAAAGCTGTTTCACTTGCCTGCTAAAAAGAATGTTGACACTGTTCTGGAAGAGTATGCTAACTACAAAAAGTCACGTGGGAACACTGACAATAACAAGTGAGTGTATTTATGTTTGCTGTCTTATATAACTTTAAAATACTGAGAAGCTAATACTGGAATTTTCATTGGGATCTCTAGAGAGACTTGACCTTTCTCTGGACCTCCTTTCCTCCTGGTTTTACTTGCCATGGTAAGGATAGCATTCTTGAAGATCGAATATGTCTTTTGGCAACTTGAGATGCTCTAAAGTGACTGACCCATTAGGGTTGACAATCAGTGACCATTTCATGAATCTGTTCCACATCTCCACCTTGGATGAATGGTTTTGCTTGAAAACAAAAATAAAATGGATGGTTACCTCTTTGTTTTTTAAATAAACAAAAATGCTGGGACTATTAGCAGCCCAGAGAGCATCTGAGTGAGTAATGATAACATTTCATTTCAATGTTCTTTCATCAGAACTAAAATAAGTGTAGATATTATTACTGTCAAGATATCTGTGGATCACATTCTATTGGTATCACATAATGGAAGCAGGACCAAGTCTTAATTGCAAACATGGCTGTTCTTTTACCTTGGAGTTTGTTTACTATTCTAAACATATCCTTTGATTCTTCAATTAATCTATCTCTCTCTCAATTCCATTAATATCTTACACTCTGTCTTTTGAATTACTCACCCACAACCTTTCTCCAGAGCACTTGTTTTCTTGATCTCTGGTTCTACACACCAGAACTCTGCAACTACCTTGTCAAACACTTCAGAATTCTGTAGTTACCATAAGATAGCGATAGTTTGAGTCGGTACAGAACATTTCTGTATACTTCATGAAGACCAATAAAATGCTCTTAATTTCTCAGCCATTTCTTTTTTTTCCCATATTGTTCTGATTCAGCTGCTTTTGGCTTTTAACTTTGTTTCATGCTTGACCATTCTCCTATTTGGATTTCCTTCACTTTATCAATGCTTTGTCCCCTCTCTACTGAATTATTTGGAATAAAGGAACAGCTGCAACATTCTGAACAATTCTTTGGGAATTGTTGGCAAACAATATGGACCTGTATGGATTGGATTATTTTTAATATTGGAAAATTAGAAAACTATTTGGCCAATTGACCCCTCCCATGTGCTCCAACCTTTAATAATATATTGGATAATTCAATCTTGGCTTCAGCACGACTTTCATATGACCCTTTGCTCTAGTTCAATTTGAATGTTTGTCAATCTCCATCTTGAATGTAATATAATGGAACCGCAGATGCTGGTTTATATGAAAGATAGACACTCAGCAGATTAGGCTGCATCTCGGGAGAAAATGGATTTGATGTTTTGAGCTGGTAACCTTCTTCAGACTGATTGGAGTGGGGTGTGGGGGGGACTGGATACGAGAAGAAAGTTCATTAACTAGTTCTAAAGTTCGCAATGATGTATCCCACTTGGGCACGCACCATCTCTAGCCAACAATTAGCGTAGCGGAGAACCTCCTTGCCTGAGGTTATCTGTTGCTGACCCTGATTTGTCATGTTTTTAAAAAACTCACTTTCAGTTTCTCGCCCCCCCCCCTCCTCTCCCCACACTACAATCAGTCAGAAGAAGGGTCCTCACCCAAACCGTCATGAATCCATTTCCTTCAGAGATGCTGCCTGACCGGCGGAGCAACTCCATCTTGGATGTATTCAGTTACTCCACCTCTGCTGTTCCTTGCGGTGGTGAATTCCAAGGTTCATGAACCCTCTGATAATAAATTCAATCTACCCAATAAAACTTCATCTTGGGGTTGCTCTGGTACCCTGATCATTTCCAATGACAGAAACTGATTGTGGCGTTCTGGTTGCTCAGTTGTGATTTTTCATTTTCAGGGAATATGCTGTTAATGAAGTAGTTGCAGGAATAAAGGAATACTTCAATGTGATGTTGGGGACTCAGCTGCTGTACAAATTTGAGCGTCCACAATATGCAGAGATCCTGGCAGATCACCCTGATGCATCTATGGCACAGATTTACGGAGCACCACATCTCCTTCGATTGTTTGGCAAGTTTGATTAACTTCCTGAATTATTGTTGCTCTGCGCCGAGTCTTCAGAGTTTTGTTCCTTCATTCTGCAGAAGCTGGAGATGTTGGGGACAGTTGCAGCCCTCTGTAACCCAGTTCGACATTTCTCATTTGAAAGTAGGCAGCACGTTCCACATACATACCACCCTCTGTGTGGAGAAAGTTGCCCTTCAGAAATGAGAAGTGAAATGAAATCAAAAACATCAGGTGCTAGAAACCTGATGTAAAAATAGAAACAATCTACTTCATCCCAGTTGCTTCTCGCTGGACCATTTTAGAGAACTTTGATTGCGTTCACTTGGTCAAATATGTGTGACGGAGTGAGTATCATTGTATTTTCCACGCTAAAATGTCCATTGTGCTGTTGCCAACGCTTTGATGTGTGAAGATAATAGCAGTAATAATAGCGCCTTTATCAGAGCACAAAGCAGAGCTTGCAGAAAACTGAAGGATGACTTTACCCCTTTTATATTACAAAAGGATTTGATCAGGTGGTTGCAGGGATATTTCAGTCTGAAGGCAAAACTAAATCAAGGGACTAACAACGTGGTCACTAAAAATCCAGTCGGAATTGAGGAGATTGCTAACGCTGAGAGTGCTGAGAATGTGGAGCTTGCTGCCAAACGGAGTGATTAACAAGCATTTAGTTAAATATCTGAAAGAATTGAAGACTGAGATGTTATTACTGAAGGAGAGTTGTGTGAAGCATGGGCAAACTGCTTTGATCAGCCCATGGGCTAACTACTGTGACTAGCCCACTTCTGTTCTGTGGAATGAATGCTGTAACAATACTTTCTTCTAAAGTCCAGCTTCTCTCTAACAGTGCGAATAGGAGCAATGCTAGCGTACACACCTTTGGATGAGAAGAGTTTGGCCTTGCTGCTAAATTACTTGCACGATTTCTTAAAGTAAGTAACATTTCAAAATACCCAAAACCTTTAAAAATATACACAAAATGCTGGAGTAACTCAGCGGAACAGGCAGCATCTCTGGATAGAAGGAATGGGCGATGTTTCAGGTTGCGACCCTTCTTCAGAGAGTCTGAAGAAGGGTCTCGACTTAAAACTCCACCCATTCCTACACGCCACCCATCCAGAGATGCTGCTTGTTCCGCTGAATTACTCCAGCATTTTGTGTTTAAGAAGGAACTGCAGATTGCTGGAAAATCGAAGGTAGACAAATGCTGGCAGGAAATAGGCAACGTTTCGGGTCGAGACCTTTCTTCAGACTGAAGAAGGGTCTCGACCCGAAACGTTGCCTATTTTCTTTGCTCCATAGATGCTGCCTCACCCGCTGAGTTTCTCCAGCATTTTTGTCTACCAGCATTTTGTGTCTTCGGTGTAAACCAGCATCTGCATTTCTTTCCTATGCCTTTAAAAATACGGTGGATAATGGGGTGAATGTTCTTACAGCCTGGGCAACATGTATAGGAAGTTGTGTGGAATGTCAGAATGACAAACATTTAAAGTCGTCTGCATACCAGTGAAAATCGCCGTAAGGGAATAAATTCTGGGAAAATACTCGGGTCACCTGGAGAATGAACTGTTTTTACCTTGTAGTCTTTATCAGAAGTGGAAGATTGACATTTTGAGCAGGTACAGAATTTAGCAAGGGATTAAGGATTGGAAGTAAAGAATACACATACAATGTCGGATGAAGTGGTAGGTTGTTGGGATTAAGGGGAAACAAATGTCTTTTAAAAGTCATAATTGTGTGGACTTCTATAATTTCCTCTGCAGCTCATTCCAGCTACGGGCCATCCACTGAATGAAAAAATTGCTCCTGACGTCCCTCTTAAATCTCCACCCTCTTGCCTTAAACCTCTGTCCTCTATTTTTACAATCCTCTACCCTGCAGAAAATACTGTGTGCTTACACTTTATTCATGCCCCTCCTGATACTGTACACCTCAATAAAGTCACCCCTGGGCCCCCCTATATTCGAAGAAAAAATGCCAACCTATCTAACCTCTCCCCATAACCCATGTCTGCAAACCCCAGTAATATTCTGGGGCATCTCTTCTGACCCCTTCGACCATAATGATATCTTGTAGCGGGCGACCGGAACTGCTCCCATCTTCCACACTTGCCCACCATGCGGAACCTTGGTCAAAGGCCTTACTAAGGTTCATGTAGATGACACCCGCTGCCCTGCTCTCAATAATTCTCTTGTTGACCTCTTCAAAAACTTCATCAGATTTGTGAGATGTGATCTCCCACGTATAAAGCTATGCTGACTATTCCTAATCGGTCCATGCCTATCGAAATCCTGGTACATCCTGTCAGTAGGTATCCCCTCCAACACCCTCCCCAGCACTGACATCAGGCTCACTGTACTATAGTTCCATGGCTTGTCCTTGATTCCCTTAAATAACGGTACATTAGCCACTCTCCAGTCTTTTGGAACTTCTCCTGTGCCTAAAGATTACGCCAATATCCCTGCAAGGGCCTTGGCAGTTTCCTCACCAGCTTTCCACAATGTCCAAGGATGTACTTGGTCTGGTCCTGGGGATTTATCCACCTAAAATTGCTTTCAAAACCACAATATCTCCTCTTTGGTCTTTTGTATTGATCTAAGACAGGGGCCTCCAAACTTTTCAGCATAAGGGCCACTATATATATTTGGCACATTTTGCAGGCCATAGGAAAAAATAACGAAATGTCAACCACTCACTCACTCACAGCCCACTGTCGCTGACCTTCACTGTCTTCCCTGGGCCACCGATGCTGCCGCTGCCGATCCGTGTCTCTACTCTAGTTCCCTCCAGCAAATCCGCCACCCCTCACCTCTCCACCGGCTACCAGCGGGCCAGAGCCATCACCTCACCAGAGTTCTGCTCAGTACCAGGCCCACAACCTCCACGATGCATGTGGTCTGACTCTGCTGGGTCCTAGTGCTCCTCCCCTCCTACAGGGAATCTCAGTAATGATGGGTCTTCCCCTTCCCCCTCTTTCAACCAGGTTACCCTGATCACATACCCGCTAGCGGCGCTCCAGTGAGCTCCAGCAGCACTGCACCCCTGGGTATTAGTCACGTGCAACTAACGGTAACTTGTCAGCAGCTGCACACAAACCCTCAACTTGATAGTGTACGGCAAACTGACATGTAAGTTTCCGCGCTACCACAGAACCCGCTAAATAGCCCGCTGCACGGAACGTGTTAAGAGCTTGCCGCGGGCCGTGGCGGGACGGATGTGGCCAGCAGGCCATAGTTTGGAGACCCCTGATCTAAGACATCACAACACCTCTGCTTCCCTTTCTTGGCTTCCATGATCTTCTCAGTAGAGACTGGTGAGAAGCATTAAGTTAATATCTCCCCCATCTTTTATGGCTCCACACACAGATGGCCATGTTGATCTTTATGTGGATTCGGATCTTCTATTCCAATCCATTTTTTTACACTTAATATGCCTGCAGAGTCTGTTAGGATTTACCTTTACATGCCAGCTCCATTTCGCGTCTTATATTTGCCCTCCCGTTTGCTGCCTTGAATGTGCAAAAATAGGGGGTCTTTCACAAATTTGCTTGCCATCCATTATCTCTGGCTCAACAGCTTTTTGTGGTGTGGGTTGGAATAGTTGAGAGGTGGAGGATTTGGGGAGCTTCCGACGCACAGAAATTGGAGGTGCAGTGTAAATGTGGGCTTCATCAGAGTCCATGTAGACCTTAAATTGCCAATATATATCTTGCAAGTTTAGTGTATTTAAAACTGCCTCGAGCAAACTAGATCCAGGATATGAGTGTATTTGAGAATGTTAGTTGTTCATAATAAGGAGCAAGTGGAAAGATGATTTCACTTTTAGTGAATTTAAGATCCAAAGATATATTTACAACTGGTTTACAGTTACTGGCCTCACTCGGGACTAGGAATTGCATCCTTTATGATTGGATTGGATTGCAGGGGCTAGGCACTGCAGGGAAGTTGGATAATCTTATCTTGGTCCTTTATTTGAGTCGCCCTTCATTTGAGTCAGATCCGTGTATCTTGGGGGTTCTCCATTAGAATTTCTGAGCTATATCATTCCAAGTGTGCATGGGTTGTTTGAAAGAGAACTGCCCTACTCTTTCAGTGGCTTAAGTTGAACTAAACTCTGACAGTTTGGTGTTTCCTCTTTGAGAGGTTGGGCTTCCAAAGAAATATGGAGAATATAGAGAACGCAAATTGGGGTGTGACTAACCATCTTGGTAACTCTGAATTGTTATTCGTAACTCTATTTTCTTCAACCCCACGTCATTTTCAGGTACTTGGTGAAGAACGCTTCAAGTCTGTTCAGTCCAAGTGATTATGAAGTGGCACCACCAGAATATCATCGAAAGGCCGTGTGACTGCTAACTGTAATTTCACCTTTTGGTAATGATTTCTTTTTGTATTTAACTTTTTTTTGTACAGTTTTCTTTTAACCAATTTGAAGTACAGCAGTTGTTGCCGCTGGTACCTGCAGCAATGAGGTTCCAAATGTAATTTGTAAACCATTTTAGTAGACTTTTACCATTGATGGTTTTTCATCCTCTGGTAGTCTTTTTGGCAAATGGAGTGTGGGTAGTGGAGCCAGTGTGGAGTAAACCAGATACTTTAATTCCTGAATGGTTTGGTTTTATCCTTGGATACAAACATAAAAAATGTTCTTAATCATGGTTATGTTGTAAACATCCAGTTTATGCTTATTGGTTATATCATAGCCCTGGTTTTTGGGCTGATAAATTAGTTTGAACTTGGGTTCCATGATAACAAAGAACAAGTTTGTAATTTTTCAGCTCTTGATGATACAAGGAGGTGGATTTTAACTGTATCATGTGCTGCATGTGGATTTTTATCCATTTGTGGAAAATGCATTTAATAGTCAGATTTTTTTTGTTTGTAAAAATGCACAGTTGAGTGCTTAATACAGATGGAAAATGGAAGCAATTTCCATTCCAACACTTTCAACCCGGAGAAGGAAGAAAATTCCTGTAAAAGTGAGCTTTGAAAAGCTAATTAAATTCTCTTGGCAGGAAAGAAGAAACATTTTTCTTCCTCCTTGCCTGAGGGTGCTGATCTGTCTGGGGTGCAGCCACACTCCACGTATTTAGCAGTGTTCTGGCATCGTTCTGCGATAGCCGTTTTTCATGTGTGAACCATATCAAGGGCACACACAACAAGCTCTGAAGTCATTAAACAGCATTTGGTTCAGATCCCTGTCGAACAGTCTGCTCTGGCTACTTGGGTTGGAAACCCTTCAGCCCAGATTGGGACGTCTTCCCTGTTGTGGATGTCAAGTCTACACTCGGGTAGTCTGTAGGGGAAGGGTGATGCATTGGGGAAGGTGATGTATTGTTTCCTCAAATTTTGTACAGAACTAACTTTTGTTGAAACTTTTGCTGGTTAATCAGAGTTTACTTTGCTGAAAGTCTTACGATAGTGATGCAGCTAACAGCTGATGGACTTCCTCACCAATCTGCACAGGACTACAGGGAATCACAAAAGCATTGTCAAAAGCCTGTGCACAGCAGTGCGGGAGTGGGACAGAGCAGCCTAACCATATACAACTCAAGAAATCTCCATTCCTGCACAAATTGTATATAGAAAAACCTTTGTGGCACCAATGACAGAGTGATATCACCAGGAAGGACAAAGTGCGAGATTCTACCAGAGAAATATATTGCCATCCCTGGTACATTGGCTTTGTACAGGAAACAGAGCTGTCACTCTACTGCATAACATCAATAAATGGATCTTTTTGGGAGTCGATTTTCCAAAGATGCAGTTATGTAAAATCTTCTGTTTTTTTTAGATTCTTATCTGCATTTGTATTTGATAATGTACAATATTCAAATTCATGTTCATTTTTTATACAACTTATTACAAGTAAACCTGTGGACTTTTCAAAGTCTGTTTCTGTTCATTGAAGACTGGGCAATTCTAAGAACTTGTACCTGCGAATGGAAGGTCCAATCTGATGCTCACTTTCAACGCGCATCAGAACTTGATGAGACTTGCCTGTTGTTTATGTACATAAATAAAAACTGTATCCTTGTGTTTGTAAATTCCAGTAAAATGTTGAATGATGTTTGGTTTCATGAGTGCTCTTTGTGGCCTGTTGGGGATGAAAGAAGTGTAAATGTTCCTCGGGAGAAATGAGGTGGGAGTATGCCCTGGATCAATTCCAATAAGATCATCACTGATCGTCTGACTTGCCTCCACAGACTCTCTGGACTGTCCTCTCGGTTCCCATGGTGCGTAAACATTTGTTGTTGCTGAAACTTCACTATATTGAATATCTGAAGGTCTACAGCTGTTGTGGTAGAAAATTATGTAGGTTCACAGCCCTCTGGGCCTTTATGTACAGGAAGGAACTGCAGATGCTGGTCTACACCAAAGATAGACACAAAAAGCTGGAGTAACTCAACGGATCAGGCAACATCTCTGGAGAAAAGGATTAAGTGAAGTTTTGGCTCAAGACCTTTTCCCCTGTGAGCCTTTAATTTGTTGTCCTACAGCAGAGAGATCGGCGCTTCACCCCAACTCGTCCATAGAATTTATCCTGTTGAACCCTCCGAGAATTTTATTTTGGAGGTATGGTTTGTATAATTGTATGAAAGAATGAATCTGTACGGATCTTTATTGTGATTTACTGTGGCAGACAAGATTTACGTGTCAGATTTTGTTAAGACTCAAAAGGACGCATCTTGTTGCACTGATATATCTCAACAGGTTAGTTAATGTTGCATTTGTGTATTAAAATAGAACCACTTAAGCTCTGCATTTTATGGTTGAGTTATGAGCTGTAATCCCATCCTTGAAATGGCACATACACAACACAGTTTAAAACACAGGCAAGAGTACTGGATGCTTCATTTGTAATTGCAGATTAAATTCTGAAACAAGAACTCCCTTGTTTCTGCTATTTAATATCGATGTAGGCTGATGGACCAGAGGGAGGACACACCAAGCAAATGATGCCATTTTTTTCTCCTAGAATATGAGATAAAATAGTTTAGGAAGGAACTGCTGTTGCTGGTTTATAGACAATAGGTGCAGGAGTAGGCCATTCGGCCCTTCGAGCCAGCACCACCATTCAATGTGATCATAGCTGATCATCCACAATCAGTACCCCGTTCCTGCCTTCTCCCCATATCCCCTGACTCCGCTATCTATAAGAGCTCTATCTAACTCTCTTGAAAACATCCAGAGAACCGGCCTCCACCGCCTTCTGAGGCAGAGAATTCCACAGACTCGCAACTCTGGGAGAAAAAGTTTTTCCTCATCTCCATTCTAAATGGCTTACCCCTTATTCTTAAACTGGCCAAAAATCCAAATGCAACCGAAGATAGACACAAAATGCTGGAGTAACTCAGCGGGACAAGCAGCATCTCTGGAGAGAAAGGATGGGTGATGTTTCGGGTCGAGACCCTACTTCAGAAAATTGTCTTTTGTTGCTTTGTTCCCAGATTGCTTTTGTCCATTTTGTTTAGATATGTGTAAATGTCTGAGCAAAATAAAATTGAAAGCATGAGCCATTAACATTACCTCTTGCAATGTTAGGAAATCCCATACTGATTGAGGTGAAATCCATTTTGGGGACATCTTGCATACTGTCAGCTTCCACAAATACCCCAATGCAATAATGAGTAGAACTTCTTGGTGTTTTGATTATTTATTTCTGAGCCAGTGTAATTAAAAATAGATTAGTCATTTTATTTTTTTATCATTAGAGAAGTGAAAGGATATTTAAGTATGTCAAAGTTGTGTACCCTTTATGCAAAGAAAGAGCATGCGAAAAATAGATATTTTACTTCACTCAGCTGTTGTAACTCGTCCCACTGCAGGATCTGGTTATATTGTCCAGTCTGAGTTACACAGCCAGGAAACAGGCCCTGCAGCCCAATTTGTCAACCAAGATCCCCCATCTATGCTAATCCCATTTGGTGTGTTTGACCCAACTCCCATGCATGTACCTGCCCAAATGTCTTTTATATGTTATTGTACCTGCCTCAACTACTTCCACTGGCAGCTAAATATATCATGTCACATTAATTATGTGAACTTGAGGACACGGTACAATTTCCAAGTTTGCTGGCAAAACAGTATGCTGTGAGGAGAACAGAAATAAGGTAGAACAGTCTTGTCTACTATTTAAGCTGTTCCTAGCATGTTCTGACATGAAAGACAGCACAAAGATGACATGCAGTATGTCAGGTCCAATTGAACCGACAGCCGCATGCTTTCAATGCAATTTTATTTTTCCAAGCTCTTTTTCCAGTGCTTTTCTGAACACCCAAATTGCCTTCTCCATTCCCCAAGAAGAGCATTCCAGACCCCAACCACTTACCACCGAAGGCAATTTTTCCTTGTGTAAATTTTTAGTGGTTTTGCCAATCACTTTCATGGTATGTTCATGTTTCTTGACCACTCCACTAACAGGAAGTGTTTCCATCCACTCGCTCCAGATCGTTCATGATTTTCAATACCTTTACTGGATCAATTTTCAACGTCCCTTCCAAGAATCTCTAGCGTATCCAAATAATAAAAACTCCTAATCCCTACAATCATACTAACAAATCTCTTCTGCACCTTCTCCCTCAGGTCTTCCCTAAAGTATAGCACCCAAAACTGGACTGTAGACTACGAGCTGCTGTTCTATAATGTTTGTTGGGTCTTCCTTGCTCTTGTACTATATGCATCTATTTATAAAGCCTGGAATCTTGTTATTTTAACTTCTGTCTCAACCTGACCTGCCACTTTCAACAATTTACGCAAATAAATCGCAATTTTTTTGTTTTTGTACCTCTTGAAATTATTTTTGTTTTTGTACCTCTCCTCATTCTTCCTCTTGAAATGTGACACCTGACATTCCTGTGTTGGAAGGAATGTACCCGACATGTCCTCTGCTGTAGCCTCCTGTGATTCTGACTTGCTTTGAGCAACAACAGGTAAGACTGCTCTGCCTGAGATCCAGTTTCACCACTCATTGCCGTACCCACCTACAGAATGCCGGATCATGTTTATATTATGGTCTTGCTCTGTGCTTAGTATTATTTTGCCATTTTGTGCCACAATCAGCCTATTTACGCAAATGTAAACTGTCAGGTTTGCTTTTAATTTTCACCATGGCTTGTCGTGACAGAATAAGTCGTGTCTGATTCCATTACATTTTGTTTTGGAAAATGCATTGTGTGATTGTGTCCATTTTTCCAGAGACCTTACCTGATATTTGCAAAGAGGTTATATACTTCAGTGTTAATCTGGCACATGGTGGTCAGACTTTCTATCGTGTCAGATGCCTTTTCCTCGGGATGAATGTTTCGTTGCCCGCTTCCTCAGTGCCGTAGGAAAAAGTACCAAAGAGACTTGGGATAAAGTACTGGGGGTTAAGATAATAAAATCAAGAAACAAATTGATAAGGTGCCACATTTGAGGCTGCTAAGGAAGATGAGAGCCCACAGTATCAAAGGGCAGATACTAGTATGGATAGCAGGTTGGCTGGATGGCAGAAGACAAGAGTGGCAATAAAGGGGGCCTTTTCTGGTTGGCTGTCGCTGCTGGCAGAGTTCTGCAGTGGTTGGTGCCGGGGATGCTACTCTTCACGTATATTAATGATTTGGCAAGGGGATTGAATGTTTGGTGGCCAAGTTTGTGGATGATATGAAAATAGGTGGAAGGGCAGGTATTGTAGAGGAAGCAGGGACTCTGCAGAAGAACTTGGACAGGTTAGGAAAGTGGGCAGAGAAGTGTGAGATGGAATATACAATTTGTAGCAAAGTGTCATGCATTTTGGCAGTAGGAATAAAGGCATAGACTATTTTCTAGATGGGAGATAATCCAGAAATCGGAGATGGAAAGGGTCTTGGGAGTGCTGGTTCCAAAAAAGTTAATCTGCAAGTCGAAACAGTTGTAAAGAAAGCAAACTCAATGCTGGCATTTATTTCAAGAGGGCTTGTATACAAATACGGATGTAATGCTGAGGCTCTAAGGTGCTGATAAGGCTGCATTTGGAATATTGTGAGCAATTTTGGGCACAATATCTGAGGAATGATGTGGTGGCTCTGGAGAGGGTCCAGAGGAGGTTTACAAGAATGATCCCAGGAATGAGTAGGTTAACCTACGATGAGCATTTGTTGGCACTGGGCCCATACTCATTTGAGTTTAGAAGAATGAGGGGGGACCTAATTGAAACATGCAGAATAGTGAAAGGCTTGGATAGAGTGGATGTGGGGAGGATGTTTCCACTAGTTGGAGTCTAGGACTAGAGGTCATAGCCTCAGAATTAAAGAAGATTAGGAGAACTTTCTTCAGTCAGAGGGTGGTGAATCTGGAATTCTTTGCCACAGAAAGCTGTGGAGGCAAAGTCTGGATATTTTTAAGGCAGAGGTTGATTCTTGATTAGTACAGGTGTCAGAGGTTATGGGGAGAAGGCAGGAGAATGGGGTTAGGAGGGGGAGATAGATCAGCCATGATTGAATGGCAGAGTAGACTTGATGGTCCGAAAGGCCTAATTCTTCTTCTATCACTTATGATCTTAAATCTTTTATAAAATAGCAAGTTATCAAAATCTTGCAGACTGCTAACTAATTTTATCAGTGATTTTAGTTCACTGGGCTGTCTGTTGTTGACTCATTGATTCTTAATTGGCTAATTGATTGAACCCTGAAAGCAGAAGAGTAGAAGTGTTCATCAGCCTGAGCGACTGGTGCCATCGCGGTCCCAAAAGGGACATTGTTTTATTAATATCTTCAGCTGAGAAACAAACTTCCTTTTGAAATAAAGCAGAGCTCAACCGGGCAAACTCCAAGGGATGGACACAAAGCTGGAGTGACTCCGTGGGTCAGACATCATCTCTGGAGAAAAGGAGTTGGTGATATTTCGGCATGATTGTGTTGTTCCCTCGGCACTCATGGCACCTGAGCAGAAGCCAGTCCCCTTAATCCCAACGAACTGACGACAGGTAACTTCCTGCGTGGTGGAGAGCAAACTGGATCAATTAGTCTTTTTATTACACGTCCAATCCTTTGTAAATCTATTGGAGATGGAAAAGCTTGTGATGCTGTAGGGTATACAGAGGGTGTAGGTGATGTATATCCTGGAGGAATCACAGCATTGAAGTAGAGCTTTAACGAGACACATCAGCCTGAAGCTGTCTTCATCAGACCTGAGATAGACACAAAATACTGTGAGTAACTCAGGGGGACAGGCAAGCATCTCTGGAGAGAAGGAATGGATGACGTCTCAGAAACGCCACGCTTGGCCCGCTGAGTTACAGTATTTTGTGTCTATCTTTGGTTTAAACCAGCATCTGCAGTTCCTTCCTACACTTCATCACACCTTATCTATGACATTGCATGCTACCTTCTCACAAGAAGTAGCAAGTGTTCTGTAAATTTTTGCAAACCCCGAAGTGATTGTAATCTTAACTCCAGGTGGTAATGTGTAAGCCAGCTTCCTCGACATATAGGTGCTCTTCCACAGAACGTCCTCTTCACCTTGTCAGTGGGGAAAGATGCCTCGGGCATCAACTTAAACATGCAGGGGGCAGCAGATCACACAATAAGTACTCGGACTTGCCCTGAACACTACAAATGCGATCATAGCATGTATCATTGGAGCGCAGGCACGAGCCATTGCACTGTTGAATGTGATATTAACCCTAAAATAGGATTCTCTCAACCGATGGTGTTAAGAATTTAAATTAATACCGCACACTTATTTTTCCCTAAAGAGAGTTAATTTGGGCTGGGCTGGTATCTGCTGTGCGTATAGCAGCGCAAAAAGGGACATGATTTAAACATAGATGAGGTGTCTTGACAGGGTGGGTGCAGGGAGAATGTTTCCTCTTGTAGAATCCAGAAATAACAGGTCACTATTTATAAACCAAGTTCTCCCATTTAGGGTAAAGATGGGATGATTTATTTTTTTGGGGATCATTAGCCTTTGAAACTTCCTTTAAAAAAAAAAAAGGCAATAGATGCAGAATCTTTGATTAAAGTTAGAGATTTTTGATAAGCAAGTGGGTTAGATGGCAAATGTGGAATTGAGGTTACAATCAGATTGGCTGCGCTCTTATTAAATGACAGAATAGGTTGAACAGTATGGAGAAGGTCTGAGGTCATGAACATATTGACCAGCAAGTCGGCTATGAGGGTGTGCAGACATTGGGAGGCAGGAGATTGAGTTCCATTGCTATCCATGTAGCTGTCCAAATGTCTTTTAAATATACGGTAATTGTACTCGCCTGTACCACCTCCTCTGACAGTTTGTTCAATATATCCTCTACCCACTGAGTGAAAAACATCCCTCGGGTCCTCTTAAATCGTTCCTCTCTCAGCTTATACCAACACCTGACGCTTCAAAAAAGAACATGAGTCCATCTTAGAGTTTTACAAACCTCTTTAATGTCACCACTCAGCTGCCTTTGCTCCAGGTAAAATGGCCCTGGCCTATCCAGCTTCTGTGATATATTTAGCAGACCTAGTAGTGGAGTAACTCTCTGTCCCTGTCATGTTTGCAGTCCATCAATCATTTACTCTGAAGGGCGTCACGCTTGCAAATTCAGTTTTGTGTCAATTCAGTTTTGTGGAGAATTCCAAAGCTTCACCACCCTCTGAATGAAGTTTCTCCTCAATCCTGGATGGACCAATCCTTTATTTCAACAACGGAACTACACGTGACACGAGGGAAACATTCTTTCCATAGATGATGGGGTCTGGAAAATACCGGGGGGTTGGGGTTGGAAGGATGCAGTGATGGCATATTCAAACAGTGTTGAGAAGGTAGCTGGATGAGCTGAAAGGAAATTATTTGCAGGACATTTGGGAGAGGGCAGCATGTGTGACTAGTGGGATTGCTGTTGCGTGAGCTGGTATGGACAGAGGGGTGGGGGCGAATGGCTTCTTTCCCCACGGGGAAGATTTGGCGATTCAATGGCCCCCTAATTTGAGATTCTCCAATAGGGGGAACAGAGTTTCATCATTTATCCTATAAATTCTGCTCAGAGATTTATATATTTTAACGAGATCATCTCCCAAGCTGCAGGGAGCATTGCCATTCTCCCAATGGACCGGTCTTGTAGTATCCATTTGATCATTTGTATTGTGTTCACAAAGGTAAGTAACATGTAGATATATCAACAACACATCCTTTATTGAAGAGACAAAAGACTGCAGATGCTGGAATCTGAAAAATAAAACGCTGGAGAAACTCAGCAGGTCCGGCAGCACCTGTGGAGGGAAATGGACAGATGATGTTTCAGTCTGAGAAGGCTGCTGACCATTTGTCCATTTCATCCACAAATGCTGCCCGACCTACAAATTCCCCTCCCCTTTAGTGAAGGTAGTTAGCCCTCATTGAACACCAGTGGCTGGCACAGCAATGTTGCAAACAATTCATACCACATTGTGCATGCAGTTCTTGAAATTGTATTTGTATTCATTTATAAAACATTTTAATTTTGAAACCCAGTAAACCTTCATTGCACCACCCCTAAACCAATAATATGCTTTTAAATTGAGATCCCAAAAAAGTTTTAAATAAAAACAGAAGTAGGAAATGAAACGGGTTTTAACTGCATGGAAAGAAAGAAGGAGCAGGGAGAATAGAAGGAATGGGTGTCGGGGAGAGAGAAAATAAGGGAGAATATGTTTCTCTGCTTTTCTGATAATTTCAGATTTAGGTAATCTATTCCTGCTCCTTCGGTCACACCTTCTCTCTGACAGCATCATAAGCACTTGTGTCACCTAGGCACCACTATCCTCCAGCTCGCATAGACCTTTGCATTTATTCCCTCTGTCCATTCCCATTTATTCCCTCTATCCCTCCCTTCTCATTTTGTCCCTCCCTCCTTCGTCTGCAACTAAAATTTGCTCCATATCCACTGTAACTTTAGATGGAAGGTCAGTTTCTGTAACAATAACACTAAAAAGCTGTAACATTCTATTCTGCTTTTCTCTTTGCACTACCTATTGTGTATGGCTCAATTATACTCATAGTAAGATTTAATTGGATAGCACACACAAGTTGAAAATAATAAACCAAAACTAACAGCAAGGTAATTGAGCTGAAATGTGAACTATTTCTCCTGGTGCTGCCTGACTGGTGGGTATTTATAAGATTTTCTGGTTTTATTTCAGATATCCAGCATTGACAATATTTTGCTTTTGAAAGCGAGAATTATGATTGGCCATAGAATTATTACTTCAATTAACAGTTTAAGAGACAAATCCCGTCTTCATTAAACATGGAGAGCTTATTTACCAGGCAAAAAGGGAAACGTTTTAATCACTTACACTAATTACATGCAATTTGTGTAAGCAAATTAGCATATTAAACTCATATAATTCTCTGTGATTGTAAATAATACTGAATCTTGAGAATTTAGGCTATTAGAAGCAATGTTAATTGAGGATGCTGATTGGAAATAAATTGCGAGTCTAATTGATTATGGGAACTGTCGTATAATTCATTGTGGCAACAGATAAGCTGTTTGGCATCATCCACACATCAGCAAGTAGGGAATGGTGATCAATTTATTTTCTCTGTGCATCCTCCAGGTTTTAATTTGAATGCATCATTTACATATCACCGTACACAGAATTCCTGCTTACAGTGTAGGAAGGAACTGTAGATGCTGGTTTACACCGAAGATAAACACTAAATGCTGGAGTAACTCAGCAGGACAGGCAGCATCTCTGGAGAGAAGGAATGGGTGACGTTTCGGGTTGAGACCCTTCTTCAGACTGAAGGTCACGGGAAAGGGTCATGGACGATGATGTAGAGAGATATAGAACAACGAATTAAAGATTTGCAAAAAGTAACAATGATAAAGGAAATAGGCCATGGTTAGCTGTTTGTTGGGTGAAAATGAGAAGCTAGTGCGACTTGCGTGGAGGGATGGTGAGAGAGCGAATGCCGGAGTTACTTTAGAGAAGTCAATGTTCATGCCTGTTCATACGTTGAGGGCTGTATGTTGCTCAAGCGAAATATGAGATGCTATTCTTCCAATTTGTGTTTAGCCTCACTCTGACAATGGAGGAGACCTAGGACAGAAAGGTCTATGTGGGAATGAGAAGGAGAATTAAAG
Organism: Malacoraja senta; assembly: GCA_038087875.1. Lineage (NCBI taxonomy): Eukaryota > Metazoa > Chordata > Chondrichthyes > Rajiformes > Rajidae > Malacoraja > Malacoraja senta. The sequence continues at coordinate 11,021,632 of CM075989.1, read as the reverse complement.
TGTTTAACAACCGGAGATCAGGTAGGGAGATCATTGCCCTGTGCCACCCACAACTACATACAATGCTTTATTTGCTGTTGTGCCATGTCTCATTTCCTGCGACATCTCTCCAGCCCCACTCCACTTCGAGCTGCCTCCTGCATCTCACATCGTGTCTCGATTCAGATGCGTTTTGACAGTGGGATAATTATCTAAAGCATCTTGGAGGCTCCTATTCAGATAAGTGTGACACTTAATTACTGGTACTTCAATTTCGACTGCCACATGGGTACAATTACTTGACCATTCCATCCTGATGTAGGAGTCAAATCCGCTGTGCAGTAACTAAGTTTCAATTTGACATCAAAAACATTACTGGATTTTTAAAAAATGTACATACATCAGTATTGAAAAAATTGGTTAAGGTTATTTCAGTGAAGATAAGGAAACTGACTATAATTATACTCCGCTGACATGAAATCAATCTCCCTAACATTAAACAGATCATCACATGATCTGACGAGACAAATCCGAGCTCTGATCCAATAAACATGAACAGGATTTGACACTTCAAACACACTCCCATGTTTCCCTATTTTACTCCTGTGATGACAAACCCACTGTGCAGACATGAACAGCTCTCCTGTTACTCCTCCATCATTCCTCACATGAAAATCTTATGACGTACAACTGAAGGAATGCCGCCTTTGGAGGCGTCTTCACTCTGCTGAGACTTTCCACCAGGGTCTCTGTGGCACTATTTTGGACAGCAGCACAGTGTTCCCTGGGGCCTGGTCAATGTCTCCCTCAATCACCATCATTAGAAAGGTCACATCACTGGTCACTGTCACTTTCCTGATAGTGGCAACTGGCTTTGTGTCAATTGGAGGCCAGGTTTCTTACAACAATTGTCTGCACTTCAAGTTGTATTTCATTGAGCATACAGGATTTTGGGAAGTCCTGAGGTTCCAAAGCTACTAAATAAACAGTTAGCGTCTCAATCACTTTGCAGAGAATGCTCATTGAAGACGGCTGTAAAATGCACTGATGATGCTACTTTGTGCTACAAAATTATCATTTAGCGATACATTTATATTTTCTAAATCCTTTTTTATCGGATTTAAATGTTTTATAAATTTTCATCTGGACTACTACGATCTCCCACGTTCCACCTTTCGCTTGTGCCTAGAGTGTCAAATCTCCAAGCTCAGCAACTTAATCCTCTCTACACTCCTTCCTTAAAATTTACATTTTTAAACATATTTTCGGTCACCTCCTCTATCTCTCGGCTCAGTGTCAAGTTTTGTTTAAAATAGTTTCTTCAAAGTACCTTGAAATGTTTTTAATGTTTTAGAAGCCACAATGAAGGAAACTGCCCCGTGTTTCCTTCAGAAGAACATCACGGAGAGATTACTCCACAGATACACCCGATACCCTGGCTTGGAGAGTGAACTATGAGGATAGATTTGATCAACGTAGCTTGTGCTCTTCTAATCCCTTTATCCCATTTAGATGCTGAAAACGTTCAAAGGATTTGAGAAGGTAGAAGTAGGAAAACTGATTGGGAAACCGTAATAACTTAAAAGTACCATTCAGAAGAGGCATGAGGAAGCAACTTTTCATTCAAAAGGTTGTAGAGATGTAGAGCTAAAGTCTGAAGAAGGGTCTCGATCCAAAACATCACATATCCATGTTCCTCATGAATGCTGCCTGATCTACTGAGTAACTCTATCGCTTTGTGTCTTGGATTGTATTATGTTGAGTAGCATCAAAACACTGCACTCTTTCCTTTTTTGTGCTGCCTATTGCACGGGTATGATTTGATTTTACTCATGTGTGGTGTGATCTATCTAGATAGCAGGCTAAACAAAGCCTTTCACTGTCTCTCAGTTCAGGTGACAATAATAAGGTGTAGAGGAAAGGTAGGTAATGGGGTTCTAACTTAACAGGCTGATTGTCCTGCTCCTGACCTAACACAGAGCTTCAGGATCTTGGCACAAGCAGGGCACAAAATGCTGGAGTAACTCAGCAGGACAGGCAGCATTTCTGGAGAGAAGGAATGGGTGACATTTCGGGTCGAAACCAGAGTCTGAAGAAGGGTCTCGACCCAAAACATCACCTATGCCTTCTGAAGCAGAAAAACTATTTTTAAGTTTACTCACTTCTTCCACAATGGAAATTGGTCAGTGTGGATATGCGTAAATTATTTTTTTTTCGGTTCTGCTTAATGCTCCTTCACCTTCTCTTTCCCCAGTTCATGGTGAATATATAAGATGGACTTCCTGTTCTCACCCTGAAGTTAAATCATGAATCCTCCCCTCCATCACCTGCACCTGGTCTGATTCTTTTCCCCTTCTGCTATCTAGATTTCCTTGGATAGTCAAGCTGCCACATGCATTATCAGCCCACCATCTCCCTTGATTATGCTCCCCCCCCCCTCCCCATTCTCGGTAATGGCTAAGTTCCATTCTCCCAACTTGATATGTCGATGTTGCAACTAGATTGTGAAATCCGAGCCGATATCCCCACTTTTCACACGTGCTTCCAAAGTGTGTTTCTCCTCCGCTGAGGATTCTTCTCCACCAGGAGCCTCAATCCATTCATTCCATTTCTCGCAAGTCTCCTCCTGGCATCCTCCCTCCCAGAACCATGACAGGGATCCTCTTAGCCTGACCTTCCACACCTGCGGCCTCCACATCCAGCTGTTCCTCGGTCATGGCTGTGAACCAGGGCTTGTGATGGAGACGCCGCTTCCCAATATTTAGCTGCAGGAGATCTCTGCTCCTCAACTACTGGAGTTCAGACGTGCAATCTGACATTTTGGTGAAATCGTAATCAAAAATCTCGGGTGACTGGGCACATTCAGTGCAGTACTTTCAATCATTACATGGAACAGAGCAACTGCCCTTCAGGGAAACAACTTGTTTGTACCAGTGTTTTTTGCTGATACATTAATTGATTTTTGGTAATCATTCTCAGCAGAGGTCTTTATCCAACAACACGTCCACCTCAGTCTCACTTGGTGATCCAGTCCAGTGTAGCGGCACCTGCCACCAGTGTGTATACTAAACCAGTGTATTTTCCCAAGCCTCTGAACGTGCTTTTTTTTTGGGTGAGTTCACAGACAAAACAGCCCGCCTTGTCTTAATTAAAAATTGACTTAATTTAAATTGTTGAATCCAAGCACTGTCTATAAAAATATTTGTGGGTAAGGTTTGAGATGCTTTGTGTTTTATTCTTTGCTCCTTTGAGCTTTGGGCTTTCTTTTTGTCTTTACACTTTTTTGTGTGTTTTTATATATTGAAAGTATTTTTCTTATTGATTGCAGTGTCTACTTAGTACTATGTTTGCATATCTGTTGTGCTCCTGCAAGTAAGGGTTTAATTGTTCCATTTCGGGACCAATGACAATAGTGCACTCTTGACTCTCTTTAGGTCTGGGCACTGATCCAGAGAAATGAGTTGAAATCCCAGCTTGTCTCATGAAGGCAAGGTGCCAATGTTGGATGATCAGATCATCACTGCAGATAGGATGATTAGATCATCACTGTTTCTGGCCTTTCACAACCTCTGCAATGACTTCAACCTGCAATTTACTCCCAGCATTTTAGTTTGGCTTCTGTTTTTTAAAGTAATAGTTAATGAAAGGGAAGCGATGTACTCATAGCCTCAAGGGACTGCAGATGCTGGAATCCTGAGCAAAACACAAACTGCTGGAGGAACTTAGTGGGTCAAAAGCAACTGTGAAGGGGGAAGGACAATTTATGTTTTGGGTCAGGTCCCTTCTACAGGCTTACAAGGAAGGACAAGTAGCTGTGGTAACGAGTCTGAGTGAGAACATGACGGCAGAGCAGCAGGGATCACAGATGGGGGGATTGGGACGGGAGGTGGATTGTGAGAGAGGGTCTCGCATAACTCCCGTCAGAGTGAGGACAACTTATTCAAAGTGGCCATACTTTGCGGAGATTTCACTATGGCGCCGTAACATGAAACGTTCTTCAGTCTGAAGGGTCCTGACCCAAAACATTATCTGTCCATTTCCCTTCACGGATGTTGCCTGACTTGCTGAGTTCCTCCAGCAATTTGTTTTTTTGCTCAACACTAACAGCTACTTCATCAGTAAGCTATCAAAATAAACTTAGTTGATAATGTATGCCGACCTTCAGATATCTGACAGAGACTTGTGTGAAAGACATGCAACAAAGGTGAATGTTCATGAATCATTGATGAAATGCTAAATTGGACAGGGAATTGCTTTGACACGAAGAGGCAGAGAGCAATCATTAAAGGGTTATTTAAATTGGGCTGCAGTGACTGATGGAATCCCAATGGGAAGGGTTGTACAGCCTCGGCTGTCCAGAATATTTATTAATGAGTCACAGTCTCAGTGGAGGATGTGTAATTTTGTGAGGGAATTAAGATATACTGAGGAGAAGGGCTTTGTTTAAAGAGCTTTGCACAATTCAGTGGTGTTTAGCATTCAGTTTTGATTGACATAATGCACAAAGGCACATAACAAATTGCAGTATTCAGTGCACTGGGTAACAATGAAGGCCACAGAGATGGAGAGGGTTGGAGTGCAGCATTGTACAACAAGAAGGCAATAAACGGACTGGGTGGTTCCAAAGTTAATTGCCTTGTGCTTTGTTGGGTTAAAAAAAACACAATAGTCAATCGCCACCCCTTGACGTTCATTGCCATTCTCATCAGCAAATCTCCCACCATTAATATGCTCAGATTCACCACTGACAGGACACCTAATTGTAGCAGCTTCATAAAAGCTTCATAGGCTGCGGCAGATCACAGGCTCGGCAGCAACTCACCTCCTGACTCGGCAAAGACAATCCACTACTCATGTGACAGTATTCTCTCTCGTTGCCTGGGTATGGGTCACTCCAACACTGCAGTAACAACCTTAAGGAGGCCTTATGGGGAGAAGGAGAGGAGAAATAGATCAGCCATGATAGCAGGCACGATGGGCCGAATGGCCTAATTCCGCTCCTGTCTTATGGTCTTATTTAGATAGGCATAGGAATAGGAGCTGCAGGGAATGGAGGGATATAAACCATGTGCAGGCAGATAAGTTCAGTTTAAATTGGCATCACCACACATGGTGAGCTGAAAGGCCTGTTCCTGTGTTGTATTGTTGTTCGTTCAACTTTCCTAGCGCACAAGCAGCTTGTCCTGATCCATGCTGAAGCAACATTTTGTATTGGTTTCCCATTCAGCACTTTAAATGTAACTCCTTTGACTATGGCTCATTGGTACGTTCTACAAGATGCAATGCAGCTTCACCAAGGCTTAGAGCCGTAACCATGTAAAATGTAAACACTAATGAACCATCAAATATCCACTTACATTAATCCCATTTTGTTCTCTCACATTCTCATCAATCCAGCCCTCCCTCCCCACTGTACGATTCTACCACTCACCTACACATGAGGGACAATTATTTAGTGGTCAATTAGCCTAGCAATCTGCTGTCATTAGGATATGGGAGATATATGAGCGTTTGACGGTACTGGGCCTGTATTCGCTGGCGTTTACAAGAATGAAACTTACCGAGTAGTGAAAAGCTTGGATAGAGTGGATGTGGAGAGGATGTTTCCATGAGTGGGAGAGTCCAGGACTAGAGGTCATAGCCTCAGAATTAAAGGACGTTTCTTCGGGAAGGAGATGAGGAGGAATTTCTTTAGTCAGAGGGTGGGTAGGTGATGAATGAGATCTTTATTCGTCTGAGTATCGGAATAATTCAAGGTATGCCAAAACGCTCGTCATCTCACTTTCAACTTGGAGCATTGATGCGTGTAGAGTTAAGGAAGTGTGCAAACGAAAATGTAAAACACACCATGAGGTGAATTTCTCTTCATCTGTTAGCTGCCATTTATTCATTTCGTTGAACATCTGAATTGATTATTGACAATTCAATTAAATAATTTGGGCTTGACTGCCAGAAGTGAATGCATACAGTATATTTCAATGAACTTACAAAGAAAAAATGCTGGAACAGTCTGCAGTCAAGCATCACCTGTCAAAAAACACAGAATTAATGCATGGATGCAGTCATTCCCTCTGTTCTCTCTGCTACTTAAAACCCCTTTGCACTTCTGATGCAGGGTCATTCACCTAAAATATTAACTATGTTCCTCTCTCCACACACGCTGCCTGACCGGTTCAACATTTTAACATTTTCAGTTCATGTTTCAGATACCCATCTGAATTTCTTGTGTAGGAAGTAACTGCAGAGGCTGGTTTAAACTTATTATAGATATAAAATGCTGGAGTAACTCAGCGGGACAGGCAGCATCTCTGGAGAGAAGGAATTGGTGACGTCTTGGGTCGAGACCCTTCTTCTGTCTGAAGAAACGTCACCCAGTGCCACTCCTTCTCTCCAGAGATGCTGCCTGTCCCGCTGAGTTACTCCAGCGTTTTCTTGCTCTGTATCTAATGGCACGAGCTCTTGCATATCTAAAAGGCAGCTCATAGAGCATCAGAGACTTGGGTTCAACCCTGTCCATCGGTGCAGTCTGTGTGGAGTTTGCACGTTCTTCCTGTGGCCTCGTGGGTTTCCCCTAAGTGCTCCAGTTTCCTCCCACATCCAAAAGACATGTGGATTGGTTGGTTAATGGGCCACTATAAAATGCTCCTAGTCGGCAACGGATGGAGTGCCAATCATGCAGGCAACTTTGTCCTGGATAGTGTCGAGCTTCTTGAGTTGTTGGAACTGCACTCGTCCTGGCCAGTGATTACGATTCAGTCACACTCCTCACATTGCAATGGGGGAAAGGCATTGGGATAAGGTGAGAGACTTGTCAAATAATATTCCACCTTTGAATTACTGTTGCATCCACAGTATTTATGTGGCTGGTCCAGTTGAGTTTTTTGCTAATGGTGATCCCAAGAATGTAGTCAATGGGGAACTTGCCAATTGTAATAGTATTGAATGTCAAGGTTCGGCTCATAGTCCTTTGTCCTGGATAGTGTCGAGCTTCTTGAGAGTTGAAGATGGCAATTTTGGGGCATTCCCACGACCAACACGTGACCTGCTCCCTTTCCTGAATGTCGTCTTGAGCTGACGCACAACACGATTGCATTTAGGTAGTATTATCATTGTAGTAAAAAGTCCGACAAGACATTGAAATTAAGACACACAAGGAAAAGAGATGGATTTTAAAGGACATCTCGGAGGACCATAGACATGGTCTGGATGTTTTGACATTTGGTTCTGAATTTCTGTTCAACCATTTACATCAAGAACCAGAAAATATGCTTGTTGGAACTAATTTATTTTACCATTAGGCACCTGTAACATATCACCACAGGGGCTGAACAGAAAACAAACTTAAGAAATGTACTCCATGTCACCAGCAGTCATGTCCCATCCCCTGTGATGTGAGCCAGGAACAGGACTCGTGCCTGAACTTGTCTGAATTGGGAATTATTCTAACTACAACAATATTAACCCTGCTGAAGTTTGTTTTCATTGTCAGGAAAGACACGACATGTAAAATGAATCGGGCTGTGAATCAAGAAGGAAGTCAGTTCCCAAATGCGGAGATGTTGCTTCGACCTGACACTATGCCTGATGCCAGGGAGCTAATCACCTGGCTTCAGTCATCCACATTTCCAGATTTTTTAAATTTGCAAATTGACCACGGAATTAATTAATTTTTTTCCCATCTTTCCCAGGAGAGTTTATGGCTGTAGATGAGAGGGGAATATCTGCATCTCAAGCCACTGAATAGGACAGATTAATTAGACCAGAGAGATTTTCTCTCACTGTCACTCTGATTTCCGCAGGGAAGTAGGTGCTGGAGATTGTTGCTGAGAAATTAATTATGATCAGTAGCACCAAGGGCACTGTGAGGTTGTGTCAGTACTTTGAAGTCTGCCTCTGAAATTCAATACGTTGGCTTCAGTGACTTTCAGAAGCAGAGTGCGATGGTGCTGACAGATTGCAGAACTGGTTCGGAGGCAGAGGCTGGGCTGATGTTCTGTGCGTGTCTCAGCACGTCTCGCAGTGATGCTGAGTGAGGGATACATATTGGCTGGCATTGTGGGGAGGTCTCTCCTGCTCTTCTATGACATGCTCATTGAGTCATACAAACAGGTCCTTGCCTCATTAAGTCCTCACTGGCTAACACGCACCAATTTACAATAATCACATTCTCCACACATTTCTTCATCTTCCCACATTACGGGTAATTTATACCACTAATTAACCTGGCAAACTGCATGTCTTTGCAATGCAAGAAGAAACCAGAGTACACAAGGGAAACCCAAATGGTCACAAAGTGCTGGAGTAACTCAGGTCAGGGAACATCTCTGGAAAACATGGATGTGACATTTCAGGTCGGGATCTTTCTTCAGACTGATCAAGGGTCCCGACCTGAAATGTCACATCCATGTTTTCCAGAGATGCTGCCTGACCCATTGAGTGACTCCAGCACTTTGTGTCTTTTTGTATAAACCAGCATCTGCAGTTCCTTGTTTTTACATTTTGACTTGTCACAGGGTGGACATGCAAACTCCACATTGACAGCACTTGAGGTCAGGATTGAACGGGTCTCTGGAGTGGCGAGGGTGCAGTTTGTAGAGTTGCACCATTGCACCACCCATGGTGCCATTTTCCCTGCACATGAGAGACCATTCAGAACCTAATTTTAGCAGCTCACTTGATAGATACAATGTCAAATGGTGCAGCAACTCCCTCCTGTACCAGAGTAACAGCTCAGATTTTGGGGCTCAAGTTTCAGGGTGGGCTCGTCAACTCCACTGACCTTTGGCTCTCCTCAATGAGGCAGGAGGCTGACATATCAGTAATTGAAGAAGGGTTTTGGCCTGAAACGTTGCCTATTTCCTTCGCTCCATAGATGCTGCTGCACCCGCTGAGTTTCTCCAGCATTTTTGTGTACCTATCAGTAATGGAAAGTGGATTGTGAGACTGCGCAGAAGGCCATACCACTTGAATGAAAAGTGTATCCTGATGTGGCACTGGTGATGTTATGAAGCCATTCAACACGAAATAGGCCTTTTGGCCCAACTCGACTGCGATGCCCAATTTACACCAGTTTTGTCCATATGCAACTGGCTCATATCCCTCCCATCCATGTCCCATTGGTGATGGTGATGGTGGTGGAGTTTATTGCAGTGAATGAGGGACTGATGCACTGTTGAACAGATCATGTGGCACCATCTCACGCAAAGCACGGGAGTTTTCTCCAGTGTCCACATCAATTTTTATTCCTCAATATCACCCAACAGATCTGCCCAGAACTTCATCCCCACTCTGTATCACCAAGGTGGTAAATGTATATAAACTAAACCCAGTCGGAAAGCTTGTCAACATCACAAATGATCATAAACTGCTTTAAAAAAAAGCATTTGATTTATTTTGCTTTTCATTCTATTAAAGCAAAGAAACTCTAATGCAAATTAATCTGAATTTGAACAAATCAACCGTTGAGTTCTGCTTAGAATAAATTTACCTAGATAATCGTGTCTGGCAGATAAGTGGAATGGATTTACATTAACTTTACTGGAATAAAATGAAACATATATTTTTCTCTCACTTCATTGATATTCTCCTGTAAATGTGTTCCATTTTATTCATGTGAAGACGCAATCACCTTTGGCTGTGAAGCAACAAAGCAAATGTAGAGAGAATTGAAGGGGAGAACATTTGCAAAAGGTTAAAGCACGAGTAATATTAGCCCATCACCATTAGTGTTCATTAGTATGAATTACTTTTGTAAATACAAAAACAGCTTGCATTTATAGTTAACATTATCTCTAGTTTTACAAAAGGCACATCAAAGGAGTATCTCCAAACAAATTGCAGCTCTGGATCAACTGAGAAGGTATTAGTTCAGATTACCAAAGTCTGGTTAAATTAGGCTGCTTTAGATGGGTGTCTTAAAGTATGAGAGAGAGGTGAAGAGGCTAAGGGAGGGATTTCTAGAGACCAGGGTCCAAGCAGCATGGCCACCAATGTAGGAGTGACAGAATGGATGAAGTGCAAGTAGTTATGGAAGAGGACAAAGTTATGGAGGGATGTGTGACTAGCAATGAGAATTATTTTTTACATAGCACAGGGTCAATCCAGTAATAAGAGGTCTGAAGAAGGGTCCTGACCCAACAGTCGACTACCTGTCCAAGTTCTCCAGATATGCTGCCTGACCTGCTGAGTTACTCCAGCACTTTGTGTCCTTTAATAAGAAGTCTGGATTTCCGGTGAGCGAACAAGAACATTAGAAAATGAATAAAGACGGCTTGTTTTACCTTGGAATTAGTTTTGAAAAATATAGAGATTCTAGGAATAAAGAACATTTGTAATTTGCATTTAACCATAGTCCTGTCATTTATGGAAACTTGGTTTACAGAAGCTCCACTCATCTTAGTTTACACAAGTGCATTAATAATAAGTAGGTGCAGAACTGACATTTCTCATTAGTGACAAGATCTGGCAAGAGATGAGTGCCTGCTTGCATTAGCAAAGCTTCATCACAAATACTTGTCCATCACCTTGTGCAGTTAGGCTCTTCATGGTGATGAATGAGAGGTGTTGTGCTTCCATTTGTATTGTCAATAACATAGCTTGCTGTGTACTGCTGGCAGCTAAGAGTAGTATGGATAGGCAGGTCAGGTCATACTTTTCACCTCTGGTCTATGTCACTATTTCTGCCCATGTGAAGATCAACCATCTCCCCCCCACACCCATATCCACCTATCACTTGTCATGCTCTGCCCTACTCATAGATCTCTTTTCCAAATATCCCCCCCCCCCCTACTCCATCAGTCGAAAGAAGGAGTCTGACCCAAAATGTCGGCAGTCCATTCCCTCCATACGCGCTGCCTGACCTGCTGAGTTCCTCTGCAACTTTGCCTTCCCTTAACTGTTCCCCTGTTGCAATCTAACATTGGTTTTCCCTTTCTCTTTGAGACCAGATGCCTGAAGACTAAGTTTCCAAGTACATTTTGGCGAGGAGGAAGGTTGGCTGTGCTAGAGCACATCGGAAAATCATCACTGTTTTCTTGGAAATCCTCAGTGGCTTCCTCTGACAAATGTTGACATTGGTTTGTGAAATCACGGTTGTAAATATGCAACTTACAGATGTGCGGCAGAACATTTTCAACCTCAAGTCATGAACTTCATTAGTCTGGATCAGAAATTAATTTTGTTTCCCATTCACAATGTTGTTCTTATTGTTAGAGGAAAGTGCAGGTCAAATAGCTTATTCACTGTCATTAAGGTAGACATCAAGACATTCATAATGGCTTCTTAAACATGAGTCACACGTTTGCATTGACCGAGACACCAGGGAAAATATCCTTGGTCTTCTTTCAATTGGTGTCGTAAAATTTGATATGACCACCAGGGCGAGTAAGGGGATGTCAGTTTAACAACTCATCCCATAGGCAATACCTCTGACTCCTTGGCACATTGAGTCATGCACATTCTGTTCTGCATTGGGGCTTTGAACCTGCAAGAATTTTATGTGGATGTGAATGCGCTGTTGCCTGAGCTACCACCCCAGTATAATACTAATGGGAAATGCAGGAACTACAGTGCAGGTAGGCTGTCTGGGGGAGTTGATGACCTCCCATTCGAACTTGCCTACATAATTCCCACTAATCTCCTAATGCTCACAATGTTTTAATTGCTCTCATGATATGGATGATGTTGTTGACTTTTCAAGTTGCTGTTCACTTGATTTTTCAAGGGAAGATTGTATTTTATTTTCGTGCTTAACATCAAAGAGACCCCAAAATTGACCTTGCAGTAAGCAACAAAGTGTAAAGATTGTATATTTTCTGAGGATGGTGGGAGCCCACTCATTATTCTGGTAGATTCTACTTCAGCTTGTTGTGAAGAACTGGTGGATTCCACGGTCGTTCAGCAACCTGTTTGGGCGCAAGACGTTACCGGGCCCGAGCAAACAGCTCATACTCACACCATGAATTTATCGATTGCTGCAGAACAAGATCGGTTTTGGGTCATAGTGTGCATAAAGTTGCAAATGACATTTGTCATTGATCAAGAATGGGTTTGGTATGTTTTATTATTATTGTCGTGTGTACTGAGGTACAGTGAAAAACTGAGTTTTGCATGCTGCCCAGGCATATCATACCATACACAAGTATATCAAGAGTCAAGAATGTTTTATTGTCATATGTCCCAGATAGAACAATGAAATTCTTACTTGCAAGTAGTGTAAAAAGAAAATAGAGTGTAGAATTTGTGTTACAGCTAGGGAAAGTGCAAGGGTCACAACGAGGTAGATTGGAAGATTGGGAATTCCTCCTTAGCATATGAGAGGTCTAATCTGGAGTCTGATAACCGTAGGGAAAAAGCTTTTCTTGAATCTGGTGGTACTTGCTTTCAAGCTTTTGTATCTTCTATACAATGGGAGAAGTGAGAAGAGAGAATGACTTTGGTCTTTGGTTATGTTGGCTGCTTTTCCATTCAATAACCATGACATGGCTTGTGTTCTGGAAGTGATCAGATAGAGGATTGCTGGAACTAGCTGTGAGGTTGGCGTTGCTAGGTAGTGCGTAGCAAATGACAGCATGACAATAACTCATTCCTTTTCACTCGGGCATGGGCCACTAACACAATCTGACCCTGCATCAGATAAGCTCAGCTAGAGAAAGGAGCAAACTTGGTCTTCCCAGTTAGTCAGATTTTGGTCCCAGTCCCAATGACAGAATACAGTTACAGCGACGGAGAAAGTGCAGATTTAAAGAAGTGCAGGTGCTGTAATGAGGTAGATTGGAAGCTTGGGAATACGCCGGGAGATTTTTCTCCATTTCCCTCAGGACTATTTTATGTTTTGCAACTATTAGACATGCTCTTGCCCATAGATGTATACATTTTCCTGACCTCTGCCACTTGGACCACCTCAGTTTTACTCCCTTAATGTTCAGCAGCATGGGAATGGACACTTGCTCTCTGAGGACACTTGCCCTAAATGACTCAACACTAACTGTCACATTAATCATAGTTTCAAACATGAGATCAGGGAATGAGTGAAACTGTGCAGGAAGAGTCTCTGCCTTCAGGAACACAAAAAGTTGGCAGAGAGAAGAATACTTTAATTCTCTAAGTTTGGCGCATTCTGCACAAAATACTAAAACTGTAAGGGATTGACATACATCTGTCAGGACCTGACTGAAATAGAAAATGGATAAGTGCAAGTTCTCACAGCATAGAAAAGTATCGCACAGGAACAGGTCCTTTATCCCACAATGCCTGTGCCAAACATGATGCCAAATTAAACTAATCTCATATTCATATCCCTTTATATTCATTTGCCGACCAAAAAGCCTGTTAAACAGCACCACTGTATTTGCTTTTACCATCACCCCTGGCAGCATGTTCCAGACACCGACTATTCCTAGGGTAAAAAATTCCCCTGCGCATCTACTTCAAGTTTCACCTCAGACCTAGCTATGCCTTCCAATATTTGACATTTCTATCCTGGAATACAGGTTGACTGTCTACCTTATCTTCACCTCTAATGATTTTAACAACATCTCTCCGTTCTCCGTCTGCAACACTCCAGGCAAAATATTCCAAGCTTGCCCAATCTCTCCTTACAGATATTACCCCATAGTCCTGACAGTGTCCTGGTAAACCTCTTCTACACCCTCTATAAATCCCTCACACCTTTTCTGTAATGGGGCAACCAGAAATGCACATTATATTTACGAGGATGTTGCCAGGACTAGAGGGTGTGAGCTATAGGGAGAGGTTTAGTCGGCTGGGCCTCTATTCCTTGGAGCGCAGGAGGATGAGGGGGTGATCTTATAGAGATGTACAAAATCATGAGAGGAATAGGTCGGGTAGATGCACAGAGCCTCTTGCCCAGAGTAGGTGAATCGAGGACCAGAGGACATAGGCTCAAGGTTAGGGGGAAAAGATTTAATAGGAATCTGAGGGGTAACTTTTTCACACAAAGGGTGGTAGCTGTATGGAACAAGCTGCCAGATGAGGTAGTTGACGCTGGGACTATCCCAACATTTAAGAAACAGTTAGACAGGTACATGGATAGGACAGGTTTGGAGGGATATGGACCAAGCGCAGGCAAGTGGACTAGTGTAGCTGGGACATGTTGGCCGGTGTGGGCAAGTTGGGCCAAAGGGCCTGTTTCCACACTGTATCACTCTATGATTATATTCTTGGCATCCAAATTCATAATCATAACTATCGGAAAGAAGCAATGCAAGTAGATAGAGAAAAAAGGCATATAATATACTTGCCTTCATCTGTCAGGGCATTGAGCATATATCAGTCAATAAAATATTAATATCTTGCATTAAACATTAAGGTAAATGTCCCAAGGCATATTTCAGAATCATAATTGGACAATAATTGACATAAAGCCAAAAGAGACATTAGGGTGGTGAGTGAAATCTTCACTCATGTTAAGACATGTTGTCTGCATTGTGAATACAACACACAGATATTGGGCTCAGTCATATGCTCTGTATCAGATCAAAGACTCCAGCATAAACAAAATATATTGTTTACATCCCTATGGAATATAATGTGTTAGTAATATTACACATTTAACAATTAACAATCTGTACTGATCAATTATCAATAATACAGGAGTAAGAATGTAAAAGCAGGAACAACTATCTTACAGGTAAGTTAGGATCTTATGGCTGGTAGAGCCGCTGCCTCACAGCACAGGACACAGGTTCGATCCTGACCTGAGTGCTGACTGTGTGGAGTTTGCACATTTTTCCTGTGGCCACGTGGATTTCCTCTGGGTGCTCCGGTTTCATCCCACATCCCAAAGACGTGCAGGTTTGTAGGTTAATTGGCTTGTGTAAATTGCTCTCAGTGTGTAGGGAATGGATGAAAAAGTGGGATAACATTGAACTAGTGTGAATGGGTGATCAATGGTCGGTGTGGACTCAATGGGCTTGTTTCCGTGGTGTTTCAATCAATTAAATTCAGTCATAATTGATAATCAAATGCAACATGATACGATGCAATACGATAGAACTTTATTTATCCCAAGAGGGAAATTAATCTGCCAACAGTCTTAAAACACAAGATACATGAAACATGAAATTAAAGTGACGAGTGGAAAGGATTGGGGGAGCGGTGGGGTGGGGGGGGGGGGGGGGGAGGAGGGAGTTGTACAGTTTGATAGCCTCAGGACAGAAGGATCTCCTGTGGCGTTCTGTACTGCATCTTGGTGGGACCGAATCTGTTGCTGAAGGTACTCCTCAGGTTGACCAGTGTGTCATGGAAGGGGTGAGCTGTATTGTCCAAGATGCTCCGCAGTTGGAGGAGCATCCTCCCCTCCAAGACCACCTCCCATGAATCCAACTCCGCCCCCAGGACAGAGCCAGCCTTCCTGATGAGTTTGCTAATCCTGTTGGTGTCCGCAGACTTCACCCTGCACACACCCACGAAGAAGATGGCACTGGCTACCACCGATTGGTAGAATATTTGCAGCTACTTACTGCAAACGCTTTTTAAAAATCATCTTTAGGAACCCATTGATAAATTAGAGGTTGTCAGAATAATTATTGCGGGAACATAAAAGTAACCGAGAATTAGGAGTCTTACAAATAAAATTCCTAAATAATAGCAAAACAGAATTCATAGAAAATGATTTTAAAAAACTACAGATAATGAAAATCTAAAAATAAGCAGAAAACGCTGTAAAAAAGACCAATTACTTGTTATTGGTGAAGTTTGTAGCAAAAGCTGTGGTAAGAGTAAAACTCATACAGGTGAGCCGACTGTCACTGGATTGTCCAGACTTGGATATCTCACGTAGGCACCTTGCGGGCTTCCAGGTGAGCGCTGGATGGCGCGTGCGCTGTCGGGACCGTCCACCGGAGCCAGGAAATCCCGCCCCCTTACCCGCGCCCGCCCTCCCTCCCATTGGCTGCACCCACCCCCTCGTCCCGCCGGCGTGGCCGACGTGATTGGCCCGGGCGGGTGTCAATCAGCGGCGCCGCCGTGCGTCAGGTGAGCCGGCGCCGGTGGGCCGGGGGCGGAGGGAAGTTTGGACGGAGGCGGTGAGCGGGAGGCGGTGAAGCGGGGGGGGAGGGCGCGCCTTCAAAACTCCGCGGCAGAAAGTTAATTCCCCCCCGCGTTAACCTCCACCCTCTCCTCGCCCGGGGGATAGAACAAATAAAACTTTGTACTGGAACAGTCAGCCATGAAGAGCTTGAAGTCACGGCTAAAGAAGCACGAAGTGGCTCCCAACGTAAGTTCCAAGTTGGTCGCTCACTCACTCACTCTCTGCGCCGTTGGGGAAGTTGCTGTGCTTTACTTAGTCCTCGTGTCTCAGGCGTAATTTGAAGCTTCTCCTTCCCTCGGGACAAAACAAAAATCATCTTGGAGTTTCTGACTTTAATAGCAGTGACTTGTGTGTTTCTTTGATCCAAGACCTGTACTACTTTTGCTTAAACCTTCAGTCTTGTTACTGCGGATGGGGTGGTGTTGGCCGGGCAACGTTGAATGCCGTGATTTTGTTTTAAAGTTAATTAAATCTGGTGTTTCAGCTGTGTATACATTAATATGTTGTTGGGTTTCAGTATTCCATTGAAACTATCTGCACCCCCCCACACACACACAGCATACAGTTGCTCTTGTCAGAAAGCACCACACCCTGGCTACCGTTTAGGTCTCACCAGTATAGTATGTTGAGTTTGAAAGTGTGCCCAATGCAGCCATCCGTAATTGTATGTGCGTTTTTTTTGGTGTTTGCATTGTGGCTTATCTTGAATCTCTTGAAAGGCTTGTCATTCTTGTGATAATTTCCAGATATCCATTTGACCCAGATGACCCAGTTAATTTGCAGTCTGGCAATAATTCCCAGATATCAGATGGAGTCTTTGATTAGATGTCTTGTAATTGTCCCCAGTTGTCAAATCTTTTCCCTACACTGGCTGTGTTCCGTGTTAGTTGACAATTACTCAAGAAAATTATAGCCTTAACATCTCACCCCCTCCCCCATGAGTGTGATGATTCACTTGCTTTGATTTTTGCCAGCCAATGCTTTGTGTGCCTTAACTTACTAGGCAGACGGGTAATATTTGAACATTTCTCACATTTCTACAGTTTGTGATGCTGACCTGTTAATTAATGTGCACGTTGTGTCAAAATATTTTCTAGTTGAACATACCCTGTTATTGTGAAGATCTGATATCAATGTGATTGGAAACTAGGACAACTTGCTGGTGGGCATTTTTGTGATGTATTTGATGTTTAGGATTCAGTGGAATTGGTTGATCTTGCTCCATCTCTGTCCCTCGCCTCTTTCTACCAGATATATTCTCTCTACTCCATCAGTCTGACTGATCCTAACCAGAAATGCCGTCTGTCCATTTCCATTTACAGATGCTGCCTGACCTGCTGAGTCCTTCAGCCATTAAAAAAAAAAATCAAGATTTGAGCATCTGTGGTCTCTTCATTCGATTTTCTTACCATCCTACAGCTCCACTGCTGTGAGGGACAAGTGTTTCTATTAGACATTAGAAATGAGAGGCGAGTGTTGTAATGCTAAGCATGTAACCAGTGACAAACTGCTGGAAGTGCCAGGTATAGAACAGGGATATTAATGCTTCATTTGTGAACCTGCCACAAAACCTTAGTGGATGTTGGTGCATTTGCTTCCAGACTCGTTATGTTTTGCATTAAGTGTCTTTTGGAAGAGGTGATGAATCAAGGCAGATCAGTGAATGTGTCAAATATGTCAGCTTTGATGGGCTGACAGAATTAGGCCATCAGTGATGAGCAGAATTAGGCCATTTGGCCCATTAAGTCTATTCTGCCATTCAATCATGGCTGATCTATCTCTCCCTCCTAACCCCATTCTCCTGCCTTCTCATAACCCCTGACACCCGAACTAATCAAGAATCTATAGAAACATAGAAAAATAGGAGCAGGAATAGGCCATTCGGCCCTTCGAGCCAGCTCCGCGATTCAATATGATCATGGCTGATCATCCAAAATCAGTACCCCGTTGCTGCTTTCTCCCCATATCCCTTGATTCCTTTAGCCCTAAGAGCTAAATCTAACTCTCTCCAGAAAACATCCAGTGAATTGGCCTCCACTGCCTTCTGTGGCAGAGAATTCCACTGATTCACAACTCCCTGGGTGAAAACGTTTTTCCTTATCTCAGTCCTAAATGACCTTCCCCTTATTCCTAAACGGTGATCCCTGGATCTGGATTCCCCCAATACCGGGAACATTTTCCCTGCGTCTAGCCTGTCCAATCCCATAATAATTTTATGTTTCTATAAGATCCCCTCTCATCCGGTTAAACTCCAATGAATACAAGCCCAATCAACCCATTCTGTCATCATATGTCTGTCCCACCATCCCAGGAATTAACCTGGTGAACATATTCTGCACTCTCTCAATAGCAAATTAGGAGACCAAAATTGCACACAATACTCCAGGTATACTCAATATCTCTGCCGTATAAATATCCATTAACTTGGCTCCCACAGCCTCCTGTGGCAAAGAATTCCACCGATTCACCACCCTTTGACCAAAGAGATTCCCCCTCATCTCCTTCGTAAATTAATGTCCTTTAATTCTGAGACCGTGACCTCTGCTCCTAGACTCTCCCACTGGTGGAAACATCCTCCCCAGATCCACTCTATCCAAGCCTTTCACTATTCTGTACGTTTCAATGATGTCCCCTATCATTCTTCTAAACTCCAACGAGTACAAGCCCAGTGCGGTCAAACGTTCATCCTCACTCCAGAGGCTCGCGTATAAATATCTATGCGGACTGTTCAGGGAACGCTGTACTGTCTTTGGGGAGCAATGTTGAGCTGAGGCTCTGCTCATCTCTCAGATGGACACGAAAGATCCTGTGCCACCATTTCAAAGAAGAGCAGAGCTGGTGTTCTGGGTAGCAGTTATCTATAAAGCAATCACAAAAGGTTGACACAAAATGCTGGAGTGAATCCGGAGGACAGGCAGCATCTCTGGAGAGAAGGAATGGGTGATGTTTCGGGTTGAGACCCTTCTTCAGTTCTATCTTCGGTTTAAATCAGCATCTGCAGTTCCTTCATAACCAGTCACAAAAGGTTACCTGTTATCATCACTTTACAACGTGTAGGAGCTTGTACATCTTGTCTGTTAGAATAAGAAGCACTGCACTGTGAACAGAAGTAACAAACAGGAGTAGACCATTCAGCCCATCCTGCCAGCAGTACTATTCAATAAGGTTATGGCTTCCCTCTGGTTGTGAAAAATCTTTCAATCACTACTTAAAAGAGCTAGGCTGTTATCCAGGATAACTCAGCCAACATCTTTCTAATTTAACGTCATGGAAATTGATATTCTGCAATGACCTTTGTAATTACTTGTGTAGGAAAGAACTGCAAATGCTGGTTTAAATTGAAGGTAGACACAAAGCTGGAGTAACGCAGCGAGACAGGCGGCATCTCTTGAGAGAAGGAATGGGTGACGTTTCGGGTCGAGACCCTTCTTCAGACCTTTAGTTACTCCAGCATTTTGTAATTACTTGGAGTGGGGTGGGTGATTGCAACCTTCCACCCTGTTTCGACGAATGCAATCAACCTGGTGTGCACAATCAAATAAGATCAAATAGAACAAGTTGTCCGACAACATTAGGCTATGCACGCCGTACGCAAGAAGAAGAAGATTACTTGGAGTATAGAAATTGATTGTGTTTCCTACCATCCAATAGTATGAAGCTGTTATCTTAATTTTTTTATACACTATTTTTATCTTTAAATTATCTGAATGTAACTCTTTTTCTACTTCCCTGCTGCAGCTTTTTGACTATGCTGGGTTAACCTTATTTTTTACAGTGTTTAACTTTATGCTCTTGCTCATTGACCTTCAATGCATTCTGGTAGCCTATGCCTCGTGCATGCATTTCTGCCTTACCACAACACTTAAAATAGAATACTTTCCAGCATTGACTTGTTTTGTGTGTGGATTAGATAGAAACAAAAGCAGGTTTAGGTCTTGTGCTCACATAGGCTGGATGCCTGGAGTGGATAAACTTTTTCCAAGGATTGGTGCTAACAAATCACCGCACTTCAGTGTGGGAGTCTAATACATGGTGGCAAAAAGGGGGTGTATGATCCTGCCATTGGTTTCAGAGATGCAGCTGTGTGGACATTGGCTGCTGGTTTATGGATCTGCTCCCCTAAAATATGATCTCGAATAATTGATTAAGGGTGGTTTCCGAGGACCCCTGGATGCAAGGAAGGATTCAGAAATGGAAAATAACCATCCCAACACGAGCATAGAATGCAATCTGATGCACATCATAGGGCTTGGGGAAATCCCCACAAATTGATGCAATTTGATTCCTTTGATTTGTGTAGGTAGATTTTAATGGGTTTTGTAAGAGAGTGTCCCACTTGTACTTTGTTCTTGGGAATAGAACTTGTGAAATATTTTCCATGTCCAGTTGTGTTGGTTGATCTGCTTGACTTCCGATGCTGTCGTCACGTGATGTGCGCCACTTAAAATACCGCAGTAAACATTTGTAATGTTAAAAGTTGAGCGATTGGGCTGATGCTCATTGGTAATTTTATTGAAGCGCAATTGCTAATGGGGTTTGACCAGCTAAATGCCGAGATTGATTCTCCTGGTGGCATAGTTTCATAATATGAATTTGCCCATTCAAAGCAAAACAGTGCAGCAGAGGAACCGGCCCTTCGTCTGTGCTGAACCTGATGCCAAAATGAACTCTTATCATTAGACTTTAGAGATAAAATGTTCAAATTACGTAGACAGGATCTGCCTGCACATAATCCATATCCTGCATATCCATGTACAAAGGTACAAAGGACATTTATTATCACGTACACCAATTGGTGTAATGAAATTTGTCTTGCCATGCAGCACACAGATAAAGATAAGACACAACATTAAAGAATTTAACAATGAACATAAAAAACATCCCCCCACAATGGTTCCCACTGTGAGGGAAGGCACAGAGTCCAGTCCCCATCCCCTTGTCCACCCATAGTCGGGCCTATTGAGGCCTCCGCAGTCGCCGCTACGGGGGCCAATGTTACAGGCCCTTCTTCGCTGGGTGATGGTGCTCCGGCGTCGGGAGAATCCTCTCAGCGGCTCGGGGTGCCTGGAACGGTCACTTTGTTACCGGAGGCCGCGGCTTCCGAAGCCAACAGGCCCGCGCTGGATGGAGCTCCACCACTGGCGATCTAGGCGAGAGATCCCAGGCTCCTGATGTTAAAGTCAGCGCCGCCGGCTGCGGCTGGCCGCTCCACAGACCCGCAGCTTCGCGATGTTTCATCGGCGGTCTTCAGCTCACCGGAGCTCCAGCGCGGCGACCCGGGCAAGGCATCGCCCGCTCTGCTCCGCGATAGTGCTCCAGTGCTGTGCCGCCACCGAAGCCGAGGTTCTGGGTGGTCCCCTCAGGAAACGCCGCTCCAGACCCGCTGGTAGGCCGCGAGGACGGGTCGACGGTGCAGCCCGGAGAAAAGCCGCCTCCGACCAGGTAGGGACCCTAGAAAGCAGTTTCCCCCTTCCCCCACCCCCACATAAAAAAGGCCAGAACTCCGAAAACAAAAAACTCAACTAACTAAAAAAAATAAAAAAAGAGAGAGGGAGAAAAAACAGACAGCTACAGGCTGGGCAGCCATACCCGTACAGGACGCCACCCCCCTTCTTTAGCTGGTTTCTGTGCCTATCCAAAAGCCTCTTAAATGCCACTACAACTTCCACTGGTAGCTTGTTCCAGTCACCAAATGCCCTCTGCGTTTAAAAAAACCCTTGCCCTGCATATCTCCTTTAAACTTTGCACCTTACCTTAAAGCAATACCCTCTGGTATTTGATATTTCCATCCTGGGGAAACGGTTCCAATTTAGTTTTAGGGATACAGAGTGGAAACGGGCCCTTCAGCCCACCGAGTCCACACTGACCAGCAATCGCCCAGACACTAGTTCTACCCTGCACACTCAGGGCAGTTTACAGTAGCCAATTAATGTACAAAAGCCGCATGTCCTTGGAGTATGAGAGCAAACTGGAGCACCTGGAACAAACCCACGTGGTCACGGAGGACATGTAAACTCCGGCAGCAACTCTACTGATGTACTACTGTGATGCCCTGTGTCCCCTGTCTATGCCTCGTATTTTAGATACCTTTATCGGGTCTCCTTTTCTTCTCCAGTATCGCAAAGAAAGCAGTTTAAGGAGATAAGTAATTTAGAGTAATACAGCATGGAAACAGGCCCTTCGGCTCAAATCGTCCATCCATACCAATATGCCCCATCTAAGTTGGTCAAACTTACCCGTGTTCGACCTATATTCGTCTAAACCTTTCCTATCCGTGTACTTGTCCAAGTGTCATTTAAATTATGTCATATTATCTGCCTCAACTATCTTCTCATAGATCAGCTCATTCCATATACCCACCCCTCTGAGTGAAAACGTTGCCCCTCGAGTGTGTATTAATAAATCTTGCCCCTTTCACCTTAAACGTATGACCTCTTGTGTTTGATTTGCTACTGTGGGTAAAAGGTTCTCCTAGATATAAGGAACTGCAGATGCTGGTTTACAAAAAAAGACACGATGTGCTGGAGCGACAGCAGGCCAGGCAGCATATCTGAAGACCTTTGACATGTGACGTTTCGGGTCGGACCCTTCATCCGATTCCCCAATCCTGGGTAAGGATTTCTTCTGAGAGATGAGTCTTTGAAATTTATCTTAACCGGAGAAGTGGAGGCTAAATCGTTTAAATATATTCAAAGCTGAAATAAGTTTTTAGACTATGGGGGTCAAGGGTTATGGGGAACAGGCAGGAAAGTTCCAGCTCCGATCAGCCGTGGAATATTGGAAAGGCTCGACGGGGTGCATGTGTGACTTCTGCTCCTGTTGTTTATGCCTATATGTTAAACCCAATCACTGCTCAACAATGGTAGTCATTTTAGGGATCTATTCTGAGTATAAGTTATTAACATTCCAAACTGTTACCCAATTGTACTTCCCTCCTCAGTTCTGTGAATGACCCATTCTTTCTTTGTGTCTGTGTAAATCTGCCTGAAAAGGGATTAAAATACTTTCCTGTATTCAAAGCAAATTATGTTACTGTGATTCAACAGGCAGTAGACACCACAATGCTGATTTTTTTTCTATTAGTTAGTTTTTATGGTAAGGTCAACATTTCTTGTCCATACACAGGTCCTCGAGAAGCTGGTGGTGAGCTCCTTCTTAAACCGTCACAATCCATCTTCAGGTCAAGATATTCACACGTTTGGAATGATTTTGACCCAGTAAATTGGAGAATTTCTAAAACTCTGAATTTCAGGATTCACATCTTGTCTACATATTTGAGTTGTATTGTGTGCCTTGAAGGTGGTGGTTTTCCCACAGTCGTGGTGTGAGGTGTTGAGATGATACTCGTTGTTTATCACAGAAACCGGCCCTTTGGCCCATCATATCTGTGCCAGTCAATGCCCATCTATACTATCTATACCAGCATCTGGTCCATTGCCCATTTGCCTCATAATTTTTCCCCAGGACTAGTGAAGAGTGTAATAGCTAATACATTGGCTAAGGCTGGTTAGCTGGGGGAAAAAAACAGCTTTCTGCATTAGACTATGATGCCAAAAATCCCAAACTTTCGTTGAAGTCAGGGACGTCTGAAGTTATGGAACTCGTAACTACAGGAATTGCCAGATGACTGGCAAGGATCAAAGTAAAGGCATGATGAATAAACACAAGTGGGTGGGGTGGGGGGAGGACAAGGTGTCAGAAGGCATAAACAAGAGCTGAATGGCCTGTGTACTAATTTTATGTTCAGTAAAATGGGGTCACATGATTGCCCATTAAACATGGGTAACAATCCTAGAATAAAAACCAGGTTTTCTGAGCCAAATTGCTTTAATTCAGTACCCCTAAAACTCCAGTTAACCCATCCACAGGCTGACAATGGATCAATGTTTTAATCTTACCGGAATGCAGCAGATGAGGTCTTCCATTATTGTGCAAACATCTCTACTCAGGAAAAACCTGAAGCAACAACCATGCCAGACAATAAACAGTTTCATTCACCAAGCGGCACCCAAGTGGTCAGGTTCTTGCCCTATTCCTTCTCATGTAGACCAACAGATTCGGCAAACTGCAGCCCATTGGGGGCAGTATCTTCAGAGGGGTTATAGTCCTCTTTGAATACACAAAAGGGATAGCACCTCAAATTCTGGCTACACTTCAACTCCACATTGGTGAGCTTAACACAACTGATGCAGAGCAATTGGATCAGTCATCTGGCAATTCCTGTAGTTATGAGTTCCATGTTCCCATCGCCTTCATTCATCAGGACCAATCATGGATGGATGATGCACACCAGCATTCCCAGTGTCCTGTGTGAATAAATAGTAATAAGATCCAATGCCTGGAGTCTCTGGTAATGTGAGCTTGGAATTACTCAGTGGGCCAAATCAAGCGATGCTCTTGATCATTGTTTGAGTGTTCCCTGCTCAGTTTTTGTGTTTGAATTTGGACTAGAGACTGAGCCAAGAAAGTTCAGACTGAGGTGATCTATGGACTGATTCATAGATTGTTAAATATTGAATATCGAGGGATAATGTGTTTGTTAACTTATTGTTCTTGTGTGTGACTGGGAGTGGTGAGGTTTGATGATTGAAATAACATGTTTAGACTTGGATTTGAACAGCAAATTGATGACTTTGTAGTTTTCTTTCAGTACTGTCTTATCTGCTGATTTCAACAGACCAGTTTTTGGTGCCAAGATGTGTTAAAGGTTCTATTTGTTGCTGCATAGGGAACTGCCCCATTTTGTGATCAAGTAGTATTTGGTAGCAGCAGACACTGAAGCTAAAGTGATTAAGCTGTGTGTGTTCGGTTTTAAAGATAACTTGACAATATTGTGGACTTTGAAGAGAGTAAATCACAAGCGACCAGCTATCTACTTTGATAACCAGTCTTTTGGAGTCTGGACCAACATTTTATTTTCATTGTCCAATTGTCTTTCCTTTGCAAGAAGGAGGACTAGAGGGATGAATATTCCTGGAGTGTAGATAAAACTCTGGGGGGAAAATGGGTTTGTACCTGAAAGAGAAAAAAGTCTGGGTGTGGATCTCTCCCAGTCCCAAAATTGGATTTGTTGGTTCCAATTGTGATGAAGAAATGTACGGATTCATTTGGTTCTTATGCAATCAGTCTGAAGAATGTTTTCCATATCCCGTTGTAGACATCTGCCTCTAGTGATTTATAGATCAACAATTGCCGACAGTTGTCTGTACAAACTCCTGATATAATAGCTTCTTTAAAAAGGGAGGGAGAGAGAAAGCGGGAGGGAGAGAGAAAACGGGGAATTACAGACCAGTTAGTCTAACGTCGGTAGTGGGGAAACTGCTAGAATCAGTTATTAAAGATGGGATAGCAGCACATTTGGAAAGTGGTGAAATCATTGGACAAAGTCAGCATGGATTTATGAAAGGTAAATCATGTCTGACGAATCTTATAGAATTTTTTGAGGATGTAACTAGTAGAGTGGATAAGGGAGAACCAGTGGATGTGTTATATCTGGACTTTCAGAAGGCTTTCGACAAGGTCCCACATAAGAGATTAGTATACAAACTTAAAGCACACGGTATTGGGGGTTCAGTATTGATGTGGATAGAGAACTGGCTGGCAGACAGGAAGCAAAGAGTAGGAATAAACGGGTCCTTTTCACAATGGCAGGCAGTGACTAGTGGGGTACCGCAAGGCTCAGTGCTGGGACCCCAGCTATTTACGATATATATTAATGATTTGGACGAGGGAATTGAATGCAACATCTCCAAGTTTGCGGATGACACGAAGCTGGGGGGCAGTGTTAGCTGTGAGGAGGATGCTCGGAGGCTGCAAGGTGACTTGGATAGGCTGGGTGAGTGGGCAAATGCATGGCAGATGCAGTATAATGTGGATAAATGTGAGGTTATCCACTTTGGTGGCAAAAACAGGAAAGTAGACTATTATCTGAATGGTGGCCGATTAGGAAAAGGAGATGCAACGAGACCTGGGTGTCATGGTACACCAGTCATTAAAAGTAGGCATGCAGGTGCAGCAGGCAGTGAAGAAGGCAAATGGTATGTTAGCATTCATAGCAAAAGGATTTGAGTATAGGAGCAGGGAGGTTCTACTGCAGTTGTACAGGGTCTTGGTGAGACCACACCTGGACTATTGCGTACAGTTTTGGTCTCCTAATCTGAGGAAAGACATTCTTGCCATAGAGGGAGTACAGAGAAGGTTCACCAGACTGATTCCTGGGATGTCAGGACTTTCATATGAAGAAAGACTGGATAGACTCGGTTTATACTCGCTAGAATTTAGAAGATTGAGGGGGGATCTTATAGAAACGTACAAAATTCTTAAGGGGTTGGACAGGCTAGATGCAGGTAGATTGTTCCCGATGTTGGGGAAGTCCAGAACAAGGGGTCACAGTTTAAGGATAAGGGGGAAATCTTTTAGGACCGAGATGAGGAAAACATTTTTCACACAGAGAGTGGTGAATCTCTGGAATTCTCTGCCACAGAAGGTAGTTGAGGCCAGTTCATTGGCTATATTTAAGAGGGAGTTAGATGCGGCCCTTGTGGCTAAAGGGATCAGGGGGTATGGAGAGAAAGCAGGTACAGGATACTGAGTTGGATGATCAGCCATGATCATATCGAATGGCCTACTCCTGCACCTATTTTCTATGTTTCTATGTTTCTCCATGATTGGTGTATCTATATCTAAGACTATTGTTATTAGTTGATTGTGTTGTCATTGGATGAGTTAGATCACTCATCTATCAGTCTCTAATCTAAAAAAGATACATGGCAATGAGGCTACAGGCCCAAGGTTATAGTGTTGTGATAAGATATCTGTTTATTTTGACAATGTGAACATTTAGCAGATTTCACTGCCTCACTGAGTCATAGACAGTGCCAGCATTTATTGTCCTTCTCTAAGTGGCCCCAAACAGATGAGGCTGTTGAGAACCAACCATGTTGCTGGGTCTTGAGACAATCAATGGCCAGATTAGATGAGGGTGGCAGATTTCCTTCCCTGAAGAACTTCAGTACTGAATAGAAGATGCTTCTGCATAACAGAAGGTGGCAGCTATCATTTGGGTTTGAAAGAGCAGTGGCAATGAGCTCCAAGTCGATATGAGGCCAGATCATGCTACAGAGACCTAGCACATGTATGTGCACTGTATTATTGATCAAAAGCACACATGGCGCAAACGTGTATTTTGACTACACCCTCTTTTTAGGCCACTACCATCTTCAGTCACCCCTGCCTTTGTCCTCTTTCCACACCATCTCTCCCTGCTAGATCCTTGTACTCTCACAGAAGACTGGCACCACGCTCCTCCTTGAAGGTCTCTCCTGTGATTGCTAACCACCCATTACCTTTACCATCATCGATATGCGGTTTAATGCCCGGTTGATTTAAGTTCCGTAATCGACTTGGTGGGATTGGAGCTCGTGTTACTACATCAATGATCCAGCACCCTGCTACAGATCCACTAACATAATGACCATGCTTTTATACCATCTCACTTCCTGACCCTCGCATTCCCTGCTTTCATTTCAGAATGATGAGTTTTATTTCTCTTTTCCTTCTTCCCTGGGAGACCTAAAAATTAGACACAATTTCCATTGACAGGAAAGGTTGTGGGGCAAGATAAAATTAGAACTCGTGGCACTTAAATAATGCCAGGATGAAGGCTAACACATTAGTTGCCGTGGAAACCTGCAACTCCCCCCCTCCAAAAGGCAGTGTGGATGCTGGAATTTCAAAATTGATTTTTGTTATTTTAAATGATTGACTTGAAATGATTAACAATGATTTTAAATATCTTTGTAAGGCGGGTAAATGCATCACCTTCCTTGGGAGCATTGTCTCAAGGAGGTGAGTGGCTGCCTTATTTTCCTCAGTTGACATCCCTGTGGAGTATGTTGATGTGGAGGAAATAGTTATTGGATTGGCGCAGAACTAATTATTGCCAACTAAATCCATTATTTTAAAGCGAAGGAACCCACTTTGATTATATACTACCGGAGGAATGAAGTGGTTCAGGCAGCATTTGTGGAAGGAAAGGGACAGACGATGTTTTGGATTGGAACAATATGGGGCAACGCAGCGATGCAGCTGGTAGAGCTATTGTCTCTCGGCTTCAGAGACCAGGGTTTGATTCTCACCTCAGTCGCTGTCTGTGTGTCTTTTGCACGTTCTCCCTGTGAGGTCGTGGATTTTTGCCGGGTGCTCCGGTTTCCTCTCAAAGACATGTGGGTTTATAGGTTAATTGTAAAATGACTCCAAGTAGGTAGGGAGTGGATGAAAAAGTGTGATGACATAGAACTAGTGTGTACATGGATTCTGTGGGCCAAATGGCCTGTTTCGTACTATATTTCTAAATTAAACTGAAACTAAATGCAAGAACATGACAGGGAAGTAAGACTATGTGATCCTGGGCCCTGCATTTGCTTTATTGTTCATTAAAGACATAACTGATTTAAATATTCCTTGATTCCATTAACATTTAAAAATCTATTAATCTGTCCGGAATATAACTGAGGCTCCACAATCTTTGTCGGTACGTTCACTAACCTCGGGGTGAAGAAACTTCCCCTCTGTCGAATGGCTGACCCCTTGCTTTGAGACAGTGATCCCTGGTATTAAACACCCAACCATGGGGATCATCCTCCCTGCATATACCGTGCCAAGCTTGTAAGAATGTTGCATGTTTCAATCAGATTACTTTGGAAGGCTACTGACATACCTTTGTAGATTAGGAAACTACATTAGCCAATTTGTCCCTGGACCTTGGAGAGGGGGTGTCATGAACTAACGGGGTATTACTTTAGTCTCCTCAGTCTGAAGAAGGATCTCGACCCGAAACGTTGCCCATTCCTTCTCGCCAGAGATGCTGCCTATCCTGCTGAGTTTCTCCAGCATTTTGTGTCTACCTGGGGTTTTACTTCATTTGTTTTCATATCCTTGCAGAGCCCTATGCCTATTTCTGTAATCTCCAGCCCTAGGGCCATTTGGATTCTTAGCACTCCATTTCTGGCTTGTGCTCATCCCTGAATTTGGCAACTGTGCATTCAGCTATTAGGGCTCTTGTGTACTAGAAATCCTTGTCTCACTAGATTTCTGACTTTCTATCTTTTCTCATTTAAGGTGCGAGTTAAAGACCTATTACTGGCATATGTTGGTTATTTATCATTTGCACTTCTCTGAAACCCCTTGGCATTTTTTTTGGAATGTTGGAAGTTGCCATGGTGATGATGAAGGGTGAAAATAAAGTCTGCAAAACTTCTGCATGATGAACAAACATTTCAGACTTGTCATGTCTCAGTGGTCACACTACAGTAACTCTAACATTTTGGAGTAGTATTATGGCAGAACAAAGTGACATGCTCAAGATTTTTGATGGATGTTTAACCAGTTCCACTTGCCGTAATTTACATTTTATTTTGGATGGTTTTGCTTTTCAAACTACGAAATGATTTAGTTCACCGTTCAGTGTTAACCTCTGTCACCTGTTGTCAAGAGTACAGAACTTACTACTCCAGTTATTTTCCATAATTGAGTCTTCCTGCACCACTAGGGTGTAATTTATACCCTGACAACTTGTTATGCAAATAATGATCTGATCCAATAATGTTCCGTAAAAGCAATTCCTTGTCCAGCTAATTAACCAATTTCCCAACACTTCATCTGACTGAAATGTATGTGTGGTTTGGTGGTACAGTAAAGTTGATCATCCCTTCTCTAAGGGAGGAGGATAATTTGCGGTTAGTCTACAGTTCATGGATGTCTTTCAAGCAGGGTGTTTGGACTCGAGCTCTAGAGAGCTGATATTTTCCAGATGCCTTCAGTTAATGTCCAGCTTGGATTTTGGAGGTGGAAGCAGGTGCTTTTTCTGTACTGTTGTGACTTAAGAAATTGTGTCACTTGGCAACTTAAGCAGGTTGGATACAAAAGATCTTTTTGTCTTGAGGTGCAGGCATTCTCTTGGAGATTTCTCTAGAATCTCTCCAAACTCAAAATGCACCAACTTTTTGTACTCTTAAGATCAAAGGTTACAGCAGGTGATTCCATACAATTTAGCAGAGGAGATTTTCTAGAATGATGTCTGGATTAAGGGGTATTGTCTGCAGGGAGAGGTTGGACAGACTTGGATTGTTTTCCCTGAAACTGCAGATGTTGACACTTGATAGATGTATTTAAACTTATGAGAGGCATAGATATGGTAAATAGTCAGAACCTTTTTCACAGGATGGAAATATCAAATACTAGAGGGCATTACTTTAAGGTGAAAGAGGCAAAGTTTATGAGATGTGTGGGGCAAGTTTTTTTACACAGGGTGGTAGGTGCCTGGAACGCACTGCTGAGGCTGGTATGACAATGGTACTCAAGATTTTTGGAAAGGCACATGGATTTGTAGGGATATAGATTATGGAGTTGGCTGGTATCATGTCCGGTATAGACATTGTGGGCCGAAAGGCTTGTCCTTGTGCTGTACTGTTCTATGTTATATTCTAACAGCAACAATACAATATTTTGAAAGGCACAAAATGCTGGAGTAATTCGGCGGGTCAGGCAGCATCTCTGGAGAAAGTGGTTGGGTGACATTTTGGTTTGGGACCCTTATCCAGACCTCATCGTTTTGAGTCTGGCAAATGGTTCCATTGAATTGCATTTTATATTGCAATAACGGACAAGACACCTTTGAATGTTCATTCACCTTTCCTGGACAAAGTAATTCACGCAGATGGTCTAAACACTGAGGCATAGAATCCAATCATGCAAACTCCACCTTTTTAGCATTGGGAGGGCCCCCTGGTTACATAAACAGCAGAATATTAAGTGACAAAACAAACTTGTTTTGAACTGTGTTGTAGTGAGTAGCTGGGATATACCTTCAACAATGTGTTAATGCAGCAGATGGCCACTGAATTGTGTTTCTTTCTACAGATGCAGCAGTCGTTTTATGTTTTTTATTAGTCTCAATATCTGCATTTAGACATTAGAGAGCACAGAAACATGCCCTTGGGCCCACCAAGTCCGCACCAACCACGATCACCCTGTTTGTAGTTCTATCCTACATACCAGGGACAATTTATAATTTTACAAGCCAATTAACCTGTAAACCTGTATGTCTTTGGAGTGAGGGGGGAAAACCAGAGCACCAGGAGCAAACCCATGCGGTTACAAAATGAAAGGATCGAACCCGGGTCTGTGACGCTGTAAGGCAGCAGCTCTACCACTGCACCACTGTGCCACTAAATCTAAAACGTGCATTTGTCGTTTCTTTCTGTTTAGCCAGTTTCCCTTTCAATGTCACTGTTTATCTGAACCACTGTTCCAATGTTTTATAAAAACATTTGGACAGGTACATGTGGGCATATGGGTCCAGCTCAGGTAGGCATCCTAGTTGGCATAGACTAGTTGGGATGAAAACCCTACTTCTCTGTACAATTGTGACTCTATGACTTTAATATGCTACAGAGAATTATACACAGTAGGATCTGTGGTCTAAATCAAGATATGTCTGAGCTCAAAATGAATTCTGTGCTTTCCAATTTACGATCTGCAGCAATGGACTTCAATGTTTGTCTGGTTTTACAAGCATCATTAAATCCTTATTTTCTGTGCCTTTGCTTTACCTCGCCTTAAACGTCCCCTTTAGTGAAAGCTTTCAATCACCTAGTTCCTGATGTGGCTGGAGGTCAAAGATTATAGTGTGATGTTATTTAAATTGGTTATGAAGGAACTGCAGATGCTGGAAAATAGAAGGTAAACAAAAATGCTGGAGAAACTCAGCGGGTGAGGCAGCATCTATGGAGCGAAGTAAAGGGATGATTGTTAAACGCAGACGGTGCTGCCTACGTGGGGCTTGTTCCTTGTCACTGGTTTGAGCATGGAATAAAAAACGGCCAACATTTCTGTTTTCTTGTGATGTAATCTGCCAAGGTTGGATTTCTGTCTGTGCTCAATGCCCAGGCTCTTTCTTGAAGAATAAATACATGAGCAAACTTGCAAGGCCTGCTGTGGAACTGTACCTGAGTTTAAATCAGTGACATCGTCATACTACAGCCTCAACTCATCTGTGCCTATCAAGATGCCCATCTACGCTCATTCCATTTAACTATGTTTGGCCCATATCCTCTAAAGCTTTCTAATCAATGTACCTGTCCTAATACCTTTTAAACATTGTAATTATACCTGCCTCTTCCAATTCTTTGGCAGCTCATTCCATATACCCATCACCCTCTGTGTGTAATACTTCACCTTCGGATCCCTTTCAGATCTTTCTCCTCTCTCCTTAACCTGCAGCCTTTAGTTTTAGTGTGTAAGAAGGAAATGCAGATGCTGGTTTAAGCTGAAGATAGACGCAAAATGCTGGAGTAACTCAGTGGGACAGGCAGCATCTCTGGAGAGAAGGAATGGGTGACATTTTGGGTCGAGACCCTTCTTCAGACTGGTTAGGGATAAGGGAAGCGAGAGATATAGACGATGTGGAGAGATAAAGAACAACGAATGAAAGTTATGCAAAAAGGAATTGGGCCATTGTAGGGTGAAAATGAGAAGCTAATGCGACTTGGGTGGGGGATGGATAGAGAGAGAGGGAATGCCGGGGCTACCTAAAGTGAGAGAAATCAATATTCATGCCACTGGGCTGTAGGCTGCCCAAGTGAAATATGAGATGCAGTTCCTCGAATTTGCGTTTAACTTCACGCTGACAATGGAGGAGACCGAGGACAGAAAGGTCTGTGTAGGAATGGGAAGGATAA
The DNA here is from genome assembly GCA_038087875.1 of Malacoraja senta. NCBI lineage: Eukaryota > Metazoa > Chordata > Chondrichthyes > Rajiformes > Rajidae > Malacoraja > Malacoraja senta. The sequence continues at coordinate 10,988,863 of CM075989.1, read as the reverse complement.
TTAAAGTGTCCAGCAACCGGGAGATCAGGTAGGTTCAGGCAGGCTGACAAAAGTGTTCTGCGAAACGACAGCCCAGCCTGCGTTTGGTCTCGCCGATGTATAAGGGTCCACATCTTGAACAACGGATACAGTAGATGAGATTGGCGGAAGTGCAAGTGAAGCTCTGCCTAACCTGAAAGGACTGTCACGGTCCCTGGACAGAGTCAAGGGAGGAGGTATAATGACAGGTGTTGCATCTTCTGCAGTTGCTGGGGAAGGTACCTGGGGAGGGGGTGGTTTGGGTGGGAAGGGATAAGTTAACCAGGGAGTTGGGGAGGGAACGGTCTCTGCGGAAGGCAGAAAGGGATGGAGATGGGAAAATGTGGCTAGTGGTGGGATCCCGTTGGAGGTGGCGGAAATTTCAGAGGATTATGTGTTGTATGCGATGGCTAATGGGGTGGAAGGTAAGTACTAGGGGAACCCTGTTTCTGTTGCAACTAGGGGGCGGGGTGCAAGGGCAGAGCTGCGGGGTACCGAGGAGACACGAGTGAGGGCCTCATCTATGATGGGAGAGGGGAACCCTCATTCCCTAAAGAATGAGGACATCTCAGATGTTCTAGTATGGAACACCTCATCTTGGGTGCAGATGCGGCATCGACGGAAGAATTGGGAGATGGGGATAGAGATGAGAAGCAGGGTGGGAAGAAGTCTAGTCAAGATAGTTGTGGGAGTCAGCAGGTTTGTAATAGACGCCAGTCAATAGTCTATTTCTTGTGATGGAGACTGTGAGATCAAAAAAGGGGAGGGAGGTGACAGAGATGGTCCAAGTAAATGAATGCAGGATGAAAATTGGTGGTGAAGTTGATGACGTCCATGAGATCTGGATGGATGCAGGAGGTAGCACCGATGCAGTCATCAATGTAAAGGAGATAGAGTTTGGGGATGGGCCCAGTGTACTCCCGGAAAAGGGATTGTTCAATGTACCCTACAAAGAGGCAGGGATAGCTGGGGCCCATGCGGGTGCCCATAGCTACGCCTTGGACTTGGAGGAAATGGGAGGAGTCAAAGGAGAAGTTGTTGAGGGTGAGGACCCTAAGCGGAGTGGAGTGTTAGTAGAGGGAAATTGGATGGTTCTGCGGTCGAGGAAGAAACGGAGGGCTTTAAGGCCTTCCTGGTGGGGGATGGAGGTGGAGAGTGACTGGATATCTGTAGTAAAAATGAGGGAGAGGGGGCTCGGAGAGCGGGTCATTAAAGAGATGAAGGGCATGCGAGGTAACTTGGACATAGGTCGGGAGAGATTGAACCGTGGGGGTGGTGGATAAGATGGAGGAGTCGAGGCACGTGGAAATCATTTCGGTGGGACAGGAACAGGCAGAAACAATGGGTCTGCCAGGGCAGTTGTGTTTGTGGATTTTGGGGAGAAGGTAAAAACGGGCTGTGCGGGGCTGGGAAATGATAAGGTTGAAGGCTGTGGAAGGCAGACAGCCAGAAGTGATGAAATCAGTAATGGTGTTTGAGATTAAGGCCTGGTGCTCGTCTGTGGGATCATGGTCCAAGGATAAGTAGGAGGTGTCTGAGATTTGTCGCCTGGCCTCAGCCCGGTAGAGGTCCGCGTGCCAGACTACCACGGCACCTCCCTTGTCAGCGGGTTTGATTATAATATCAGGATTGCTGCAGAGTGAGCGGAGGACTGTACCTTCAGAGTCGGTGAGGTTAGAGTATGTAGGGGAGTTGAAAAGTTGAGATGGTTGATGTCACTCCCGGCAGTTGGAAGTAAGAAGGTCTAGAGAGGGTAGAAGGTCGTTCTGAGGAGTCCAAGAGGAGGGGGACCGGTGGAAAAGGAGTCATCACTGGGTGGTGAGGACCTTTCCACAGAAAAAGGCAAGGAAAGCGGAGGCGACGGAAGAAAAGCTCTACGTCGTGGCGGACCCGGAACTCATTGTGGGTGAGGGGGCGAAGGGGAACAAAGGTGAGGCCTTCAAAGGACAGACCGTTCCTTATCAGAAAGGTCTGGGGGGGAATGGTGAAGACAAGGGTGGCGGTTGGGGTCAGAGGAGGACCGGGGAATGGACAAAGGCCGAGGCGAGATCTGGTGGGGGGGGGATGTTGGGTGTTCAGAGAGGCGGGGGCTGTGAGAACTATTGTATGGGTGGGGTGTGGTCGGGGTAACCTGGTCAAAAGAGGGGGAAGGGGAAGACCCATCACTACATTGGTTCCCTGTAGGAGGGTGGGGGGGGGGCAATAGGACCCAGCAGAGTCCGACCACGTGCTCTCGGAATGTGCGTTGTGGAGGTTGTGGGTCAGGTGAGGCGATGGCTCCGGCACGCTGGTGGGCGATGGAGAGGTGAGGGTTGGCAAAGTCGCTGGTGGAGGCCCATGGGGAGCTCGAGTAGAGATACCGGTCGGCAATGCCCACAGCATTGAAGGAGATATATTCTGACTTTTCCTGCGAGCACATCTCCCTGTTCGGTTGTTAGCTCATAGAATTGTGAACATGGAAAGGGGTCTTTTGGCTCACTGAATCCCTGCTATCCATCAAGCACCCAATAGCAAAACTATTACCGGCAGTTACTGAAATAAAGGGAGCAGCGGTGACAGTTTTTTAAGTAAGTAGTTCAGAGTAAAGAACTTTACAGCCACCTCATGAACACTCAAGAGTGTTAAGAGTGGTTCCACCAATAAGTTCAACTCTTCCCTTCCCTCTCACGATTGTTACTACTTCACCACATAGTCAATGTTGATGTCAGCAGATCATTCCCAGTGCAGCCCTGGAACCTTGCTCAAGTCATCATACTTTAAGATTCTGGTGGAGACGGAAGTTTCTTCTCAGCATCCAGTTGTCGCCGTCACACTAACAAGATCATGTTGACATTGTCACATCATTCACATCATTTTGCTTTTTAGGAGATCATGGGAATGCACAATAAATAATCAGGAGCATTGGAGTGAATGTTTGGAAATTAGCAGGACATGTAATAAAGGTGATTAAGAAGGGATATGAGGTACTATTTATTGACAATGCTGAGCATTTAGGAGCAAAGTGGTTATGCTGGAAGTGTATGAACCATTGGTTAGATCACAGGCAGAGTTCTGTGCAGTTCTACTTATTACCTTACAGCAGCCGTCTCCACTTTCACCCTCCCCTCCCCTCACCTGTGTCCATCTATCTCTTTATCTTCTTTCTGCCTGTTCCACCCATCCTCTGCCTCCTGTCCACCCCTTGGAGATTATTAGTTCTGAGGTGAATTTGTGTAAACTGGGGGTGCGGAGTGATTTAATGGTGAGGCAGGATGACAGGATAGGAATTAGAGATTTGCGTTCATTTTGCAAGTATTAGTATTTGTGGGAAGTAGATTAAAAAAACATCCAATGTGGAACTCTGTCTCAGAGGGAAGGGGAGACAGAAGCCCTCAACGTATTGATAAAGGAAATCAGGATGAACATGTTGACCTTCAGATTGAGAAGAGAAATTGTACCTCAGCATGACAATAATCAGCAGAATGGCTGCGTCCTACGGTGTAAGTGAGTTTCCATTTTCTGCTTTGAAATTTGATCATTGGGCAGTACTTTTTTGGAAGCTGCGAACAATGGTGTCATCAGGTTCCATTCATGAACCAGGTGTCCATTCTGGTGCTCTATTAGTGGAGAGGTTCAAAGGGGCTCAATACCCCTTTGCTCACTTTGAGATTCTTGTTTCACAATGGTTCACTGGGGCAAAGCTTGTCCTCGATAACTTGCTATATTATCCAGGGCTGGTGTCCTGAGCCTTCATTTTGTGCACCAACCCCTGCCTATCTTGCTGTAAAATCATAGAGCCATACAGTGTGGGAACAGCCCCTTGCAGCCTGACTTGCCCACACTGACCAACATTGCTCATGTACAGTAGTGCCACCAGCCAGCTTATGGGCCATATCCATCCAAACCCATACTATCCATGTACCTGTCTAAATGTTTCTTGAATGTTCTGAAAGTACTTGTCTCACAGCTTTTTCCATATACCTACCACCCTTTGAGAAAAAAAAGTTGTCCATCGGGATCCTATTAAATCTTCCCTTCCCCCCCCCCCCCCCCCCACCCCACCTTAAACCTAGGTCCTCTAGTTCTCGATTTCCCCAACTTTAAGTGAAAGACTGCATTTTACCCTATCTATTCCTCCCTTGATCTTGTACTCCTGTAAGATCACCCCTCATCTTCCTGCGATCCAAGGAATAGAGTCCTAGTCTGCTCAACTTCTCCCTATAGCTCAGGCCCTTGACTCTTTGCAATATCCTTGTAAATCTTTTCAGTCAAGTCAAGTCAAGTCACATTTATTTATATAGCACATTTAAAAAACAACTCTCGTTGGCCAAAGTGCTTTACATTTGTTATAAGAATAGTATAAACAAACAAACTAGATACATATATACATATAGCCCTCGCTCAGTGGACGTCAAGAAAGGCTTGGGAGTATAGATACGTTTTTAGTCTTGACTTAAAGGAGTCGATGGAGGGGGCCGTTCTGATGGGAAGGGGGATGCTGTTCCACAGTCTAGGAGCTGCAACCTATGCCTGTTCTGTGCCTGTTCCAGCTTAACAGCATCTTTCCTATAAAGGGTAACCAAACTGAACGCAATACTCTAAATGTGGCCTTAATCTCTCATACGACTAACATGATCTCCTAACTTCTAAACTCAATAATGCCACTGTGCCGAAAGCCTTCTTGACATCCTCTCTACTTGTGACGCCACTTTCAAGAAACTATGTACCTGCACTCCTAGCTGCCTTTGCTCCCCAACAATGTATTATTATGCTGCTGCAAGTAAGAATTTAATTGCTCCGTTGTCAGTACATATGACAATTATACACTCTTGTCTTGAAAGTGCGTGTTGCTATCCAGCATCTGGAGGCTGAGAGCAAATATTTTTTTTAAAAGTAGTTCTAGTGTGAGACCAACCATCTAAGATTCACTGCTATAAACTAGAGTACTATTAACAGAGGATAACGTGGCCTTTTCCTGGACTCGCTTGTCGAACTTTCTGCAATGCTCGGAAAAATTGATTCCTCATGCAAGGGTGGAACCACTGGGTGTGATTGTTTAAACTGGCTTCAAGTCCACATCTCCTTGCGTAGTAACTTTTTTTTACCACCTACACCACCCGAATCAGCTCATTGGTTGTCATGATAAAGTGGAAAAACTTTGTTTGTGTGCTAGCCAGTAAAATGATAACGGACACGAGCCCATTAGGTCGTGCAAAAGAGAAAATGACCAACGTGCAAAATAGTGTTACAGCTACAGAGAAAGTGTTGATTTTAAAGTGCAACGGCAATGAGATAGATTGGAAGGTTGGGAAATTATTCCTAGCATACAATTAACAATGGTAAGTGTGGGTAGTTGTCTGGGAGTTTATTGGTGGAACAATATTTAAAATAGTTCTCCTTGAGTGTTATTGTGGTGGTTGTAATATTTTCCCCTTTGGGGCACCAATAAATAAAGGATAAGTGAACCAATGATTTGATTATTTTTTGACGGTAGTAGTTTTATTTCAATTTTTATTTCAATTTCACATCTTCATTTCTTGTCTAATTATTACTCCATTTCACCCTCTTAACTTCCAACCCATTGCAGACTTGACTTTTTGTTCTTTTCTCCTCTCTCCCCATTTGCCAGCTGGTTTACAGTTACTGACTGTAAAATCAGAATGCTGTATGGTTCAGAATATCCCTGTCATGGACTCAAACTCAATTTCTGTGTGGTTTGGTGCCAGTCTGGAGATTTGCCTGAGTATTTTTGGCTGCACCCATGCAAACCTCCTTATTGAGGGGAATTGACTAAATTGTGGAAGAGTGAATCATTTAACCTCACTGTGACACGTTGGATCATTTCATTCATTTCCTGTGTTTTATGGGGTTTTAATGCATACCCATGGTTAGTGATCTCTGGCTTCTGTAAACTTGCCCTTAGTTTGTAGGTAATGGCTGAGAAAGAAGGATAACATAGAACTAGTGTGAATGGGTGATCAATGATTAGTGTGGTAGAGTCTGAAGAAGGGTCTTGACCCGAAACGTCACCTATTCCTTCGCTCCATAGATGCTGCCTCACCCACTGAGTTTCTCCAGCATTTTTGTCTACCAATGATTAGTGTGGACTCGGGCCAAAGGGCCCATTTCCATGCTAAACTTCTGTGCTGACCTCTCTAGTATGAGAATGGGATGAGTGTGGATAGTTGCTGTCTCTGTGCTGTATGACACTGACTTCAGTAACTGTGGCAAAAGGCTGGAGACTTTGAAGTGGGAGGAAATTGCGACTGATACCAGTAAGAACAGATTGTGTTTGTTGTTCCATTGAATCCAATGCTGTCCATTGACACGGTGAAGTTGTTTTTGGTGCGGTTGGTCATGAGATGCTGATTGTCCTTGGGCCATGAGGGTTTGCAGTTTGGACCATGTGAGGTTGTGAGCCTGGGAACTTTTCCAGACCTTACTGTGGATTAGATTCCCACCTCGAGGTATTACCAAATTTCTTTCCTGTTTTTAATTTAAATCTGTAACATGTTGAAGCCTGAGGGGCATTTTTAGGACTGAAGCTACTACTTTAAGATCATTCCTTCCTTCAGCAGTAACCTGAACATGTGACGCTATGGAATGTTATTGTACAATTTCTTGGAACTGTCAGAATGGATCACACACTCTGCTTTCTGTTTCACAGATAAAAGCTGGCCTGTCTGTTAACAGATACATGGCGATGAAGTTAAGCTATCTTGAATCCAATTTCAGTTACAATATCAATTTGCTCCAGACGAGATAATATTTTTATTCGCACTGATTGGGAGCTATATCTTTTCCCCCCATAATGGAACAAATATTGGCAGGGTTAATGTCTTTGAAGGAAACTCTGAGGGATTGTAATGCTCGGCTTTTGGAGGAGTTTTCTATTTTGACCACTCCCATACAAAACTCAGTTACTGTGGTTCTTTCGAGTGCTTGAGTGTATAGCCTAAGGTGGAGTCTATCGTGGGGAATTAGCCCTCTAACTAGTTGAGAAGGGTCCCGCCAGTTGTGATAGGTGGACTGTTGGCAATGAAAATGTAATGCACTTGGTGACATGAAAGAACAAAAGAGGGGGAGAGGGCGATTCAGCTCTTGAGAAACGGTAGCATTGGCGATGATTCAAAAGGCATTTGCCAGCTAATTCCTGGGATGAGAGTATTGTCAAGAGGCTAATCAGGGTCTGTAAGCTCCTGACTTTAGAAGAATGAGAAGGATCATATTGAAGTATTGGTTTATTGTTGTTACGAATACTGACATATATGGAAAACTTTGTTTTGCATGCTATCCAGACAAATCATACCATATGAGTACAATGGGTAGTACGAAATAACACAAATAATGCTACACAGTCCTTGCAACTGCAGATGTGGTGGATTGGAAGATGGGGAATTCATCTCGAGAATTTGAGATCCATTCATGAACCTGATAACGGCAGGGAAGAAGTTATTCATGAATCTGGTGGTGTGTGTTTTCAAGCTTTTGTATCTTCTACTCGATGGGAAAGGGGAGAAGAGAGAATAACTGGAGTGTGACAGCATCTCTGGAGAGAAGGAATGGGCGGCGTTTTGGGTCTCAACCCGAAACGTCGCCCATTCCTTCTCTCCAGAGATGCTGCCTCACCTACTGAGTTACTCCAGCATTTTGTGTCTACCTTCAATTTGAACCAGCATCTGGAGTTCTTTCTTACACATAACTGGAGAGTGAGTGGTCCTTGATGATATTGGCTGCTTTCACAAGGCAGGAGGAAGTGTCAATAGATGATTGGGGGAGGGCATTGAAGCTGTGAGAGAAGGCTTAGATGCACTGGGCTGCATTCACAATTCTCTGCAATTTCCTGCGGTCTTGGCCAACGGAGCTGAGAAAGCAAGCTGTTATGATTCTGATTAGAATGTTTTCTATGGTCTATTTACAGAAATTGATAAATATCATGGAACACATGCTGAATTTCCTTAGCCTTCTGATGAACTAATGGTGTTGGTGTGCTTTCCAGGCTGTAGCATCAATGTTGCTGGACCAGGACAAATTGTTGGTGATATTTACACCTAGAAACTTGAAGCTTTTGACTGTCTTCACCTCAGTGCCATTGATACAGACTGGGGTGTGTACCCCAACCTGATTTCCAGAAGTTGATGACCATCTCCTTTGGTTTGCTGTTATTGTGGGTGAGATTGTTGTCTTGACATCATGTTACAAAGCTCTCTAAGGTATCATGGTTAGGATTTTGATTATAAAAGTCGATGTACCTCATTTAAGATTCATAGTTTCAAGATAAGGGGCTAAGGTTTGTAAACATTTCCCAGAGGGTGATGAATCTCTGGAACTCTGCCATGAGTTGTGATCACTATCTCATTGGAAGTATATAACGTGGAATTAGACAGTGGAGTTGAGGCCTGATAAAAAAACAGGGCAGGGTTGAGTGGCCTGATAGCTGACTCCCAATTTCCTGTGTTCTTTTGAGGTCAGTGTTTAGATTGGATTGTAGCTGGTCCACACCTCTGATATGTTTATCTAATTTTGCTTTGACTTCCTTTGATCGGGGAAAGAGCAGAGAGTGTGTGTGGGGGGGGGGGGTCTTGATAGTTTGTGCTTACAACTAACTAAATTATGCAGTGAGCTGGTTTTGCAAAAGTTCTGATGGATAATTAAAATGGAATGTGGGTCACTTAAGTTTTCTTGCAACACTTTTTAATGAAGCGCATTGAGTCTGTGTTGAAATAGTATTGTGTCCATAGTGATATCTGAAATAGTTCTGCCCAGGTACTTCTTCATTTCCCCCAACCACTACCTCACCCTGTGGGTTTGTATAGACTTGCATTATTATTTATGAACATAAAAATTCATATGAGAAATTGGCACTGCAAACAGGTAATCCATTGATCATTAATTTAAATCCTATTCCTTTTCTGCGACGGCATTACATTTACGTGATGTACGTTACAGACTTGCTTGTTATTTGTATTCCACAGTTTAGAATCTTATATCAATAGATGCAGTCAGCTGGTCTTCAGATTTGTCTCCTTTCCCCCCCATGTAGTCAGTCACTGCTAAAACTCGCATACAAATAATGAATATTCGTGTAAGTTAACACACTGTTGATCTAATGCCTTAGGAAAGTTGGAAAGAGATTAAATTAAATGCTGCACAGAATTTTTACACAGCAATCTCCAACGAATAAGCATGATACTAATTAAGTAATTTGTTTTCCTGATGTTGATTGAGGAGCAGAAATACCCAGATATTAATATGGAACACTTCCTACTGCTTTGAGAGAAGACAGAATGTACTGTTCCTCCCTCTGTCACTCTTGATTTGGATGAAATGGCCCACCATGGTTTTGAGGAAAACATTTCCAAACTGTTTTTTGCCTTGGTGGGAAAATGCATTGTTTTGATTCCTGGCTGCCTTGTAATTTTGCACCTGGATTAGTTTTAAAGCCGTGAGGAGGGAGTTTCACTGTGGCAGACACAACGTTCCTGTTTCCTTCATTTATTTATTGGATTTGCTGGATAGATGTGCTGTTACAGTTCACTGTAGCTGCGATTACCATGTGTTGTACAAAACGTTGAAGATTTTTTAAAAACTGGAAAGGGTGCAGAAAAGATATGAGGATGTTGCCAGAACTTGGGGCCAGAGCTATAGGGAGGGGTTGAGCAGGCTAGGACTTTATTTCTTGGAGTGCAGGAGGATGAGAGGTGTTCTTATACAAGATCATGAGGGGAATAGACAGGGTAAATGCACTGATTATTTTAACCAGAGTAGGGGAATTGAGTAGCAATGTTACAAAATATTGAGATTTTAAAAATAAAGTCTGCAATTTATCCCATCAGATAAAGCATAAAAAGAAGTTTAATTTGATTAAGAAATTTTCAGTTATTATAGATTGAAGCATTCTGAAACAAATATGAAACAATCTTACTTCGAAGACATGAAAGTAAAGGCTCTGTCTTACCTGTTTGCGGTCATCGGCGGTGAAGCGCGGCGTCGCCGGTAGCGAGGACCGCGCGGCAACGGCGAGAGCGTCGAGCCTATCCACCGGAGCGCCGCACGGATGTTGCGCGGGGGCCGAGTTAATTCAAACACGGCGGGTCCCACGTGCTTGCGGTAAGTAAAAAAAAGGGCGGGCCGACTGCGATGACGTCGGCCCGCCGCACGTGACTCACCCGCGGCGGCTGTGGCGGCGGCCATCCTGATCGCGGCGCTGTAGCGGTGGCTGTGACTGCGGCCGCGCAGCACACGTGCCTCACTGGCGGCGGCACGTGCGTCACTGGCGGAGGCTGTGGCAGAGGAGGTTTGACGCACGGCGCTCGACCCACACTGGCGGCGGCCCGTGCGAGCGGCCGTGCGCACTCGTGCATCACTGGTGGAGGTTGTGCGGTGAGTATTTTGTTTTGGACATTGTCGTTTTTATTTTAGCACCGCCGCACGGCCCGGGAATTGTACTTTCTCACGAGTGCGCGGTCTATGGCGGCATATTCCTCCCGTTTCGCCGCCATAGACCGCAGACTCGTGAGACAGGCCTTTAAAGCATATAATTAGTTAGTTACCTAATTGTAGCTAATTACAAAATTCAATTACTAGATCTAAACATCTATCAATTTCTTATGAATAGATTAACATTTTTAAATAGCCTGTGTCCAAATAACATTCACACAAGAATTCACAATATAACATAATTTTTATATCTAATTTTCATGAATTTACAGGCCAAATGGAAGGAATTGAATGTTTAATACCTGTAAATTAATGGGCATTTAATTCATCTTGTGAGTGAGGATTTCTGGAACGCGATCCTTTGGAACGTTCATTTGCGGTGAATTTAACCCCGTATTGGCATGAAAAATACTGCCGTTAATTCGGGGAATAAAATCACCGTGTCGCATGAAAAAATGTGAATTAAAGGCTTCTTAAGAAGCACTTTTATACATTTAAAGAAACCACTTTCGTTTACCTGTCCAGTGTGTGAAATCCGTCCCCGTTATCGGCGTTGACGCTTCAGGAGCTGCTTTTAAAATTACTCTAGCGTTGACATTGACGATTTAATAAAAATAAAAAATACACAAATCGCCACTAGGAACGATTTGTCAGCCAAGGCTTGTACTCCAACAAAATATTAACCAGGACAAGGGAGGAGAAACCCGCGTTTTAACCCCGCCCCCCCTTAAAGGCGCCAAAATCGCGCACACGGCCAGTGGCAGAATTACAGCGCGACTGAAGGTAAGTTTTGTAACATACCTAAATTGAGAACCAGAGGACATAGGTTTAAGGAGTTCAGGGGGGTTCAATAGCAATCTGAGGTGCAACTATTTACACGAAGGGTGGTAGGTTTATGGAACGAACTGCTGGCACCGGTATTTGAGGCAGGTACATTTACAGTTTAAGAAACTTTAAGAAAAACACCTGGATAGGATGGGTTTGGAGGAATATGGGCCAAATGTAGGCATACGGGATTAGTGCAGTACAGATGTTGGGCCGAAGGGTCTGATTCCACGCTATGATTATATATTTGCATTGAAACACGTCTCCTGGCAGGTGATTAGATAGAGGTTAATCTGTGTTTAATGTGGCACTTTCGCAGAGTAGTATCCCTGATCAAACAATAGAATGGATGTGATCTTACAGACCAATCAATAAGCTACTTGGCTAATCTGGGTAGCTTGAATGTAAAGTTAACAATTGATTTAGAAGCTCGGTGAATGAGTGTAAAGCATGGAGCTGGGCAAAATTCAATACATAGACAATTAAGGTTGAAAATTATATATTGTACAAAACCTAATACTTCAAAATTATGTGTTACATTTTGTGTACCCCAACAGTGTTCTAGTGCCCTGCCTCTGCCTACAGGGAGGAGGTGAATCCAAAATTTAAGATTATTTTTTGCCTTTGATGGTTCTTTCTTGATTCTTATGTTGATAGTTGCTGCTATGCTGTCAAGTCTGCCTTATCCTGTTTGAAAGCTGATACCTGAGCTATAGATCTGAAGCGTAGGATTGGGAACCAAGAATCATAAATTTTCAGATGTAGCTCTGCCAATTTGTTGTAATGTTTTTAAGATGAATAAATGGGGAGAGAAGTTACCTGGAAGCAAAATCCTTGCTTGAAGATCTGCACTAACCTTGTTCCAAATTACTTAAGAAGGAACTGCAGATGCTGGAAAAATTGAAGGTAGATAAAACTGCTGGAGAAACTCAGTGGGTGAGGCAGCATCTATGGAGCGAAGGAATAGGTGACGTTTTGGGTGGAGACCCTTCTTTAGTCTCGACCTGAAACGTCACCTATTCCTTCGCTGCATAGATGCTGCCTCACCTGCTGAGTTTCTCCAGCATTTTTATCTACCTTTGTTCCAAATTACCATGTGGTTAGTTTTGAAGTCTGGAATGTTGTTGGAAGGATGGATGAATTTACTGGGCTACCCAGGAATAGTGTTCTCAATTTGTATCTAATTTACAAATTAATGATTATTTTATTGCCACGTATACACAGCACAGTGAAATTGTGCACAACCCACAAATGCAAATGATTTGGTGACGTAGAAAAAGTATCCAAATCCTGTCCTTGTGATGGAAATACTGGTCCACATGAAAGAGTTAGTTATTAATTGATTGTTGTCATATTTAAACTTTCCTGTTGTAAAAGGCCAATTGTAATGCATGATGGGATTTGGACAACTCCTATCATGCCAGGTTTTTTTCCCTTTAAGTTGAAAAGTTCGCAGCTCTCTTACAAGTTTTTTTATGTAAGTTGAAGAGGTTAATCAGATAAGAAGGGGCCCAGAGGATTCCATTGGGGTAACTGGCTTTTGGCAAAGAGTGAAAAACAACTCCATATTTGGAGGTGGATGATGGTTTTTCTGTCATTATATCATGCAAATTGTTTTATATCGGTACGTATATAAGCTTCGGTGTTCTGGTATTTCTTTGTGTGTGCTGCTGGAGATTCAGATGTGAGAACCTGTTGCCTCTGGGTCTCTCAGTTCACACCCGTCAGACGTTAAATTAAAGCTTTGTATGGTCTTAAGAATTTGTACTTTGTCTATCTTTTAAGTGAACTTTTTCACACTCTTGCACGGCTCCTCAGCGCCTTGCGAGTGCAATCGGAAGTTTTATTTAGTATTTAATATTTAGCATCTCTTGTTAAGTAGTACTCTTCTTAATCATAAAAATGTGAGCCCTTTTGTATCTACATATTCAAAGAACAGCCTACACCCTCTTTAACGGTGTTTTCCATTGATCTAAAACCTGCTCTCAATCCCACCATTTGTACTTTCAGTAAACTGCCCTTGTTTGCAGCATCCATTTCGGTTGAATTTTTGGGTTGACCCCCCTCCCCCGTGCGGTTCTGAAGAAGAGTCTTGAACCATGGATGCTACCTGACATGTTGAGTGTTTCTAGCATTTTCTGATTTTTATTTTACAAATATCTAGGCTCCAATTTATTCTTTTAGGCTGTTAGCTTCATCATTCTCATTGACAACAATGCTTCTGTGCCATAGGGGTGGGTTTATTTTGCAATCAGCAGACCATTTAGCCTGGAATGTTTTCACGGTTAATGTGTTTTGGAGTGGAGAGGGAGTGGTATGTCGGTGCTTAGTATAATGGGTATAACCTTCCACTACGGGCAAGTTGGTGACAAGTATGCGTAGATGAAGGGTAAATCAATGTTAAGCCCTGTAGCACTGTTTAATGAAGGGCTCCCATGAAGGTACATGTTTAAATGCTAATATGCTTTCTCCTCACAGTTGGTTCCTGATCTGTTGAAAGCTTCCAGTGATTTGTACTTTTTATTTTAGAAATGTAATCCTTGGTTTCAGGAATACATTTCACTGCCTTCACATTACCATTGCAGTGGTTGAAATACCTGCCTGTTGAACAGTGGAATAAATCGACTTACTAAAAAGGTCTGTGATCATTTAGGTAGATTTTGAAGACTTCTTCAGCCTTCTCTGTACACAGATTGTGCTCACCGTATTATTGGTAGGACCAGCATTTTATTTGGTTGTATTAAAGTTGTACACGGTGAATTGTTTTATTTTTATAACTATTTATCCTCCACCAACATTACAGAAATAGAAACTGAAAATGCTGGACCTACTCAACAGGTCGAACAGCCTCATTTTGAGAGTGAATCAGAGTCAATGGTTCAGGTTGCTGATCATAAAAATTACCCAAAATATGGCACATTTTAAGTTGCATTGAAATGGTAGTGGTATCTCTCACTCCTCTCCCTTGCACAGATGCTTTCTGACCCATGTAGTGGTCCCGTCATCTTTATGAACAGACCTACACCATTCTCCCTCAGCTGCCAACACAGCTTTTGTGCCATGTGCCCACTCTTTGTCTCTGTCCCGTCACAAATGTCCCTATGATCCATCCACCCATCCCACCACCTCTGCAACGTAAAACGTGTTGGAGTTGTATATTTTCCATGTTCTGATGAAATGTCACGGACTGAGACATTAATTGGTTTTCTCTCCCTGCAGATGTTCCCAGAGTTTGATTTTATTTCATATTTTCAGCAGCTGATTTTTTTTGCTTTTTAATGATAAAAACTAATTATCTGCTTGTCAATATTACAGTTTGGGAGAGCTTGCTGTGTACAAATTTTACTTCCATTACAACAACAGTGATTACACCTCAAAAATATTTCATTGGTTGTTTAGTGCTTTGCGGCACTCTTTAAAGAAAGGACGTGAAAGTTATTTATAGAAATAAATCGGTTTTTACAAATTTTGAATTCTTCCAGTTTGTTCTGCCAATGCTGGGCTGGTTTTCAAGATTCAACATCAGTTTAGAAATCATTGATTGATGAAACCCTTCACCAAGAGTCTTGCCTTTTGCCTGTTTTTGAACTTTTTTTTTAGCATTCTAGGTGCTTCTGTTTTTCTTTCTTCACTATTTTGCACACCTGTGTGTTTCCTCAAAAATAATATGTCGACATCTAAGGTAACATTTTGAACGGCTATGGGGGTTCTTAGTAATTGTTTTTGTTTCACTTGTGCTCAACTTGTAAATATAAATCTAACTCGCTGCCTTGAGTGCATCAGGTGGCTGCATTCTCGCTTCTGGGTTGGAACGTTTTGGGTTCAGTCCCATTGCAGGAACCTGAGAAAAAATCTTGTCTAAATCTCCCAGTGAAGTACTGAGGGTGTGCCTCTCTGCTGTAGGCACCTTGTCAGGTAGAACACCAAACAGAGATCCTGCGGTCTTTTTCGTTTGAATATAAAAGACCATGTGGTCCTATTTTTCATGGCAAATGTTTATTCCTTGATCCACCTTGGAATTTTTGGTCGTTAGCACATTGTTTTTGCATCTTGTTGTGCACGATGCCATCTTTCAACAATGACCACATCTTTTCTACGTCACACGTGTGAAGTCTTTCACCGGCTTTTGATATTCTAGTGGCTGGAAAGTTGAATATTTGGCACAGGAAAGAAACTGACCGCAAAGGTTCCAATTTTATATGCTTTTCAACGAAATAACTAGACTGTTGATCTAAAACTGGGTGTGTTTATTGACATATTCCAGAGACTGAATTTGCAATTTAGTTGGGTTACTTGACACCAATGTAGACCATATAAGTACCAGCATGATGTAATTGAAACGTCATGCCAAGCTCTGTAGGAGCATGGGTTTTGTGGTGACAAATGTCTGCTGTAATGAGTAATTGCTATTTAAAAAAAGGAGAGGGTGAACTGACAATTGCAGGATTTGTTATAAATATGGAACTCATAAACCTCGCGTATATATGATCTCCCAGCCTGCAGCTCTGATTAAGTCCCTGAAATGTTTCACAGTATCAGATGTGCTAAACGTGTAGCCTATGTCCACCTTCTACAAATCAAATGCTTCTGGTTGAGTCTTGGGGAAAGTTTAAATTCTGTGTTCCCGATGTGCACATGATAATTGCAATGTGAATAGGATAAATTTATTTTTTTCTGGACCAAAGGAATTCAGGGTTTCTGATGAATGACCTTCAACTGAAATGTTAACTCGTCTCTCCACAGATTCTGCCTGATGTGATGAGTATTGTCAGCACTTTCAGGGTTTCACTTGGATGAGAGAGTAGAGAGGTAGTGAGCTTTAGGAAGAGAGTTTTAGAGATGAGGACATCAACAGCTAAAGTTATAGCCAGCAAGGCAGGGGTGACTAAATTTGGAAATGATCAACTGGCCAGAAACTGGGACGATATTAAAGTGTACCATCATTTAACTAGGACACGCTGCAATACTGCCTGGTGTGTCTGCTGATTTGCCGTGTGTTTCTCCAGTTTGTCTCTGGTACTAAACGAGGGCGCATTTCGCAGTTTAGTTGAGCATAACGTAATTCTTTCACCTTTTGCTGTGCTAGATTTCTACCAATGATTTTATTCACTACTCCTGTACAGTCAAGTTAGCATGCAGCTTCTCCTTCTCCACCCCCAATAATCTCTTCCAGTGGACCTAAATTTCTCCAAATTCCTCCATGGCCTTCTCCTCCCCCCCCCCCCTCCTCCCCCCTCCCCATCTATTCCAGCCCTCTGTCTCCAGTTCTTGGCCTCTCACACATTGCTGTTCAGTCACTGCTCCCTAATGTCTGAGACTCGCATCTACATCTCTACTCTTTTTAAGATGCTCCTTACAGTGCACTTGGACCAAGTTTTAGGGGGGGAAAACAGTGCTGGAGCAACTCAGTGGGTGAGACACCATCCCTGGAGACCATGGGTAGGTGACATTTCAGGTCGGGATCTTTTCTCTGGGCGAGGGAGCAGTGAGAGGATCTGGCAGAACTCGTGTCAGAGAGAGGAGGAGAACTTCAAAGTAAGCATATCTTCAGGAAATTTTGCAGTGGAGCAGTAAAGTGTAGAAAGAAAGAACTGCAGGTGCTCATTCACAAAATAAGATGCACAGTGCTGAAGTAACTCAGCGGGTCAGGAAGATTCTCTAGAGATAGTAGGTGGTCGATGTTTTAGGTTGGGACCTCCTTCCAAGTTTTGAGAACTTGTTCCAATATCTTGCTGATTGGCTTGATATGGCATTGCATTTGAAAGTTTTCCCTCGCGTCCTGGCCAACATTTCATTCCTCATTAACTTCACTATTACAGATTATTTGATTACTGTTACATTGCTAGTTATGTGATTTTTGTTTTTAAATTGGTGTGAAAATTTGGCTCCTGTAAAATAAATGTGTGCAAATTTTGCATTGGAAGATTAAATCTGCATAAAATGTAAAGTAAATTCGGTAAAAGCCTTTCAATTGGCTATTCTTCGCTAGCGGCGACACCCGTGTTTTGGTTTTAAAACTTTTATTCTGCTTTGCTGTCACGCCAGTTTTATTCCCTGTTGTGCTTCACCTGTCTAATTTGGTACATGTCACGCAGTGAGCAATTCTGTTCTGTTTTCATTCTTTAGGAATCTTAAACTGGTGCCCGTATTGCAGCAAACCCTGCTAACCCTGTACAGTGTGTCTGCCAGTTATTCTATTTAGAGACAGCGTCCAGCTGAATCACTAGGGACATCAGTTACTTAATGCCAACTCGGATGTCCACTGTGAATTGGCAGTCATGTCTGTTCTGACAAAACAAGAGTCATATTTCTTTTGTGTATGTGCTGCCACAGTGGCTTCCTTTAACAGCAACAATTTCACACTGAGTCTAACTTCGTATTAATCTTTTGTTGTCACATGTACCAAGATACGGTGAAAAACTTTGTTTTGCGTGCTAGTCATATTATAGTACACGAGTACAGTCAAGCCATACACATATATGTACAGCAAGTAGTGCAAAGAGAAAAATAAATAGCGTACTCTGTATAGTTATCGAGAAAGTGCAGATAAAAATGTACAATGAGGTAGGTTGGGAGATTGGGGTTAAACCCTTTGTTTAAGGAAGACACCAGTAGTCTGACAACAGCAGGGATTAAGCTGTTCCTGAATCAGGTGGTGCGTCTTTCAAGCTTTTGTATCTTCTGCCTGATTGGAGAGGGGAGACGAGGAATGACTGGGGTGAATGTGGTCCTTGATTATGTTGGTGCTTTTTCAAAGCAGTGTGAAGTGTAGATGGAATCAATGGGAGCGGAGGGGCGAAGGCTAGTTTGTGTGAGAGACTGGGCTGCATCCACAATTCTCTGCAAAGTCTTGCGGTTTTGGGCAGAGCAGTTGACAAACCAATTTGTGATGCATCCCCATATGATGCTTTCTATGGTACATCTATAGAAATCGTTAGGAGTCATTGGAGATGAATTTACTTAGTCCTCTGAGGATGGAGAAGTGTTGGTTTGCTTTCTTTGCCTTTGACATAGAGGGAGTTGACCAAAGGCTTGTTCTGAGCAGGTCATTGAAGAGTCATCTGTGCAAGCAGTGGGTAGCTTTAGTTTAATAATAACTGGTACCAAAGCAGGAAATACAGCTGCAGAAACTAGTTATTAATCCAGGCCTCGCTCTTGCCCAATTTACAATCTCTTGCCCTGTTGCATTTATAAACCAAAGCACTCTTGTGCCTCCCATTGCTGCACCTTTTGCAGGCCATACCTTCCGTTACCAAGATGTGGAATTCCTCCCTCACCAACTTTTTTTTCAACTAAGCTTTCTGGTCAAACTTCGAGTCACTTGTCCTGATTTACCTCCGTTTCAAATTTTATCTGGTTACGTAAAGCTCCATTGCATATGCTGGCATGTTAGAAGTGCTTTATGAAGACAGGTTGTTGATGTTCACAAGTTATCAGACCACAACAATGTTACAGATGAACCGAGCAATGGAACAGTGAGTAGAGAAACATCTGGAGATTGAGAAGTGTACACAGAGTATACAGTATAGGTCTCGCACTTGACTCATTATGGTAATCGTTTGAACCTTGGAGAGCTGATAACTAACTAATGCCACCACTTCCGATCATCTTGCTCTTTGGGAGTCCCTGAGTTGAGGATTATGCTTTCACTCCAGTTCCATGTGTGCATATGTGGTTGACCTGTGTGGGACCTGTTCATTGCCACAGATTGGGAGGCGGGTGGATTCATAGGGATATGGTGGGTTCATTTCCACTTTAGCTGATAATTTAAGTTTCTGCAAAGTATCCGACAAGTACAGATTTTTGATGCTTTCTGTGTATGTACAGGGAAATAGCATTTTGAAGAATTACCAAGATACAGAAGGTAAGAATGACCAAGATGCAGTACGTAAGCTGATGTCATTGCGTACTAAACTGCCAAAACTTGAGCAGCATGTCGGAGTGCTTTGTTTAACATTAAATTAACCGAGAATCTGATGTCTTGAATTTTGATGGCTGAGTTTGACTTGGGGATTATAGAAAGGAGGTGCTGTGGTTGATGTATTGATACTAGTTGCTCAGCAGGTCAGGCAGCATCTCTGAAGAACATGGATATGTGATGTATTGTGTTGGGACCCTTCTGACTTTGCAATAATATCTACAGGTCGGTCTTCACCATGAAATAAACCATTGCCTTGCAAAGTGACCCCACTCATTATCAACATTGTGAGGTGTTCCTTTGAGATTCGGGATTTGCTATTTCAGTCTGGCATTCTTGCACATTATATTTGCATTGTCTTCCATGGTAGATTGAGGTCAGGTGGTTCACTATGAATGTGTCACATCTGTGAAAGTACTGTCCAATTAATTCCACCCTTTTCCCACAATCCAACAATGCAATTTCGGCCCAATTCATTATTTTTAAAGTCATTATTCAGTCTGCTTCAACACTCCTTTCAGTCAATGACGATAATGTCAAATTTTACGTTTTAAAAAATTCTGCACATGGTTTGCCAATTAGCTTAAATCCATATCCTCTGCTCAATGATCCTTTGCTACTACAAATACTTTTCCATTATTTATGAAAATCTGTCCTGCCTTCTCCTGTCTGTCATAACTGTTGTCATAACTGCTGTCTCCTACTACAGTTATGTCACAAATTCATGTCCTATGTTAAATGTCGTGAACATCCAAGGGTGCGTCAAATAACCTATCTGATAATCTGTGACACCAACGCACACACAAAATCATCAATTGAAATTTTAGTTTCTGGAAATCTGGAAATCTGCAGTAATAGCCAAAAATACAAGGAAGGCAGATGGTATCTTCAGAGAAAGTTAACTTTTTGGGTCGATAGAACAAATATTTGGTCAGGCAATTAATTTGTTCTATATCTACATCACCGTCTATAGCTCTCTTTCCCTTTCCCCTGACTCTCAGTCTGAAGAAGGGTCTCGGCCTGAAACGTCACCTATTCCTTTTCTCCAGAGATGCTGTTTGACCCAATGAGTTGCTCCAGCTTTTTGTGTCTAAATAGGCAAGAAAGTTTGGTTTAAAGGAAGGAAGAGGTGATATGTTTGAGAGGAAATTCCAGAGCTGGCTTGGGACCGGCAGCTGAGGTGATGGCGGCTTGTAATGGAAACTGGCCATGTGCAGGGATCGGAGCTTGAGGAACACAGATATCTTGGAGGCTCACGGGGCTGGAGAAGGTTTCACAGAAAGCGAGTCGGTGAGGGGTGAAATAGGGACATTGCTTAACTGGGAGTAACAAAAGTTTGCAAGTTTAGGATGTGAGTGCACAGATCTTGGTATGAATTGGGACAATCGGCAGCAAATTTAGGTGACACATTAAGACGTAAAATAATATAATGAGAAGGTGGGAGGTGAAATAGTCTGAAGCTAATCAGCTTGTGGATGGGTTTTCAGCAGTTAAACTGAGGCAGGGATGCATAATGCTTCCTCTAATCAAATTTGGTTGGAAATTTTAATACTCCTTCCCTCTGACTACTACACGCAAACAGCATTCAATGTGCTAGGGTGGTCAGAACAATGTACAGGTCAACACCTCATGTGGTGTTGTGCAATAATTGTCTATTGGGCTGTTACTCCAGCAATGTAAAGCTTCATATTGTTTTTTTTGTTTTTTTGTTTAAGCACCACTGCCCTAGATGTTGTAGAAATAAGAAACAAGGAAGAAATAAGTCAGTTGGAATGCTGGATATTTAGCCTTAAAAATTCACATGGATTATTCCTTGCCATTAGGCCTGGTCTAACTACAAAGATCAGGGTTCAAATCCCACCTTGACAGCTGTGGTGTTTAAATTTAATAATAATGTGGAATTAAAAAGAAAATAGTCTTGTGATGGTAACAACAGTTGCTTCTAATAAAATAAACATTAAAAAAACAACAACATTATTGGATTGTAAGAGCAGATATCTGGTTCACTTCCCGAGGAAACCATTTGGCCTTGCCTTGACCAGACGCCAGGCCACCAAAGTGGTGGATTCTCATACTGTCTGGAATGTCATCAAATCACTCTGTTCAAGAACATGAAGGGATGG
The DNA here is from genome assembly GCA_038087875.1 of Malacoraja senta. Classification (NCBI taxonomy): domain Eukaryota; kingdom Metazoa; phylum Chordata; class Chondrichthyes; order Rajiformes; family Rajidae; genus Malacoraja; species Malacoraja senta. The sequence goes on along the minus strand of CM075989.1, from coordinate 10,967,560 downwards.
GTTCTAAACTCTGACCTCGTCAGCAACAGCCAGATCCCAAAAAAGTAAATGAAAAGAAAGCTAATGTATCATTTACATATTCATCTAGGTTTGCAGATTGATTTTCGGTACTTCACAGTTGTTTGAAATGTCGGCTTTCTGCAGCAATTAGAATTGGGCAGCTAATATCAAGTCGGATCCAACGCAGATCTCTAGGGATTTCTGGTAATTGTGCACAGCTGCTGTATGTGTATGATATTTTAAACAAGTGCTGTCTTAAATGTTATTTTTAAAATCTGGTTAATAGATGTTACAGAGATGCAACAGTATTACTAAGTTTTTTAGAAGCATTGTTTACTTCTAGAAATGAGATGACACTGGCATTGAAATAGCATTAATGATCAAGTATGATTCACTGATCATCAATTTTTAGTGCATCCCTATTACTTTAATTATTGACGATTACTGTGTTTTAATTCTGGTGTTGCTGGTAAGGCTAGTGTTTATTGTTTCCCGTACAAAGATAGTGGTGAAGATGCTTGTACCACTGTTGTCCTGTTGGTGAAGGTGCTTCAGTCCTGTTGACATTGCGCTCAAAAATTTGTAAGAAGGGGAAATCTGAGCCTTGCGCAGTCATCAGTGACCGTCGTTAATTCAGGAAGATTATTAAAGGAGCATATGAATATGGTTGGAATATGTTCTGTTCTGAGTATGAATATGAATATGTTCTGAGGATCTCCCAGAACATGGCCTCTAGGTTGCAGTTGTTGGTTTCTGGCACTTGCTCTTTTGTGCAAGATTGACTCCAGTTGAATGAGGGTTTCCCCCTTTCCAGTGCTCTGAGCTGTCTCTTAATACTTTGTGAAGTTAATCAAAGGGTTGAATGCTGGCTTCTGGGGGATCCCAGGAAAAAGCAAAATTTGATCATCCACTCTTGGGACTTCCAGCTGCAAGCAATTACATTGCAAACAAACTTAGTCTTGTCTTTGTCTCTCATTGTGGGTGTGTGGCATCAGGCACTTTGAGTTGTGTTCTTGGGATCCTTTGTTTGTGTTAGGTTGTTGGAGTTTAGTTGAGAGAACTACAGGAAATGGCTCATGGTCTACCATACAGGTGTTGCATGGAATTGCAAGTTGCTGAGGTGACCCGTTGTCTTGTCAAAAACATTTCATTGTACCGTTGACCCTGTGTTAACCTACATATGACAAATAATACTGAACGAGTGATTTGTGCCTATTGTATATTTTGATTCTGCTATTTTTACTGTGTAATAGTTGTGTTTGCGGTGTTGATCAGTGGCTGCATTATTTTTGCTCTGTTTGAGCAAGTTTGAGGCAATCTGTTTAGTATCAGTTTTGTTTTGCATTTGATTGCCAATATCTATTACTTAAATTCTGAGAATATTTAGTTGCAACATTAGCCCTTTTCTTCACCGAAGTGACCAGGCATAATAGTTGTGTAAAAAAAAAAAAGTTGCCCCCACTCATCTCCTTTAAACTTTACCCCTCTTACCTTGAAGTTATGCTCTTTCTTTGATATTTCCACCCTGGAGCAAAAGTTTCTGACTCCACCACATCTACACTTCTCATTTTATATACTTCTATCATATCTCCTCTCATCCTCTGAGTTAATGTGGTAAACTGAGGTAGAAAGATCAGCCACGATTAAACTGTATGGCAGGGTAGGCATGAGGGCCCCACCTCCTGCATGTATTTTGTATGTTTTGTTGAGGGTGTTCCCACAGAGCTATTGGAGTGTGAATTCTAGGATTAATACCCAGCAGCAATGAAGAGACAGCAACATATTTCCAAGTCCATGTGATATTTGGCCAGGAGGGCTGATGTTCCTACATTTCTGCTGCTCTTGTCCACCTGGATGATAGTTGTGGCAGGTTACAATTCTAAGATTTTAAAAACTAATTTAAGTTCCCAACTACAATGGTGGGATTCGAACTCTTGAGCCGGTGGACCAGACCAATGTTTTGCCGAATACTCTATCAAATTTTTACAAGTTGGAGTGCATACTGACTGGTTGCATCGAGGTCTGGTTCAGAAACTCAAATGTCCAGGAGTGAAGAGACTAGAGAAAGTCTCTGTAGACTTTAGACTGTAGATAAGATTGTATGTAGACAAGTATTGACCTCTCCATCATCAAGAGGCACTATATACTAGAGGCAATGCCTCAAAGGCAGCTAATATCACCAAAGACCCACACCACACTCGTCACTGCTAACATTGGGAAGAAAGTACAGGAGCCTGCGAAGCCCGAGATCCAGGTCCAAGAACAACTGCTTCCTATCTATCATCAGGCCCTTGATCCACAATGCGTAACCGTACCTCAGCAATGATCTCTTTTGCACTTTCTTTGGTTGCAGTGTACTACGGTTTGCACGATAATGGCCTGGTTTCCTAGTTTTATTGATTATTAACTTATTGTATTATTGATTATTGTATATTTACTTGTGTCATTGCGTTAATGGGCCTGTAAAGCTGCAGCAAGTGAAAAGTTCTAGACTTGAGCTGCACTCAGCCTGGAAGTGGAAAGCAGTCCATGATACTTCAGGCATGCGCCTGTTGATGGTGGAAAGGCTTTTGGGGTATCAGGAGGTAAATCTCGTGCTACAGGATGCCCAACCACCACATTGGCTCTTGTAGCCACAGCCTTAATGCTGCTGATCATGTTAGATTTCTGGTCAGCAGTGAGCCCCAGGATGCTGATGATGGAAATGTTATTGAATGTCGAGAGGAAACCGTGTGTACCTTGGAAAGCCAGAAAAAAATTAGATCCATTGTGTCTGTACTTGTCGAGAAAGAGCTACCCAGCCTAATCCCACTGCCGGTCACAGCTCTGCAAGTACATGTCAAATTACTGATTAAATGAGTTCAAGTTTAAGTTGCATTTATTGTCACATGCACCAATTGGTACAGTGAGATTTGAGTTGCTATACAGACATACGAATAAAAAGAACACAATACACGCTAGAATTTGACATGAACATCCCCACACAGCGGAATCAACATTTCCCACTGTGAAGGAAAGCAATAAAGTTCAGTCATCTTCCTCTTTGTTCACCCGTGGTCGGGGGCTTTGAGCCCTCGGCAGTCGCCACTACGGCGGCCCGATGTTTAGGCCCTCTTGCCACGATGATTGGAGCTCCGGCATCGGAACGGAAGAACACACTCAGCAGCTTGGAGTTTCTGAATCGGCCACTTCTTACCAGAGACCGCTGCTTCCGAAGTCCACAGGCCGTGCTGGGTGGAGATTCAACACTGGCGACCCTCGGCAAAAGATCCCAGGCCAACACAATGTTAAAGTCAGCGCCGCCCGTGGCTGGAAGCTGCGCAAACCACAGCTCCACGGTGATAATCAGCAGGCCCAACATTCCGGAGCTTCAACACAGGCGATCCCTGGTAAAGCATGTCCCACTCCACGATGGAATTCAGTGCTGCACCGCTGCTGAAGCTCTGGCCAGTCTCGGGCAGGAAAGGCCACACCAATCCAGTTGGTAGGGGGGGAGATGGGGGGGGGGGGGGGGGGGAGCCGAAGATGTGACTCGGAGAAAAGACACATATCTGACCAGGAAGTGAGTGGGAAACGACTCCCCTCCCCCATCTCCCACATAAAAAAGACTTAGAAACCTTTAAAAACATACATTTAGACACTAACAAAAACGGGGTGAATGTTTCAGCATGTTCCACTCTTTTGGGCAGCAAGTTCTGGATCCTTTCCACTCACAGGGTGGAACAATTGAAAAATCTTTTCTCCATCTTCTCTCTAATTCATTTCCCAATTTAAATGAATGATGTTTTTTGTAAACCTCTTAAGAGTAAGGAGGCCCTTTCAATTTCTCTTTCTAAACCCTCTTGTTAAAAATGGGCATTGCCAGGCACTGGAGTATTGACCTGTCTCCACATATTAGGAGACTGGACGGGGACATAAATCGTGAAGGAATTGGGGAACATGCAAATAGATAACATGTGAAAGGATTAGAATGGAGCAGTGCTGGCATAAGCAGTGGGCCGAATGGCCTGTTATTTAGCTCCAAATTCTGGATGAACTCAGTGGTCGGAGTAACTTTTAACCCTCATGAAGTGACTTGAATTTTTTTCCACCAGGCAAGACTAAGATTTAACATGGAAATATCTATGTGTAAATAAAAAATTCTCAGTCAAAGATAAATGATACTGGTTCTCAGCTAGAAAGGTGGTGTTTGGAGCCTGTGTTTTACTAACAATAGACAATAGGTGCAGGAGTAGGCCATTCGGCCCTTCGAGCCAGCACCGCCATTCAATGTGATCATGGCTGATCATCCCCAATCAGTGCCCCCCCCCCCCCTTTCCTGCCTTCTCCCCATATCCCCTGACTCCGCTATTTTTAAGAGCCCTATCTAGCTCTCTCTTGAAAGCATCCAGAGAACCGGCCTCCACCGCCCTCTGAGGCAGAGAATTCCACAGAGAATTCCACATAGCAAGTGGGAGTGCTGAGTTATGGTGTGAAATCATGACCAGCTTAAAGCAGAGTGATTTGTACCTCATAAATGATGTTGTAATGAACTGTAAACTGGACAAGGTAAAGGGGGGCGCAGTGTGAGAGGAACATTAGCACTTGGAGTAACTGCAGAATTGATTTGTAGATATTTCTAGGGGTTGACTTGAGAAAGCATGGGATTTTCTTGCGACCAGTATAATAAAGATCGCATCTATGAGAACAGTATACTTTTGGTGTCATCAATTCCTCCCAGTTGGTTCCTTGTTCCTCCTCCCATTTTTAGCTATTCTCATTATTCAATTTCCTCTTCCTTCTCTCACTATCATAGAACCATACGGCATGGAAATGGCTCATCGAGTCTATGCTGGCCATCAATCACCCAATTAATTCTCCCCAAATTATCATCAACCCCCCCCCCCCCCCAACCCCAGGTTCTGTCACTCACCTGCAGGCCAATTAACTGAGATCGACGCATCTTTTGGATGTGGGAGGTATCTGGTGAACCTGTTAAGAACCTATGTGGTCATAGAGAATGCGCAAGCTCCACAAAGAAAACACCCAAAGGCAAGATTGAACCTGGGCCACTAGTTCAGCAAGGGAGTGACTGTATGAGCTGTGCTGATATATCATCTTCAAATCACACCCCCACCCCCTCTGATCACTTCACAGCTCCTGACCCTCTTGTACCTTTTATTTGAACCATCCCAACAACCTCACTTGAATATCTGAAGCAGATTAAGTGGGCTTCAATCCAGTTAGGCAGAATGTTTAATAGTCTTGGTCTTGTAGTTTAGTTCCACAGCATGAGGTGAAGTTATTCACTGAGTCATCATTGGGTGTGTTGGATAAAGGGGTCAGTTCAGTGTTAGTATGATTGTCCCTGGATTTAAATACTGCTTTGTGGCCAGATTCTTCAGGATTCTCTTAATAAGCTTGTTCCAACTCCCAGTGAAATGTTAAACTAAGCCCAGCTGGAAAGAGCTTTCTGTTCACTCAAACTTTGCTGACTTTGGTGTTGATTAAGATGAGAAGCTAAACAATGACATACGTTGCAGTTAATGACATTCCTGTAAAGGTTCTCTTGAACTGCCTGAGCACGCTGTTTGTACTAGGGATTGGCCTTTTGTCAGGGGGTATGTGCCAAGATAATTGCAAAACTAAAATGAGCTGCGGTTAGTCATCAAACAAGAACACAGTTTACACAGGGGCAGCATAAAATGAGCACATGGGCTGGGTGTGAAACTGGAAAACACTGGTGCACTAATAATTTCCCCAGAAATTGATGTGCTTTTTCCCCCTCTGTGACAGTATAAACAACCATATTTGGCCTGGTGACAAAAGATGACTGTTCCTGGAGAAGATTAGAATCAGAGATTTAGCTGAGAGATAGATGCAAATACGCTCCCAAGAAACTTCCTAAGAGGAAGGGAATAATGTGTGGCTCATTAACATGAAGAGCAGTTGAAGTGACGGATTTTCATTGCAGCCAAAATATTCGAGTAGGGACTTGCATAATTCAGAGACATTTCCCTCCCCTCCAGGAGCAACAGGAGAGTGTGTAGAAAGGTGGCTCTCAGACATGGCACCTTCTGCAATTTCTGCAAAAGGATATCTGCTCAAGGTTGGGGATTGCATGGTCACATCAGAATCCATCTGATCCACAATGGAGAACTGATTTGAAGCAAATGATTGGGATTTATTTAAGAAGAAGCTACATGAGGAAGAAGTGAATAGAAGGATAAGATAAAGTAGACTGGAGTATGGACGGGTGGACTGAATGGCTTATTAATTTAAAAATACCATTTTATTTCCCTCGCTACCTATGTTTAAGACATCTCAAAAGCTCTTCGTCTCCTCCATGATTTCCGTTTTCTAGGCCCCCATTCCCTCATCTTCAACATGGATGTCCAGTCACTCTACACCTCCATCCCCCACCAGCAGGGTCTTAAAGCCCTCCGTTTCTTCCTCGACCGTAGAACCAACCAATCCCTGTCTACTGATACTCTCCTCCGTCTAGCGGAGCTGGCCCTTACCCTTAACAACTTTTCGTTTGACTCCTCCCATTTATTCAAAATCCAATGCGTAGCTATGGGCACGCGCATTGGGGGCCCAAGCTATGCCTGCCTCTTTGTAGGGTACGTCGAACAATCCTTGTTCGAAGCGTACCATGGCCCTATCCCCGAACTCTACCTCCGCTACATCGCGACTGCGTTGATGCTACCTCCTGCACCCATACAGAACTCACTGACTTCATCCATTTCACCACTAACTTCCATCCGGCACTCAAATACACCTGGACCATTTCCGACATCTCCCTACCATTTCTACACCTCACTATCTCCATCACAGGTGACAGACTACTGACCAACATCTACTATAAACCCACTGACTCCCATGGCTATCTGGACTACACTTCTTCCCACCCTGCCTCCTGTAAGGACTCCATCCCCTACGCCCAATTCCTCCATCTATGCTGCATCTGCACCCAGGATGAGATGTTCCAAACCAGGGCATCGGAGATGTCCTCATTCTTTAGGGAGCGGGGGTTCCCCTCTTCTCCTATAGATGAGGCTCTCACCAGGGTCTCTTCTATACCCCGTAACTCTGCTCTCACTCCCCATCCCCCTCACTCGTAACAAGGGCAGAGTCCCCCGTGTCCTCAACTTCCACCCTACCAGCCGGCACATACAACAAATAATCCTCCAACGGGATCCCACCACTGGCCGCATCTTCCCATCTCCTCCCCTTTTGGCTTTCCGCAGAGTCCGCTCCCTCCGTAACTCCCTGGTCAATTTGTCCCTTCCCACCCAAACCACCTCCTCTCTTGGCACTTTCCCTTGCAACAGCAGGAAATGCCACACTTGTCGTTTTATCTCCCCCCTTGACTCCATCCAAGGACCCAAGCAGTCTTTCCAGCTGCGGCTGCACCTCCTCCAACCTCATCTATTGCATCCGCTGCTCTAGGTGTCTACTGCTCTACATCGGTGAGACCAAGCGTAGGCTTGGCGATCGCTTCGCCCAACACCTCTGCTCGGTTCGCAATAACCAACCTGATCTCCCGGTGGCTCAGCACTTCAACTACCCCTCCCATTCCGAATCCGACCTTTCTGTCCTGTGTCTCCTCCATGGCCAGTGTGAGGCCTACTGTAAATTGGAGGAGCAGCACCTCATATTTCGCTTGGGTAGTTTACACCCCAGCACCTCCAATTTCAGGTAGTCCCTGCTTTCTCCTTTCCCCTCCCCTTCCCAACTCTCCCACAGCCCACTGTCTCCGCATCTTCCTTTCTTCTTCCGCCCATCCCCACATCAGTCTGAATAAGGGTCTCGACCCGAAACGTCGTCTATTTCCTTCGCTCCATAGATGCTGCCTCACCCGCTGAGTTTCTCCAGCATTTTTGTCTACCTTTGATTTTCCAGCATCTGCAGTTCCTTCTTAAACATTTTATTTCTCACATTGATTTAATGTAAGCGCAAAGATGTAATCAGTCTAAATGTGATGACTTTTGGTATTAATGCTCCTCAAAGAAATGCAGCCACGGGACATTTCCTGCAGTGCTCACCTCCGTCAGAACTTTTATCCATGTTCTAGGTAAATTTCCTTTGTATAATACAATGAAACCTTTCCACATCCACTTGAACAGGCAGGTGAGATCTTGGTTTGCTATCCAAACTAAAATGGCATAAGCTAGCCTGTGGAAGACCAAGCAAATATAACTAAATATCTACCTCTCAGACTTTTGTCAATGTTCAAAGTGATTTCAGTCTCAATTCCAGCTTCAGTGCTAAAGTTTATTCATCACTTCACTGCCCCATCCAGTTGTGTTGCCGTTTTCAAGGAGCTATGAGTTTGAACCTCAAAGTCCCTCTGTACGTCCACACTCTTGAGATCCATGCATTTTTTTTGACATCCCAAAATGCATCAGCTCACACTCACCTAATCAGTCCACCTACAATCATATCCAAGTCATTTGGGTCCAGCACCAATCTCTTGTGGTGCACCACTTGTTACAGACTTTCACTCAGTAAAACAACTGTCCATCCCTACCTTCTGCCTCCCATCACCAAGTCAATTTTGGATCCAGTTTGTCAATATGGCTTAAACTTTTGGACCATGCTACCGTGTGGCACCCTTTCAAAAGCCTTATTGAAGTCCATGTAAATCATATCTACCACTTAATCAATTTTCTTGTTTATCACCTAAAAAAACCTCGATTGGATCTCCTCTGCACAAAATCATGTTGATTTTTCCTAATCAGTTTTTACCTTTCTAAGTGAACATTAATTCTGCCCCTCAATCTTCACCAACAACTTCCATATCTCTGAGAGGCCTACTGACCTGTCGTTTCCTGGCTTGGGCCTATCAATGTTTTTGAACAACATTAGCTATCCCCCAGTTTACAAGTACTGTATCCTGGCTAACAATTTGCAAAACACTGTTGGAGTCCCAGGAATCTTCTCCTTTGTTTTCCATCGCATCCTGGGATAGATCCCGTCAGGCCCGTGCGACTTATCCATGTTAGTAAGTGCCAATATCACTACAATTTCCTCCTTCCAAATGTGCTGTAGAATATCACCATACTCTCTCTCTTAAATGGCCCGTAATATTTTTGGTGATGCAGCGGGAGAGTTGCTGCCTTACAACGCCAGAGACCCGGGTTCGATCCTGGCTACGGTTGCGGCCTGTACGGAGTTCGTACGTTCTCCCCGTGACCTGCGTGGGTTTTCTCTGAGAACTTTGATTTCCTCCCACACTCCAAAGACGTACAGGTTTGTAGGTTAATTGGCTTGGTATACATGTAATAATTGTCCCTAGTATAGGACAGTATTAATGTGCGGAGATCACTGGTCAGTGAGGACTCGGTGGGCCGAAGGGCCTGTTTCCATGCTGTATCTCTAAACTGAAACTAAACTAAATCTTCATCTTTCACATTCTCCTCCCTGGTGAATACCAATGCGAAGTATTCATTTACTGTCCCGCTCCACACACAGATTCCATTTTGGTCCCCGAATGGAACTGATTCTTTCCCTGGCTATCATCTTGCTTCCAATATCATATCATATATCATATCTATATACTTTTAAGTGTGTGTTGGTTGTGTGGGTGTCATTTTGCGTTTGAAACGTATCTCCTCGAAAACCACACGCCCAAAGGGGCAAATTTTTACAGATTTCAGTGGCGATTTACCTAATGATTTTAGAAACCCACTCCTCTGTAAATTAGGTCATTTATCTCCCCACATTTTCAATAAAATAGTTAACAAAACGGACTGTTTAAAAAAAAAAATCAAAGTGCTACCCAGTTGCGGCAGCTGCGGACATCACAATGCCCTTGCTCGCAGCACCGCCGTCCCCCCCCCCCGCTCTCGATTAAGGCCGATGCTCTCAACGTGCAGGCGCACTTTCCACCACCCCCCCCCCCCCCAAGTCATTTTTTCGCCTCCCTCTGTGCTGCGGACCAAAGATCCTATAGCGGGCTTCCCAGAGGGAGTAATGGCCGCCAGGGCCACCTTCTCATCGCGTGCCGCGCGCGACGATAACGGCCGCCGCCGCCATGATCTACGATCGGGTGGGGGAGACGGAGAGGATTCAGAAGGAAGTGACCGGCTGTGACCGAGCGGCTGTGAGCGACGCCTCGAGAGCGTCTGTGAGCGAGCGACGCCTCGAGCGAGGGAAGTTTTCTCGCTGCCCATGCAGCTCGTGAAGCCCCACCCCTCCCCTCCCTGCCCGCCCGCTCACTCAGCTGCCGTTTTCCAGAGAGTTAAGCCGGTTCTGTCTCTCTCCCACTCACTCGCCCGGCCCCCCCCGGCCCCGCCTCTTCTCACCTCCTCCCCTCTCCTCTCTACCCATCACAGGGGCGATCTCCTCTCGGTCTGTGTCCGCGGCCTGCTCCTCTGTAACGCTGACGGAAGCTTTTGCAGTCCTCAGCAAAGAGCCTATAGCTCACTATAGGATCTTTGGTCCTCGGATCGCTACGGGCTCGCTCGGGCCCCTGCGACCTCCCGCCCCGCCCCACTCCTCTCTCTGTCTCTCCCCCTCTCCCCCTCTCCCCCTCTTCCCCTCTCCCCCTCTCCCCTCTCTCTCCCCCCTCTCTCTCTTCCCCCCCGCCCCCCCCCCACAGCCCCCCTCTCCCCCTCTCTCCTCCCCTCTCTCCTCTCCTGCCCTCTCTCTCCTCCCCTCTCTCTCTCTCTCTCCCCACCCTCTTATCCACCCCTACACCCCCCTCTCCCTCTGTCTCTTGCCCTTCTGTCTCTTCCCCTCTCTCTCTCTGTCTCTCCCCATTCTCTCTCTGCCCTCACTCTCTATCTCCCCCCCCTCTCTAGACGTGCCTGCGAGTTGGGGGCTATGCGTCAGTGGATAGGGCGGTTATGGTGTAAAAGGAGCAAATTAATAATATTAATATAATATCAAGGGGGGGTAGTTAGCGTGTGAGCGGGGGAATAGTTAGTGTGGGTGTGGTTAGTGCGTGTGACGTCACATGCGCCCCCCCCCCCCGCAACCGTGCGTTGGAGGAACAGACCCAACGGGTCTGCACTTGGTCTAGTACTTACTTAAAAGTCTTGATATTTGTAATCCCGTTTCCAAGGCCACTTTAAATCTTTATGCTCTTTCAAATTTCATAAATTCTTTCCAACAACCCTTATAAACCCTAAAGGATTCCTTTATATCAAATGCCTATCTGATGCATGCTTTCTTGTTTCTGACAAAACCCTCATTTTCCTTTGTTCCCTGATCTTATCTTTTGTTCATACCCATACAGGGACATGTTGACGGCTCTTATTGTCTCTTTAAGTAAGTTGTCTTTGTCTTCATTGTGTGGTAAGAACTTCTCATTGTAAATTGTATGTTTGAACAGACTTGATCTGGAGCCAATAAAATATATTTAAAACAATTACATCAATCACTACTCATCAATTGCATGTCTTTCACATTTGGCTTGTGACGTCCATTCACAATGTGGTGCAGAGTTTAATGTGTTAACAGTTACAGTTGTGAAATACTGCACTATGACATTCTTCTGCGTGACTGCCCTCGTTTGTTTCTTTGGGATATTAAATGGCGTTGCAAGATGAGGTGTCTGAAATGAATTTTGCTGATGACAAGCTTTCCTTTCCCCAATGCTGGGCTGTCTGTTAGCAAATGATGAGATGTGTCAGATTGGAGTTATAGTAGAGTTTAGAATGCCATGGATCATTTTCCGTGGTGCTGCATTGGGGAAAAAAAATATTATGGGCCTTTTATAACTGACAGCTGGTCTTGTCATGTTTACCCAATGTGTCCAATGTGATGTTTTGTTTTAAAACAGGACTGGCACGAACCTGCAAAAAATCCCAGGGTACTAGTTAGTAAGTGTTGATTGCACAGTGAAAACAATCCTAAAGTCACAGATTTCTAAGTGAATGGGCCTGAAAATCCTACTTGATTTTTGATAAATTTGATACAATAAAATCACTTATCAACAGTGAAAAGAAACCGAAGGCAGACAGATTTGCATTTTTTAATGCCTTTCACAAACTTGGATGTTCAAAAGAGATTTGCAGCCAGTGAAGTAATTTTAAATTGTAATTAGCATTGCTTCCGATGAAATTAAACTGCCAATTTGTGTAGAGCAAGCCCTCACAAACAATGTGATCATTGAATAATCAATTAAGCTTGTGTTGAGCAAAGATTAAACATTGTCCCTTCATCAATCTGTAGAAGCGTCCCAACCCAAAATGTCACCTATGCATGTTCTCCAGGGATTCTGCCTGACCTGAGTTACTCCAGCACTTTATTTCCTTTGAAATATTAGCTGATGGGCTCTAGAGATATTGCTTATGTCTTTAAAGTAGTGCCCATGGCCTTCTGCATTCACCTGCAGGAACAGATGTGTGTAGATCAAATATTTATTAAGCTGGAAAGGCTTGGGTACAGATGCATGGAAGTCATGGATGCAGAACGGAGCCATTTGGCCCCTCAATCTGCTTCGTCATTCTGTTGGATCATAGTTAATCTGTGCAACATATGCTTGTTCCAACCCTTCCTTCACATTTCTGATCCAGGGTTGGTTCAAGATTCCAATAGTGGTGAATGTGCCTTCAGCTAACTAGACCTTAAACTCTTGAATTCTCTCCAGAGCCTGGTTATCCTGTACAAGCTCAACGAGAAACGTATATGTACTGAATATAAAAACGATTTTAAATCCTCTGAGCCAGGCTGGGGTGGCTCAGTGCTTTGTAGCTTAACTCTGATTGTCCCACTAGTGCATGGGTGATGCAGTGGTTCTCTTGAGGTGGAGCATCGTGCTCAGCAGGTACATCCAACCAGGTGCTGGAAAGGTTCCAGCATAAGGGGGTAGATAGAGTTCTGTGATGGCAAATTGGACTGGAAAAAATAACTGTGGCCAAGGTTCTACTCTGGTAACAGGTTTGTGACATATTCACACCAATGTTCAGATATGTATAAATACTTGGGTTGAAGATTTTCATTAGTGTAGTTGGGTTGGATATTCATTTTGTGCCCATAAGAACATATGGAATATAATCATATGAAGACTAACTGGTTTCTTGAATCTGTTCCATCGTTCATGAGATCGTGGTTCATCTATCTCAGCAATGACTATGTTACATGATTCTTCCTCCACAGCTCCCAGAAGACTGAAGGTTAATGGCTGCCTGAAAAGAAATTCCTCCTTAAATGGCTGATCCCCTTATCTTGGAAACTCTGCTCCTCTAATCCCCACATGAGGAAACATCCTCTCATCGTCCACCCTAAATCTTAAAATGTTTCTCCTTCCTTTCTTCAAAACAATTGTCCCAACGTGAATTTTTCCTCATTCGACAACACCTTAATCTCTGTAGTCAACTTCACAAACCTTCTCTGAACTGCCTCCAATGCCAGAATATCCCTCTTCTTAAGGAGACTGAAAGTATAAGCAGTGTGTCAGGTGCAGTCGAGCCAACACCATGCATAGTTGTAGTAAATCTTGCTTACTTTGTATATCATGGCCTTTCAAATAAAGGCCAGCATTCTATTTGCCTACCTAATTATTTGCTATAACTGCATGCGAATGCTAACCATCAGCATTTCATGTAAAAGGCCACCTAGATCCTCTGAGGCATAGTGTTTTGTTGTCTCTTTAGTGCTTAATTCAAGCTCTATGCTGCATGTCTGTTCTATTCATCCCTCATTTGACCACATCTGTGGTTACCTGAACAATCGGGAGGCTTAGTGTCTGTTTTTGTTCAGTCACACTCCTGTGAAGTACCTTGGGATAATTTACTTGAAAATGTAGGATTATCTTTGAGAAAGAAAGTGAAGGTCTGATGGAAATGTAACACTCTTCAATGTTAGGTTTAGAAATAGTGTGGAAACAGGCCCTTTGGTGCACTGTCTGCGCCGAGCAGCAATAACCCATACATTGGCCCTATCGTACACACCAGGAACAATTCACAGTAGCCAATTAACCTGCAACCCACACGTCTTTGAAGTGTGGGAGGAAACCAGAGCACCCGGCGGAAACCCATGCAGTTACAGGGAGAATGTACAAATTCCGTACAGACAGCACCATGAGACAGATTTCTCCAGCATCTGCAGTTCTTTCTTAAACACTCAAGTATGCTCCGTCATTTACGTTGTTTTTTACATTGTTGAACTTCAGAATTGGAAATGGACCAGCTGGAAGGCCTCAAATGTTCTTTGTGCAAATGACAACCAGTTGGGTTCTAACATGGGTTTTTGCTCCAGGAACCGACAATTATGATAAAGATGAGGCGGACATATAACGCCTCTCTTCCGTCCACTGCTTGGGGATGGACCATACACAGATTAACTGAGCAAGATCAAGAGATGAGCTTTACTTTATGCCCATCTTTGGAGAGATTTTCTGTGGCTCGATCCAAGAAGAAAGATGAGAACTGGAAAAGGTTGAAAGTGGTTTCAGTTGAAGCAAATACATTTCTGAGTCAGTTCTGATGCATCATTGTTGACTTGAAGCATAAACTTACTTATGAGTTGCCTCATCTCAGGAGTGCATCCCTGGTGTTTTCTGCTTTCATTTCAAGGATGAGGATTTGGTAGATGTGGTAGGAGGGCAGGGGAAAGGAAGCTCCGTTAGGCTAGAAGGTTAGAGAAATTGAACGACAATAGTGTTAATGACAAGACAAAAGATTGAATTGGGTGGTTAGGAAACAAAAAGGCTTTTTCCAGATGAGCTAGTCCTGAAAAGGATTTTAACAGCTATATTTTTATTCCAACTGCCCTCTCCTCCCAGGCTTTCTTTCTTGTTCAATATTCTTTATAAGTAAGCATTTAAAAATAAGTCAATACTTAATACTATTTAAAACCACTGATTTTCCTCATGGTATTTTTCAGTTTTCAAGTTGATCTGAAATCCCCGAGGACTTGGACATTGTCCTGGCTGGTGACCATTAATGATCTTTGTGTTCCATAATGAGTGTCTACCGATGGGAAGGGACAGGCATCTTGGCTCAGTACTGTCATACATCAGTTATATTGAAGCACAATTGAGTAACTGTGATGAACAATGAAAGGAACCATGCAACTGTAAAGTTTAATCAATTTTATTTAAAACGGAAATCATGGAGGAGGTTACACAACCAGAGTAGCCACCACTTCTTTGAAGGTTCTGATTATTTTGATAATTGGCATCAGGCAAATTTTACGGTATGTGGGCATGAATTTTGTTATAGAACTGCACAGCTGCACTATTTGGGTCAGTTTCTGTTTGTGTTAATCCAATTATATTTTCTCTGATTGTGCTTGTGCATTTTCTGCCTTCAAGGACAATTACACAACGAATTTTTCTTTGTATATTGAATTATTTTGAAAATCCTCAGATGGATTAGGATAAAAAATATCCTTAACTATTCTTGCTCATGTTTATGTATGGTGTCTTCCTAACTGTAGATAGGTTCCTTGTGTGCTTCTGACAGTCCTGGTTTGATCCCTACTCCAAAGGCACAGTCTAGGCTGCTATCCCAGTCAAGCACTAAGAGAGTATCGCGGTGGAATGGCAGTCAGTGTCGATAGATACAGCAGGATGTAGATCAGTTATAGATATAGGTGGAGAAATGCATATGGAGTTTAATCTGAGCAAGTGCGAGCTGTTGCACTTTGGGAGGTTGAATGTAATGGGGAAATATAGAGCTAATAAAGGCAGGACACAACATTGATGTACTGGGGAATTTTGGGGTCCAATTTCATACCTCCCTGAAAATGCCAGCACGGGTAGATAGTGGTAAAAAAGGCATATTTTGATGCTTGCTTCATCGGTTGGGGTTTTGAGTATAAGAGTCGGGAAGTTGTGTTGCAACTATATAGGACCAGACGAGCTTGTTCCTGTGCTGTACTGTTCTTTGTTTGGTGCTGCTTTTTGAATGAAAAGCTGCATCTAGGCTCTTTCTGTTTTCTCAAAATTAGAAATGATACAATTTGAAAGCCTTCCTGCTGCTGGAAATCTGAAATAGAAACTGAAATAGCTTAAACAGCAATTTGGCCGAGGAAAGAAAAGGAGTTAAATTTCTCAGTTGAAGATCATTCATCAGAACTGAACAGTGAGTAAACAAGGTGGAAGTTGCAGAGAGGATCGGCAGAGGTGGATAGAATAAAGGTAATATATCCTTGGGTGGTATCAGCTTTGCTGAGATGGCTTGACATTTTTACAGACCATTGTGTTGGATTGATGGGGGAAGTTGCAGCAAAAACAAAAGAAATGAGATGTAGTTCAGAAACCTGAAACCAAAGGAGAAAAATTCACCCCTGCAGGTCAGGCAGTGTTTGTGGAGTGAGAAAAAGTTAGAGTTAACTACAATGAGAACTAGCCAGTTCTGATGCATATAGGAAAAATAGTATCTGAAATTATTAGAGCATGACTGAGTTGATGAGGGTGCAAGTCAGGTTTGATGGATGGCACAGACTTGGTGGGCAGATGGGCCTGTTACAGTCTGTGTGACTCTGACATGGAACTCATTCTCTAACAACACCATAAGAGCATCTTCAGCAGAGGAGCACAGCGATTCAAGAAACTGCCCTCCACCTTCTCAAAGATTATTTGAAATGGGTCACAAAAAACAACTATTTGTGATGCCCAGATAATGGAAAAATAAATGCAATATTTATTATTTTATTGCTATGACCTTGCAGTTTGCACTGAGTAGATTTGACAGGGTGAACGAGTACCTTAAGTACAGACTGACCTCTTGGGATTTGTGCTCTGGCAACAGAGGCCTGCATTGTATTTGCCTTCAGTGTCTTGCATTGTGTTGTCATGGAGATTGAGAGTTAGGCAGTAATGTTACATTGTTATAACATTCGAGCAATTTAGACTACATTATTTGTGATGCTGGTGCATGAACTAAATCATTTGCTTTTCTTACTGCTTTTGTATAATACATAAAAGGAAATAAATCCAGAACATTGCTGTCTGTGATCCTTTCCTCTTGGAATTCAGTTCCATTGAATTTCATGGAATTCAGATTCAATAGAACTGAATTCCAGTAGGGTAGGGTAATAGACAGCAATGTTCCGGATTGATAGATTTCCATCCCTGAATTTACCCCACAAATCAAGCTTTTTAACATATTTCTCTCCCACCTTTTCTCCTTGTGAAATCCGTTGTACCTCCTTTTCCCATTCTCACCAAAGTAAATCCAAAATATTGACAGCTTCTCTTTCCACAAACACTGTGAACTGCTGAGGTGCTTCCACCATTTTGTATGTACTTCAGATATCCAGTGTTTGCAGTTAAAAAAATATATATATATTATTATGGTCTTGCTGTTTTAACTTCTTATGAGTTTGAAATTCTCTAGTCCCTAACCCCCATTTACCCCATTGACACAATTGTTGTAATGTGATTTTTCTATCACATTATTTATTATGAATTATCTGTAAAAATGGCTGCATGATCAAGTGTGTTCATTGCCATCTGCATTTCTACCATCCCAGATTTATCTTCCTGCTGAGTTCATCAATGGTCTAAGCATCTGCAGTTGAAAGGCCACATTTTTAAAAGAACCACATGGTTGATGTGTCATTGTAATTACGTTTGTAATTGTCATTGTAATTGTCATTACGTTTTTTTTGCATAAATAAAAATGAAACATTTCCAATCAGATATTCAGGGGTGTTTATTCAGTTGTTTAGTAAAACCAAAATAATCAAGTGCTGTCTGTATTTGATGCAAAGAGATTAGTTTGAAGTTGTTCAAGTATTTATAGAAAAGTAGACCATGTGGGACCCGTTGGGTCCCGTCCCCTCAACGCACGGTTGCGTGGTGGGAGGGGGGTGGCCTGCGCCCCCCCCCCACGCACACACGCACACACACACACCCCCTTCCCCCTTGGTATTATATTAATATTATTCATTTGCTCCTTTTACCACAGCCCCGTCCTATCCACTCATGCATAGCCCCCAACTCGTAGGCGCATCTAGAGAGGGAGGGGGGATAGAGAGAGGGGGCAGAGACGGAGAGAGGGACAGAGAGAGAGCGGGGCAGAGACACAGCACTTATTACCTATCTATTAGAGTCTCCAAACTGAATGGCTTGTTAATTAATTTCAGCAGGCAATTGGGAATTGTTCACATGACCGGGACTGAAATCTCTCACAGGATAGATTGGGCAAGGACGATAGATTTCCTCCCGTGAACCAGATGGTGGGTGTTAGTGAGGGCCTTGGATGTTTATGATCACTAATAACCAGCTTTTTTAATTACCTCGTGGAAAGTAATATTCATGGTGAGATGTGTATTTGCTGTGCAATGAGTAGGGATCTAATGTGTAATTTGTGGTTTACAACCACCATACTATTTTTGGAATGGGAATTTGGGCTGGAGTTGGAGATTAGTTCAGCTATAATTAGGATGTGAAAACCTATAATTGTGGAACTTTCTGAGAAAATAGTGTTTCTAAAACAAGCCCAGTAATTGTAAGTTGGGTGACCAAATTGAATGTTTGCAAGTAAGGCTGTAGCTGGTATTACTGTAAAGGCAGAAATTTCCGTACTCCTGTCGCATATCTGAGGGAAAATATGATGGCGAGAGAGAAGCTTGAGGTACTTATTAAGAACTCATGTTCTTGCAACATAGGCTTGCAAGCCTTTTGTCCATATGTAATGGACTGCGTTTGGTTTGAACTCTTGGTTCGTAACACGCAAGTTAATGTGGTAAGTTTGGCGACGCAAGACACTGGATGCTGGAATCTTGAGCAAAACAAAAGTGCTGCTAGAACTTGGCAGGTCAGGCAGCATCTGTGGAGAGAGTGGTGGACAGATGTCATTTCGGGTTAGAAGACTTGCTCAGAATAGAACTACTCCCTCAGAGTAGGAGGAAGATAGCTGGAAAAGACAGGTAGTGGTAGGGAAAAGCCTGACCAGTGATAGGTGGATATAAGTGAGGGGGTAGACACAAAATTTTGGAGTAACTAAGCAGGACATGCAGCATCTCCGGAGAGACGGAGTGGGTGACGTTTCAAGTCGAGATCCTTCTTCAGACTGAAGAAGGGTCTCAACCAAAAACTACACCCATTCCTTCTCTCCAGTGATGCTGTTTGTCCTGCTGAGTTACTCCGGCATTTTATGTCTATCTTCGGTTTAAACCAGCATCTGCAGTTCCTTTCTAGACACAAGTGAGGGGGTAGCAGGTGATTGGCGGATGGTTGAAGATAATGACTAAGGCGGATGGTTGAAGATAATGACTAAGGCGAAAGGTGAAAAGGAGACAAAAGGGGGAGGGATAAGGGAAAATTGTGAATGAAATGTAAGGGAAAAATAAGAGTGAAATGTAAAACTGGAGGGAGAGATATGGGTGGAAGAATGGGAACCCTAAAAGGAAATGGGGACTGAGATGGTAGGGATAGGAATTGAGGGGTGAAGAGGAGGGGGAAAGAATAGTGACAGGGTGGTGGGCTGTGGTGGGAGAAATGTGCGCATATTTGTTGTAACTTTCTCTGAATGCAAGGCTTGAATAACATAGCTGTTGAATCCGATCATTAAAACATTTCTCCCAATTTTATGGTATTCAAATAAATGTGTTTTAAGACCCAAAAAACTCTGCTCAATTCCTCCAGCAGTTTATTTTTTGCTCAAGCTTCCAGTATCTGCCGTCTCTTGTGTCTCTAATTAAAGACCATTGAATTCGATTGAGTTGACTCTCGTTTTTACAAAGACCCGTGTGTAGTAAATAATCGGTCCTATGTTTCTCCTCCTCACCAAACTCTGCAGGATATTTTTCTGTGTTTTCTATTTTTTTCACTGCCATGTTTGCCGTACTTGGTTCCAGTCACTGTTGAACCCAACAGCAGAAACATGAGCCTTTGGAGCGGTGCAAGTTCTGTTTGCATTGACTTTAAGTCTGGTCCTCAAACCCCAGTGTTTTTAGGTGCAGAGCTGAGATAACTAACAAGTGAGCTAATTTACTATTTCTGTACAAATGCTAGAATTCCTCAGTGCAGTAAGCTTCTTTCTGCAGATTTACAGGAATATTTTGGCTACAGGGGCAGACGATAGCATGACATCTTGTATTTCTCCTGAAATTATTTGAGTATGTGGATTGGCTCCATCCCCACTGTGCCCCTGCCCACTGCTGCCCTGGCTGGTGGTTATATCCTTGTTAGGGCCTGTCTTGTCCCATCCCATGCCTGATGTCACCATAGATTCCATGAAATTCCAGCAAGCTAATTATAACATTTATTTTCATTGTGGTGCTGTATCACTTTCATACAGTTACTACAGAAAAATGGAGGTAATGCAGGGGCTATTTCTAAGTTGCAGTAGTAGTAGCTAAGCCCAGTAGAATTCTGTTGCTGTAATAGGGTACACGAGTTACTGTAAGCCTATGATCTAATCCCAGCAATGGTTTGAAAAGGGTCAAGTGGTTTACATTACGTACATCTTGTTTTTGCCTATTGGCATGTTTACTGAACAGACGCATCTCATCAAGCAGAACTACATGCTGGAGTTTACAACCATTGTTTATTGGATCTGTGCTCTGATATACATGATCACATTTAATAAACAATTTAAAGTATTGTGACTTTTGACAAGGCGAGTTTGTGCTTTCGTCAAGTTTTCAAGCTATTTATGATCAGCAATGATGAGTTGAAAAAACAAAATGTAGATAGTTTCATAATGGTTGAGTCGGGGCACAAGCCAAGTATTTCTGTAGGACCTTTCAGAACCTCATGATTATGGCCATGTTACAGCCAATTAATATTATGGGAACCAATTCTCAGGTAGCATGATGTCAAACAACAGCAATATTGTAAAGTCTGGTTTATTTTTATCTTGTTTCAGGGATAAATATCCTCCTCTTTGAAATAGTAATCATCGGGCTTGCACCCACGTGAGAGGCACTGTTAAACATCTCACTAGGAGCATGAAACCTTTAAAAGTGCAATTTCCACATAGGCATTTTTTTCAAAAAGGAAAGTCTTAATTATGTGTTTTCTTTCATCCCTGCTGAGGCATAGGTTTCGTTATTAAACTATTGACATTCGTAAAGACACGTTAGCCAAATGTGCAAAAAATTGATAGGTGGAGTTAGGTTTCCTCCCACACCTCAAAGGGCGAGTTGATAGGTTAATTGCTGTTGGTGCATTGGTGAGCGATGAAGATGAGGTGGGAGTTGTCCAGAACAAGACTTGAAACTTGAACAAGTTTTTAATCATGCATGATGTGGCACAGATTCAATAATGCAGGGGCTCCCTGGGTTACGAATGACCTGACTAGTGGAAAGTTTGACTTCCTGCAAATTGTTCCATACATTTTTAAAGCATTTTTCAAGATAGCGATAGCGTTTCATGGTATTCATTAATGATTGGATATGGTATATAATCCATTAGTTTAATTATGGGTAGTGTTTGGGTATATATTCCATGAGATGAAAGAATTACAGCAAGTGTATGTTGAGCGACATGATATGGGTGGTTGTATAAACAGAATTTACTGATTTACGGAGAAATTGGTCACAGGCAGTTCTTGGGAACGGAACCTTTGTGTAATCCTAGGACTGCCTTATCATGAGGAATGAGGTTACCCGATTTAGTAGGAATCCTAGAAAAACAATATTGTTTAAATGGAGATAACAACAGAATGCTGTACAGAGAATGAGGTGATAGTATAAGATTCTGAGGTGTCTCACAATATTTAGAAAGTTAACTCTTTGGGGGAATCTTAAACTGGTGGCATGGTCACAGAATAAGGAGTTGCCTATTCAGGATGGAGGTCAGCAGATAGCATTTCTTGTAAGTTTGTTCTTTCTGAATCTTTTTCTTGCGTGGTGTATATAACAATATGCCACTAATTCAATGCATGCTTGTACTGGGCATCTTTCTCCCACATGCACTGCGATTGCGCCCTGATATCTATCTGACTCGTGCGTTAAAATCCTTCCTGATTCTTACTTTGGTTTTAACCAACTGACATTTGAACACGTGCTCGTTTCAATCACCAGATTTCAGTTCAGTGGGAGTGGCCATGGTTTAAGACTGGCATGTTTTGTGTCTTGGTGCATGAAATGAATTATCAGACACTGAAAGTCTGTTTCTGGTTGAAATTCTGTTCAGCAAACTAAACCCTGAGTCTTTGAATTCTCTTCATTGACTTCCCAATGCCTTTTGAAATGTTGATATGTAGCTTCCCAAGGGATCACTTGTTAATGTAATTGTTTGTACAAATACCTGTTTTGAAAGGTTTTTTTTTTGTTCACTCCTTGTATAATTGGGCTGAAAAGACTCCTTAAATTTAACAGTTAAGTCTCCCACTTATTGGATTTTCAGGAACGCAGCCTGTCGCCTCCTGAACTGAGTTTGGAGACAGCTCATGAGATGAAAAGAAGTATTCTGGTACCCTGTGTTTTTAATAGTTTTAAATTCCAATTGAAAATATAAATTACCATAGCTCAAAATATATTTAAACCACGTGGTTTAAAATACATGCACTGGCCAGCAGCACGCGATGTTTCTCCCTGTGATTGACTGCAGCTCCCCTGGGGCATTGTGATTGCATCTCACTGTCGATGCATCTGCAGAGTGAAGCGCTTTGACAGGGTGGTGGGATGGGGAGGGGCTGGATACCCTTCCACCGATGATGGAGAACTGTAAATTGCCCATAAGAGCGGTGATGCAATCTATGGGTTGAGTGGCGCAGAGGGGCTGTGTTGCCAGTGAGTCGGTCTTGTGGTGAGGCAAGTCTGTTCGAAGGTCATCCAGAGGCTTTCTGAATCCGACACTTGCATTTCTCTGCTGGAGGTGACTATTTCTAGAATCTGCAAAACATGCCTTGATGGTTCTTTGACTTCAATGATGATAGCTTGATACCCCATTACTCACAGGCTATGCATGCACAGAATTATTATTAGCTATACCTTGCAGACATCTCTCAGAGGGTTGTGAGGTCAGAAATGCAGAAGTTGGCTGATATCATGGCCTGTTTACTGCAATCTGGCTGTGATATTTTAGTGCCAAGTTAAAAGCTTTACTTAAAGCTTGGCACAAGTTGCTGTGGTGTGCACTGCTCCGCAGCAGGAGCCTGGAGATCTCCAGCTGAACTTGCTCCTATTGAAGAGAGCAGGAATCGTACACGCAGGCACCCAGAGACACGGAGTAGGGGGTGAAGTGCTTTTAGTTTTAACCTCCGGGTTGCAGTCTGTAATTTCTGAAACAAAGCTCAAAATACTCCGAGTGAGAATCCTCCTGAGGAGTAATGAAGTCTGAAGACGACTTGGAAGATGAAGAGAATTTAGTACGATGCTTGAGTGGGGTTATAAACTGGGGCCATGCGATTCTTCTGAAGTTATAGAACAGTGTTCAGAGCCTGCAGTGATAGCGCCGTTGTTCTTTCCAGCCCTGATCTGCACTGTGCCAGTTGTGGAGTTCATTTACAGCAAACTGCATTTGCAATTACAAATCTGTCTGAATCCTGGAAGCATTCTTGACCAGTATGAAGCACTGGTTTTCCTGTGCCTCTGTGCCCTCTGTAGGTATCTTGCATCAAAGCTCTCTTTAGTTTAAATTAGTATTTAGGAGTTTGCATGCGAACGTGCAGCGTGCTTTTAGTCTGATCACGTCCAGTGTTACTAAGTTGTGATTAGTAATGTTGTATTGTGGTTTTTCCTGCCATGCTCTGCAGCAGAGCCAAGTGCTTTTTCAAGGAGCGATGACGGAGTATCTGATGGCTGCGGAATATAGATATCCATATTGATCCAAAGTGGTTCTGCAACCTTTAATAATAGATGCGTGGGAGTGAATGAATAGGCTGTAATCCAGTTGAGTAAGTGATGTCATTAGCTGCAAGGCCAACGTGTCGAGTGATTTTTAATCACTGGCTCCTCTCCAAACACAAAATATTTATTTATTTTAGCCTTGTCTGTGGCTTTTGGGTTTTTATCTTTAGGTTTTGCAACTGTTCCTCTCCCTGATCTGTTTGCAGCCTGGTGAATTGTTTTCCAACATTGAGCAATTTAACATTCTGCGAGTACTCTAGTACATTATAAACAACAAAGCAATCACTGGAATTGTTTGGCGCCCTTGCAAAAATCCAAAGGAATTTTATTTATTTAGATACTTCCAAAAAATACATTCTAAAATTATATATTGAAATCAATGTAAGCATCTGTAAGGAGGAATAAGACAATTGTACTGTATCTTCCTGCTCTTGCCTCAAATTTCATTTCACATATAGGGGGGGTTGCACGTAAGGTCACTGGGTCATAGGGCTTGACGCACGGAGCCGCTCAATCCATCTGGAGGACATCCGTCACTTCCGGTATATGTTATTAATGCTAGAAACGCGTACTTTCCTACCTGTTAAAAACGCCAAAATGTTGAATTTTTTCGCTGTAAATAATTGTGGAAGTCGGGGTAAGTGTGAGAGACATGTACCCAACTTCAGAATTCCAAAAGTGAAGCGAAATGAAGGTAAAGAGAAGCGAGAGCTGAAGGGACAACAACAGCTAAAGTGCTTGGTGAACATTGGCCGTGCAGATATCGGAATTGAAAATATTGGGAATTATCGCGTTTGCATAATGCATTTCATCAACAGTAAGGCATTATTTGTTTTTTTTCTTGATTCCTTTGGTATCTAAAAAGTCTCAGAAGTGATAAATCTGGTTGTAAATTTTGCTTCACAGGCGTTTTATTTTTGTATGTAAAAACCCACGAGAACTATGGCCGATTTTAAAATTTACAGCCAGATTTATCCCTTCTGAAACTTTTTAGATGCCAAAGGAATCAAGAAAAAACTTAGTTGATGCCTTAGTTGATGAAATGCAGTGAGCAAACGGCCAATGTTTGCCAAGCACTTTGGCTGTTGTCCCCTCAGCTCTCGCTTCTATCTACCGTCATTTCTCCTCACTTTTTGAATTCTGAAGTAGGCTAAATGTCTCTCACGCTTATCCCGATTTCCATAATTATATACAGCGCAAAAATGGACAATTTCGGCGGGTTTTAACGGGCCCGCCACGCTGGAAACAATGGTAAGTGCTTACGAGCAGTTCATCGCGTGTACTCCACTTTGCGTAGCGTAGCAACAGTTCGGGTCATGGGTCGTGACCCGACTGCCGTGAAACCTCCCTGTAGGTACTGTACATTACAGGATTCAAACAAGCAAGTTGAGCTAATTTTAATCATGTCCTTTCCCTAACCCCTCTCTCACCTTCTTTAAAACGTGTCACATTGACCAAGCTCTCCAGTACTATTATCTCCTTATGTGATTTGGCATCATTTTAACTTGTGGCCCTGTTTCATTTTACAACGATAAGAACACTATAAATGTAGATAGTAAGTTTTGTCTGAGTTTGTGGTATGATTTATATTTGCTTGGTCATTGGGTGTTTTATTAAAGTTCATTATTTCCTCTGCCTTTTTTCCAATATCTGTCCTCATTTGACATGGATGATTAGAAGTTGGGGAAATTCTCATGGTCATTAGTTGCTTGCGATCATTTGTATCTTGTAGTAACACAGGATGGGAAAAAAGCTCTTCAGTCCACCAGGTCTGCAACACCATCAAACCCCCATTTACACAATCCCAATGTTATTTTCCCCACATTCCCATTAACAGATTTCAGATCTTATCACCCATCGACATCTGAGGGTCAATTAGTAACCATGTAACCAATCATCTTTGGGATGTGGGAAAATATCCAGTGGTACTTCACATGAGTGAACTTGGAACAAAATAAAGAGATAGGGAAGGAATAAATTGGCCAGATCACTTCAGTGTTTTCAGGTTCTGTGGAAAGCTTCTAATGGACTCTGGTCTGTGGGTTGTGTGCTTGGAGGTTTACCTTCAGTGATGACATCAGGAGAAACTGTTGTCACAGTAGTGGAAATATTGAAGTGTTGTATCTTGCACCCTTTCTTTCTCCACCCACCCCCCACCCCCCACATAAAAAATAATGATGTTGAAAGTTTATTGGAAAATTCAACGTTGAGGTTTGTTGATTTTTGTTAGTCAAAGGGTTTGGGAGCCAAGGCAGTGGTTGGAATTTGAATGTGGGTAAGTCATACTCTGGTTACATTCAGTATGACACTGTAGCGTAGCTTGTGGAGCTAATGCCCCAGTTCCACTGACCCTTCTTCATTCCTAACCCCATTTTGTACATTGCACATTTTCCCTTTGTGTGGGCTTTCTCCAGGTGCTCTGGTTTCCTTGACTACTGTAAATTGCTCAGGGTGGTAGAAATGTTGGGAGAATAAGTTGCGGGGAAAGTTAGTGGGAGAGTGTGAATCTTATGTAAACGGACAAGGACCTGGTCTGAATATATCTTCCAATGTTGTGTGGAAATAAGTTCATTTGTTCATAAGTGATGGGAGCAGAGTTATGCCATCCAACCCAGCAAGTCTACTCTGCCATTCAATCATCGCTGATCTATCTTTCCCTCCTAACCCCATTCTCCTGCCTTCTCCCCATAACCCCTGACACCTGTACTAATCAAGAATCTATTTATCTCTGGCTTAAAAATATCCATTGACTTGGCCTCCTCAGCCTTCTGTGGCAATGAATTCCATAGATTCACCATCCTTTGACTCAAGAAATTCCTCCTTGTCTCCTTCCTAAAGGAACATCCTTTAAATCTGAAGCTATGACCTCTTCTTAAACTCTCCCAGTAGTGGAAACATCCTCTCCACATCCACTCTATCCAGGCCTTTCACTATTCGGTAAGTTTTAATCATCCTTCCAAACTCCAGCAAGTAGCGGCCTTGTGCCGTCAAACGTTCATCATATGTTAACCCACTCTGGGATATGGTTAAACAGCAGAGTAAACAAGGACTGAATAGCCTGATCATGTGACGGGTTGTTCTTTTTGTTAGCTGGTATCAAGGTATTAAATGTTGTATGGCTTCAAATACAGTGCCCTTCATAATGTTTGGGACAAAGACCCATCATTTATTTATTTGTCTCTGTACTCCACAATTTGAGATTTGTAATAGAGAAAATCATGCAGTTAAAGTGCACATTGTCAGATTTTGATAAAGTCCATTTTCATACATTTGGGTTTTACCATGTAGAAATTACAGCAGTGTTTATGCATAGTCACCCCATTTTAGGGCACCATAATGTTTGGGACAGCAGTGTCCTGTAAATGAAAGTAGCCATGTTTAGGATTTTGTTACATATCCTTTGCATGCAATGACTGCTTGAAGTCTGCGATTCATGGACGTCACCAGTTGCTGGGTGCCTTCACTGGTGATGCTCTGCCAAGCCATCTTTTTTAGCTTATGCTTGTTTTGGGGGCTAGTCCCCTTCAGTTTTCTCGAGCATGCTCAATTGGGTTCAGATCGGGTGATTCACTTGGCCACTCAAGAATTGACCATTTTTTGGCTTTGAAAAACTCCTTTGTTGCTTTAGCAGTATGTTTGGGATCATTGTCTTGCTGTAGAATGAACCGCCAGCCAATGAGTTTTGAGGCATTTGTTTGAACTTGAGCAGATAGGATGTGTCTATACACTTCAGAATTAATTTTGCTTCTACATGTGATTTTTTTTCTATTACAAATCTCAAATTATGGAGTACAGAGGCAAATAAATAAATGATGGGTCTTTGTCCCAAACATTATGGAGGGCACTGTAGATTTAACTTGAATCCGGCAGGACAGCAGTTTGAAACTAGAGACTCTGACGAGAGGGTTACTGAGTACAAAACCGAGGCGGCACTTGATAATTATGGGTCTCCCTTTAGGATTGAGCTGAAGGTTTTGCACATTAGTAAAACCAGCAACAGGAGAACTATCATTACACACTGCAACAGCTGCCAGAGGCTTGAAGTTTACTCTTGAATTGGAATTTGTATTTGTCATGTTGGAAAATTAAGGAGTGGAAGGAGGGGTAATGGTGTTAGTGGGGTCAGAGTTGCTAATAGAAAATAAATTAAGAGTATATTTTTGGAGTGTGCCCTACCTCTTAAACCTACTGCTCCCTTATTGAAGTCCTTGGTAATTGTTGCCATTTTCCATGCTGGTGTCCCACACATCCTGGGTTCCCTTGACCTGGAATTCCCTTCCTAAATCCCATCATTCCACTCTCTTTTAATGTGCTCCTTAACAGGTTAGTCTTTGTGCACTGATTTGTGCAGATTGGCATCAGCTTGTAGCTGACAGTTGCACCTGTGAGGTGTATCGAATGCTTCACTGGATTAACAAGGCTACATAAATGGAAATTGTTGCTGAATTCCATTTGCCAAGTAAGGCTTGGCATTGACTAGCTTTTTGGCAGTTTTGCGAGATGCTTCATGGGCCAATGTTTGCTTCCTTCCCAACATTTTGCTGACCCATACACGTTCTCTCAGTAGAAATTACAGGAGCCCTTATTGAGATATACGAATCATCGCTAAACATGGGCAAAGTGCCGGAAGACGAAAGGAGGCTAATGTTGTGCCAAACAAGGCATTGGTATAAAGCGAAAGGGGAAAGATTTAATAGGAACCTGAGGGCAACTTTTTCACATGGAGGCTGGTGGGTTTATGGATCAAACAGCCAGAGGAAGTAGTTGAAGCAAGTGCAATCCCAACATTTGAGGAATAAGGGCCAAATGTAGGCAAATGGGACTAAACTTAGATAGGCCATCTTGGGCATGGACGAGTTGGGCAGATGGGCCTGTTTCCATGCTGACTCTGTCTATGAGTTAGGAGTTTCAAGGCTTCCTGTTCATTTACAGATTGCTGTGCATTTTACAAGTGTAGGCTTCATTGGAGAGACCAGGATCCACTTCACCTTCCGATTGCCCTGAAGAAGGTGGTAGTGAGTTGGTGCCTTGACCCACTGCAGTCTGTTTAGCATGAGTGCTCCAACGTTGCTCCTTGAAGGGAATTCCCGGTAATAGACTCATTGCCAATGATGGGCAGTGCAGGCAATGTATGGTTAAATCCAGCTTGCTGCATGTGATCATGCAGGGTCACAACAGGTTCCTGGACTTTACATTGCTGCAAAGATAGATGGAATGAAGAGACATTGTCCTCTACTGCCATAGTAGAAACCTTTGTTTTCTCATTTCATTCTCTCCCGAGGGTCTTATGAAGCTAAAATCAAAGTGTTGGAGGAATGCAAAGGGTTAAGCAGCATCTGTGGAGGGAAATTGACAGATGATGTTTGGGCTTATGACCCTTCTGCATACTGACCCGTTGAGTTCCTCAAGCAGTTTGTTTTCTGCTCCAGATTCTAACATCTGCAGTCTCTTGTGCAGCAAGGTCTGATTGGAGGATGCAGCAAATTCAAAAAGGCAACTTAACAAAGTGATAAGCAAGTGAACTCATGGTGTTCCTGAGGTGAATGATGCAAGTTAAGAGAAATTGGGCGAAACGTGAGAGGGAGGGAGGGAGAGGGAGAGATGCCTGTGGGAATAATAAACGTCAGATGTAAATTTAACTCATTCCTACGGACCTGTCATTCCTACACTTAGTGATGTGTTCATCGCTCAGAGATGCGAGTGCAGAAATCCAACCTGAAGCTTTATTGAGGCACTGAGGAAATGCTACACAGTCAGAGAACAGTGTTTCAAGTGAGTGGTTAAACTGAGACTCTTTGCCCACATAAGTTGATGCGAAAGATCCACGTGAGGGAAGCTGGACAGGACATGGGTTGGGAGTAATGCTGGGAAGTTGCAACGTGGGGGAAATAAAAATGTGATGTACGATTGTGAAGGCGAGCTGCTGTATATTTCTGGTGTTCTGGGACCAAATTTCGCTTTCAGCCAGTGTTACTAAAACCTTTATCTCTGTGACATTTGTGGGATCTTGCAGTGTGTAAATTGGCTGTGAACAACGAGGACTACATCTCGTACATCATTGAATTGTAATGTGTTTTAAGATGTTGATAAGGGGAAAAGAGCAATATAGTCTGTGTAGGAAGGAACTTCAGATGCTGTTTTTTTACCGAAGATAGACACCAAGTGCTGGAGTAACTCGACGGGATAGGCAACATCTCTGGAGAGAAGGAATATAGTCTGGCTTGATTTAGTGATTCATGCTGAATCAATGTGGTAAATTTTGGGCAGGACACCTTTCCTTTCTGGTAGCTTCTGAGGAGTGAGCTTTACTCCTCTCGAATGTGCTGATGGTCAGGTTAATAATGGATGTGTCGATCAGTTAACATGTACCCAAGCTTTGCAGAGAGTCTGTGTTGCCAAACATGCCCGTGTCAGATTCTTGCACTGATTGGACAGGACAGATGTTGCTGTACAACATGCCAGAGTCGAAAAAGAAGGCTTTCCTCACATTATTGAATTAAGATATTAATATGCTGTGTGGGCAACACTTCATAACTTCACTGGTGATAATTTTGCTTCTTTTTAACTGCAGACATCAGATTGGAGCAAATATGATGAGCGTTTGCTGAAGGCAGTGGAAAAGGGAGATGTGGATAGAGTTACATCAGTGCTGGCCAAGAGAGGGGTCATGCCGACCAAGCTGGATGTGGAGGGCAGATCAGCGTAAGTGTCCTGCAACCACTGCTACTCCTGGGCCCACCTTAAATCAGCCTTTCAACTTCCATGCTGAAGATTGACACAGAGAGTGGAGGTTCGACCCAACAAGTGGCGGGTGGAGAGGGGTGTCCCAGCAAGTGTGGGTGGGAGGGGTTGTCCTGGCGACTGGGAGGGGGGAATGCTTTCAATATACGGGATGTTGTACAATATAATTTGGCCTCCACTCGTTCACACTGTGTCGATATTCCCCTTCCTGTCCACTGCTGGCACCCTCTCTCACTTTCTCTCTGGCTCTAGCTCCAGGTGTCTCTCTTCTTTCATGTGCCCCCACCCCACCTCTCCCCACTCTCCTCGGGTTTCTCTCTTGCCTTCTCCCATGTTAAGCCTCTGACTTTGATTTGTGTTTCTTCTGCTAATAACACCACTGCAAAAAGTCTGGGGTATTATGACCTGGTTATGGTCAGTAATTGGTCACATAGAAAATTGTAGTGTTCTTGCTCAGTAAATCTGTGGTGAATTTTCTACTAAATCTGCTGCATTGCCAGACTCCTGTTTGTTTTGTCTGCTTTTTATGCCACATAATATCATGAAAGATTACTTTGTCTTATCGACTTAGATTTTGTTTAATTATGGTTAGAACTTGTTAGTTCAGGGATAAACTGCGATGATCACTTGCAAAGCTGCGCATTCTGTTTAGTGGAACACAAGCCACGATTCACCTACGGCTGGAGGAGATCAAAAGCAGTTAATTGAAAAAGAACAGTGGAGTTCTCAACGGAAAGCCATTAAGTCTGACAATAGAAATTGATTTTTATTAAAATTAATTTGTTCGATGACTTCAGCCTTTGTGATAAGAGGGACATTGAACAATGCCTCGGGCAGTGTTCTTTGGATAAAGTTCCAAGTTGGTAAAATACCACTTTGCATTTAATAGCATCTTTGATGTAGTAAACCTTGAAGCCTTATCGGGAGTTCTGTCAAACAAAGCCTAGTATTGAGCCACACAGGAAGATATTCAAATAGATGACCAGACAGACAGGTTTAAGGAGTATTTACAGTGCCTTCCTTAATGTTTGGGACAAAGACCCATCATTTATTTATTTGCCTCTTGTACTCCACAATTTGAGATTTGGAATATAAAAAATCACATGTGGTTAAAGTGCACATTGTCAGATTTTATTAAAGACCACTTTTATTTATTTTGGTTTCACCATGTAGAAATTACAGCAGTGTTTATACATAGCCCCCCCCATTTTAGGGCACCACAATGTTTGGGACATATGGCTTCACAGGTGTTTGTAATTGCTCAGGTGTGTTTAATTGCTCCTTAATGCAGGTATAGGAGAGCTCTCAGCATCTAGTCTTTCCTCCAGTCTTTCCATCACCTTTGGAAACTTTTATTGGTGTTTATCAACATGAGGACCAAAGTTACGCCAATGAAAGTCAAAGAAGCCATTCTGAGACTGAGAAACAAGAATAAAACTGTTGGAGACATCAGCCAAACCTTAGGCTTACCAAAATCAACTGTTTGGAACATAATTAAGAAGAAAGAGAGCATTGGTGAGCTTGCTAATCGCAAAGGGACTGGCAGGCCAAGGAAGACCTCCACAGCTGAAGACAGAAGAATTCTCTCTGTTATCCCCAATTATCGCCGATAATGAAATCCCCAAACACCCGTCCGACAGATCAGAAACACTCTTCAGGAGTCAGGTGTGGATTTGTCAATGACCACTGTCCGCAAAAGACTTCATGAACAGAAATACAGAGGCTACACTGCAAGATGCAAACCACTACTTAGCCGCAAAAATAGGATGGCCGTGTTACAGTTTGCCAAGAAGTACTTAAAAGAGCTACCACAGTTCTGGAAAAGGTCTTGTGAACAGAGACAAAGATTAAGTTATATCAGACTGATGGCAAGAGCAAAGTATGGAGGAGAGAAGGAACTACCCAAGATCCAAAGCATACCACCTCATCTGTGAAACACAGTGGTGGGGGTGTTATGGCCTGGGCATGTATGGCTGCTGAAGGTATTGACTCACTTATCTCCATTGATGATACAACTGCTGATGATAGTAGCATAATGAATTCTGAAGTGTATCGACACATCCTATCTACTCAAGTTCAAACAAATGCCTCAAAACTCATGGTCGGCAGTTCATTCTACAGCAAGACAATGATCCCAAACATACTGCTAAAGCAACAAAGGAGTTTTTCAAAGCTAAAAAATGGTCAATTCTTGAGTGGCCAAATCAATGACCCGATCTGAACCCAGTTCAGCATGCCTTTTATATGCTGAAGAGAAAACTGAAGGGGACTAGCCCCCAAAACAAACATAAGCTAAAGATGGCTGCAATACAGGCCTGGCAGAGCATCATCAGAGAAGACACCCAGCAACTGGTGATGTCCATGAATCGCAGACTTCAAGCAGTCATTGCATGCCAAGGATATGCAACAAAATACTAAACATGACTACTTTCATTTACATGACATTGCTGTGTCCCAAACATTATGGGGCCCTGAAATGGGGGAACTATGTATAAACACTGCTGTAATTTCTACATGGTGAAACCAAAATGTATAAAAATTGTCTTTATTAAAATCTGACAATGTGCACTTTAACCACATGTGATTTTTTTTATTTTACAAATCTCAAATTGTGGAGTACAGAGGCAAATAAATAAATGATGGGTCTTTGTCCCAACATTATGGAGGGCACTATATCTTTGTTTAATACCCTGTGTTTTTCTAACATCAGAATATTTCATGTCTCTGAGAGAGCTCATCATGCCTGTAACGTCTTTTTCCTCTACAGCTGTTTCTCCAAGAATTTATCAAATTCTGGTTAGAATTGTTGCGTTGGTTTATGTGAGTCTTTGAGGCAACACTGCAGATCAGGCAGAAAAATACCTTTCTGGCAATTTTGCTCATTATCTTGGATCCGCATCCTCTTATTGCACTTTTCCCATCCTCATTCCCTTCCACCTGTATTGCTTCATTTAGCTTCACAATTTGCAACTCTTCAATCTTTTAGTCTCACACCAGTTTTTTCATCTCTAGCCTTTGTCCAACAATCTGCCGATCAAAATCCATTCACCTGTGTCAACCTATTACCCCGCCCCTCTTTTCACTTTATATTCCCCCTTCCGCTCCCCAAATCAGTTTGAATCCTCACCTATCCATGTTCTCCAGAGATGCCGCATGACCTGCTGAGTTACTCCAGCACTTTATGTTGTGAATTCTGTCTCTGATTCATTCTTAATCTACGAAAATATTGATTTTGTATGAATTCCAACTGATGTCCTACAATAAAGATAGGACTTGTATGTCAAGATCTTTAGACAGTTGCTAAGAGCAAACACATTTTCCTGACAATAGATTTACCTGATTGGTAATGTTTTGCCTCATTTTAACAAGTAGAAAATCTAACTATTTGTGAATAGATTTTTAGACAAATACAAAGCTGTTTTGCTCTGGGCATTCCTGGATTGTTAGTGAATTTAACTATCCAGAGGAAACTATGAATGTACAATTTTCTGTTCAGTTAATTAAAAACGGATGATTTAAAGGAGCATATATTTTGAAAGAATGACTTGTTCCAAAGTCTTGTTCCAAAACTTAATTATGCTGCAAATGACAGCGTGTTTCTTTTAGCTGGTTGTCTCAGTACTTGCCTTGTGCAAGTATGGTGCAGCTGAAAGCTAAGTAGTTGACCTTCACTTAGTAATGCTGAGATAATTCAACATAGCAGCTTCAGTTTGAACTCTAAAGAGTTTATTTATAGCTATGTCAACAACAAATTTCATTGAACTACCATAAAATCCAACAGGAACATAATAATAGTGAATGTAATTAATTTGTTTTTTTGATTATGCAAATGATGCCACAGATATTTTACTTTTGCAAATGGAAATATCAGTAAGTGCTCTGAACATTTGAAAGTATGAAGCAATCCATTTTGTCAGAAAGAATGAGAAGAGACAATATGATCTAAATAGCACAGTCCCAAAATGTGTGCACGGACAGAGGGACCTGGGTATATAGGTACATACATATCTCTTGGAAAATGTCAGGCAACATGACAGAAACAGTTCGTGAAACATTCGTGCCAGAGTTTGTTTGAGGCACTTAAGCACTTAAGAAATGAACGTTGTATTTTAGATTTGATTGAATTTAATATTTAGCTGTTATGGTGGGATTTGAACCTGTGCTTTTTTATCGTTAGTGCAAGTCTTCAGTGATGTAATGTTGCTGGCACCGCTGTTATTGTTGCACCCTTTTGCGTGTTGCTCTTCAAAAAGCACAAGTGTAAAATGGGGCATCTATGTGGGAGGGGAGTTGGATTCTGAAGCAGATTATTCTGCAGCACATGAGCTTAATTTTCATTTTGATTTCCTTGTCTTCCAGTTTCCATCTTGCAGCTGCGAAAGGTGATGTCCCCTGCATCAATGCAATGCTCTCACATGGTGTTGACGTGACAGCAATTAATGCTGCAGGTAACTCTTCACACTGGTATCGGGGTTGCGTCTCAAATTGCCACTTTTAAGATAATTGCCACTTTTAAGATAATAGTTGTTATTTTTCACCTGCCTTTCTCCAATAGGAACAAGTTGAGCAATTTGTTTCTTTGGTCTGTTTTGCCTTCGAATAGGATCGACTGATAAATGTTCCCTCTAGGTCTATCCCAAAATGGTGATTCTCTTGGCATCTAAGAATCTGTTGGTCTCAACGTGGAATATACTCAGTGGCTGAAATCCCTCAGCAATTGTGAATTCCAGAGAGCTAATCTCCGTCTCAAATGTCCAAACGTTTGTCCTCAGTCCATGACTATTAGTTCAAATGCTCCCAGGCACAGGAGCAAGAGAGCTATACAAACATGACTTAATTCTGCCATTGAAGGTTTCTGTATATTTCAGATGTGTCTCTCTAACTTACTCCATAAAATGTAGGACAATAGGAACAACTTTCTCAACTCTATCCAGCAAACCATACTTTTATCCCTGTAAGATGTGTGTAACCTTCTATGGGGAAGCAGTCCAGAAGTATATATGCTGGACTGCTCTTTATAACTACCTTTGGATTTTTTTCTTATGTTCCCACTTTGTTCAGTCTGCAGATAGTTACAACCACTCTGTTGTAGAATTATTCTTGTGAATCTTTAGCAGTTCTGCCTGCATCTAAACTTAAGAGAAAAGTAAATGCCATGATGATATTTATTTGCTCTTGGTATGTGGTGCAGCATTTATTTCATCCTCCCACTTGACGATTATAGCTACATGAATGATTTCAAAACTCAGTTCATACTAGAGTGCTTTGGTGGGCCAGGAATCGTGTATTGGCCAGACCAGATAAAGAAGACTTATTTTCTTGAAGATTAGTGAACCAGATTTCTTTAATATTTCAATACAATGATTTTCATGGCCTTTTTTTTTTTTAACTAACTTTTGTAGAAATTACCTGATTTTTAAAAAAAACTATAAAGCTGCCATAGTGAGTTTTCAAACCAGCCTTGGGATATTTGTCCAATAACCAAAATATTCTTACTTTTCCATTATTGCTTTTACTCTTTCACACATTTAAGCTGCAGATGTTGATCATTCCATCAAGCCTCTTCATTGCCATTTTATTTAGATCTCAGAACAAATTAAATAACCTAATATCATCTTCATTATGATCATCAACAGTACAGAGAACTTGCATCTGATTTTTCTGAGTTCATATGTAGTTATACTTGGAGCCCTGAATCCCAGAGTTAGCTTCTCGGTGATTGATGGGAAGAAAGCGTACGAGTATGTAGAATATTGGTCCAGGATTGATGAGAGGTTTGCTAGTCCCTGAGGGAGATGCTAATGTGGGATAGAGTGGTAGAGAATCACATCAATGTGACTTTTGTTACAGTACTATGAAAAGCTAAGCAACTGGAGTAACCGACAAAACTTGAGTTACACCACTTTTGGGTGATCTGGACACAACAGACTGACTGGGGGCTTCTTTTTCTGTAACGTTACTATTCTATTTTGGCTTATCAACTGTTGCCCACTTGTCTCGCAGTGAATGTCCAAAGGAACCGTCAAGACCAGTATAAGAAAAACTCTATTGGTATTCTCAAGGGCTGAGCAGTTGCTTATAGAACTCACTGAGAAAGAACCCGCCCTGAGTCCAAGGTTCATTAATTACTGATTTTATTTTCTCTTTATCTTGCAGGACGAAGTGTGTTACATCTCGCTGCTAGAAATGGGCAGTCTCTGTGTTTGCAGCGGTTGCTTCAGGTAACTGCAATTGCCTCTTGGCATTATGGATGCATTAACATGAAGGTCAAGTGTATCTGTCAATGAAGAAATTGTTCTTCTTAACTTTGCAATAGAGAATGCCCACGGGTAAAGCTGAAGCTTCTGCAGCTTCTGAATTCAGTGTGCTGGTGCCAAGTATGTGCCTGTAATACACACACTCAAGTACTTCATTTCCTGCTGTCCTATTTTTAAAACTGAGCAAACACTAGTAACGATCAGAGAGAGATTTTCTGTTTCCCCTCCTATTTCTTCCAGGAGATTCCATGATGGGTAGAAGGCGGGTAGATGGTTACATGGGGTGGGCTTGCTGCACCAAAGGGTTGCTTTCTGTCTTGTATGTTTGTGTTCAATATTTACAATGCAGGAACAAGTTAGACACAAAAAGTGGCAGTAACTCAGCGGCATCTCTGGAGAAAAGGAATAGGTGACGTTTCGGGTCAAGACCCTTCTTCAGACTGCGAGTCAGAGGAAAGGGAAACAAGAGATATAGGTGGTGATGTAGAGAAACATAGAACAAATGAATGAAAGATATGCAAAAAAATAATGATGATAAAAGTAACAGGCCATTGTTAGTTGTGGCCTAGTACCTAGTGGCCTGTGAGTTCGAGTACAGACATACCTTCCTACAGGAACAGGTAATTGCCCGACCAGTTTGCGCCAATCTCTATTCCACACAATTTTATCACTTTGTTTCCTCTTTCACTTTGTTGATGAATCATTCTGTTCCTATCTCCTTGGTGTGTTTATCCAGCTCATCCGTTCTCTTCTCCCCAACCTCTCCTTGTGCCAAAGTTCTCTGTTCCCACCACCAAGATATTTCCTCTTGAATAGCTTGATGGATGGTTAGGAAGGAAAGCTGGTGAGATTAGATGCGGACAGAGGGGAAGAGGCTGCAGTGGAGCATAAACACCACCACGTAGTGTCAAGATGTATATTTCGGGCATGTTTTCATTCATTCTAAAGGAATACTAATTGTGTTGGTCAATGTATGTGCAAAAAATATTGCATTGGGACCAATGGAAGGTAAATTTATTTGATCGTATAATCCACAGATTTTGAAATTACGCTACATGAGTCTTGTTTGATTTGGGAAAGGAAGTGTGGGGGGGGGCAGAGGGGAGGATAGGTGTTCCTCTTTACCACACAACAAAAAGCCTTTCACTGTACCTCGGTACAGGTGACACTGAACTGCACTGCACGTATTCGGGCAATTCTGTCTCAAGGCGGGGTGAGGTAGGAGGAGAGGGAGTACCTTTGTTGTGCAGATATAACAAGCATGTGGAAATTTTAAATTGTGGAATTTATTATCTTTAAATGTAATAAAATATGTTGCATTGCAGATATTAATGTTTAAAAGTCACTCCACAGAAGACGAGAGGAGACCACTCAGCCTATCAGATTCATACCATCTTCTAGCAGAGCAACCTCATCAGTCCCATTTCCGTCTCCTTACTTCCTGTAACCTTGCATCTTGTTCTCGCTCTCATGTTCTTTGATTATTTTGCCATACAATAAGGGGCAATTAATCAACATGTCTCCAGATGTGTTTGAAATGTGACACACCCAAGCTATCACATGGAGAGCATGCAAAGGCCACACTGACAGAACCAGAGGTCAGGATAGAACCTGGGTCCCTGGAGCATAAGGAAGTTATGCGAACTGCTGCTGATGTCTGTGTGGAGTTCGAATGCAGTCCGTGTGATTGGTCCCCTCTGGGTGCATCAATTTCCTCTTGAGTCCCAAAGTCACGCTGTGGATTTTATTTGCACAGTAGTTCAGAATTTGTGGTAAGCAGGGACATGATATTCCCTGAAAGCTTGTGTATACTCGCAGTGACTATCCCATGTTGAAAAGACTGAGTAGTCATCTAGCTGTTGCAAAGAAATTTGCGAAAGCCTATTTCTGCTGCAAGGAGTGATCTTCATTTTATAGGAAAGCAAATTTTCCTGCAATTTTTAATGTTTTCAGTATGGCGGGATGATGTTTTGTTCGCCTGTATTAAATCGGTGTGTTTTGTTTTACAGCAGGATTGCCCTGTTGACACTATAGACCATCAAGGCAGATCTGCCCTTCATGATGCAGGTCTGTATGCGATTGCTTAAATCAGATGGGTTTTTTTTTTTGCAGGCACAGAATAAATTTTTATGGAGTTCTGGTGCTTTATGTGTTTAGAGAGCAAGTTTATTTTCACTGGAAATGTTGGTGTACAGTTGAGAACTGTCAAAATATTCAGTTGCTTGTATATAATTAAAAATTCAAAAGAAACTGCAGATACCAGAAATTAAAACAAAATACTGGAAGCACTCGGCCAAATCTGTATAAATAGAAATACCTTTTGTGCCACAACCCTTTATTCAAGCCGGGGAAGTGATAAAACAATTTACTTTTATGTTTCAAGAAGGTGTACAAATAGGAAGGACAAAATAAATATCTCTTGGTGAGAGTGATTTGCTGTGAGGAAATGTTATTCACAAAGTCATCCGCTTGACAGACTTGTGAGGATCGTTGGAGTGAACGAAGGGGTATGTGAAAGATTTGAAATGCAGATCAGAACTCTCACAAAGATCTGAAAGCAAAAAGAGGTGGCTGGAAATACTCAGCATGTTGGACAATGGGTATGGAGAAAGTTTTAAAAAATGAGTTAATATTACAGACTGATAATCTTGCAACAGAACTCTCCAATGAAAGGAGATGGAGAATTAAAAGTGAAGTTGCAAATCCCACTCTTACCCAGCCTTATCTACCAATTATCTTTTGCACTGTGCCACTGTGAGCTTTATTGTAGAATCGATATCAAATTTTGCAGTTTCAGGTGAGTTGGTCTCTGTATGGTTCTGCAGAAAAGTTATCTCCTAGTGGCACGTTTACTCTCTAGACAGTGTCTGATCTGCTTGGCATGTTAGTATCCTCATAGTGAAGAAAGGTCTAATATAAACCACCCCTTGCATAAAAATTTAATTTGTAATTATGTTCAGCATTAATAGTACTATTAATTACAGTGCCCTTCATAAGGTTTGGGACAAGATACAAGATACATTTATTTGTCACATGCACAAATTGGTACAGTGAAATGTGTGGTCAAAGACCCATCATTTATTTATTTGCCTCTGTACTCCACAATTTGAGATTTGTAATAGAAAAAAATCACTTGTGGTTAAAGTGCACATTGTCAGATTTTAATAAAGGCCATTTTATTGCATTTTGGTTTCACCATGTAGAAATTACATTTTAGTTCCCCAAATGCTTAGTGCTTTAAAACTGATAAAGATCCAATTAAGTAAGCAAACTTTATTCATGAAAATGAGATGGGTTAACTCCAACTGAAATCCAAAATCTAGTTTAACATATTAGAGTTTTTTTATAGCTGCAGATCGTTATCAAAACATCTTGTAAGGCAAATTGAAAAATAATTTGAATAGCGTCGTTCACAGTTACAGAACAGTTTTTCATCCAATAGAGTACATTTAAGTGTTGCAGTGAAGGAAGTAGAACAGCCATATTTTTGTGCATCAAACTGCCAGGGAAAGCACAACTGCAAGGAGAATATTTGAGCCGAGGGTAAAATAATCAAAATGAAATTGATATTTGAAAATGATAAATGATACCAGGTTGGCCTGGGATGAATTAATGTTGAAGTTGGTTCCTTTCACGCTCTTGTTCCTGTTCAGAATTTAAGGTCCTCAGACCGACTTCAAGTCTATCACACTTCCACACTGTCATGTATGAGTTATTTCAGTCTGGGATAAGATAAGCTTGCAGCTGCTTATCTTGTCCTGGAAAGTTACTGTAGCATTTCAGGCAAAGCCATCTGTCTGTCATTCAACCACCACTCATTTGGAACTGTTAACATGCTCTCCTGCTCAAATCTCCTCGCATAACTTTTCTCTCGTCCAAGAGCAAAGTCGTGATTGAATTGAGTTATTAATTGGGAAGTTTGAGGGAAGGGTTAGTGCATCACGTTGCAAACCCTGCAGAATACCGTGTGACCCAGCCTGTCCATGCCCCACACAAAGCTCCGACCCAGAAGTTTGCTGGGGTGTACAGCCTGAGCCTGAGGGTTTATTATTTTCATCCCAACCTAAACTAAGTTTAGGTTCTGTGGCATCCACAGAAAAGCAGAAGAAAATCTTGTTTGGTAAGGTGTGCATTGCTGTTGATTAAGAAAAGCGAGTGCATATGTTGATACTAAGCAAATAATTGATAAGCAGGGAGCCGGCCGCACACCCCAACCTGAACCCGAGTGTTCCACTGACGTGACTTCAAGATGACATGCTTTATTGGATCGCATTGGACTAGCATCAACTGGCTATGCTGCACTTTTCTGCTCCTTTACCACCTTCCTCAGCACTATATCTTTCCCTGTGTATTTATTTAGCTTTAAGAGTCAGAGATTCATAGTCCTGCAGTATGGAAACAAGCCATGCTGACCAAGGTGTCTATCTGAACTAATCTCATTTGGATCTTTTCCTCAATCTATCCTATCATTTAACCCATTAATCCAATTTGCCTCATCAGTCCTTATGGGAGTGAGTTACATGTTCTCTCTGCACTGGAGATCGAATGTTTCTCAATATCTTCTTGGATTTTTTTTTAGCAACTGAAATTTGTAATCCCTTGTAAATCACATCATCTTCTTAAAGGCATCCATCGGGTAATTTAAATAAATCCCAGGCTGTTAAGTTGTTATGAAAAAGCCTAGAAGGATATAAATCTGTGACCAACTGAAATTGTTACGGTGGTTTTCCTATCATGTAGGTAGGTAATTCCAAATTATCTTTGTTAATGAGCTAGAGAACTCGTATTATTGATTAATGAGGGAAAGTTGCAGGACAGCTTGTTTGTGCTGTCATGGTATTTTCCACTGATGTTTGCAATTAGAATGAGTTTGTTTTCTGTCACACTGAAGTGAAGGACTTGACCCTCAGGATACAAGTTTTAAAGCTCTGCACTGGAATGTGTTTATTTTAGAAGGTTACGATTTATAGATTTAAACTAGTGGGTCATGGACATTGTAAACAAGGCCAAAATGTATTCTTATTTGCTTGCTTGAATGAGGAGCTTGCTTGGTCTTGTCTTGGGACAATGGTGAGGGTGGAGGTGCAGGGGCAGGTCTTGCAGCTCCTATGGTTTGTGTATTGCTCCAAATTCCAGCATCTGGAGTATTTTGTGTTTCCTGCTTATTATTGTTATCTTTGTGACCTGGATGTTAGTTGACTTGTGTGCGAGTTGTTTGTGATCTAGAGAGCATTATGCAAGGAGTGCTTCCCCTCTTCCTTAAAGTTGAAATAACGACAGCTGGTCAATTTAAAAGTTTTTCTTATTTCAAGCATTCTCCTCATCCATAGTGCAGACAACCAACTCTGCTTTTTGACTTCTCGCTCCTCTTGCTTTTTGATATTGTCCATTATCTAAGATTTCTCAGTTGATAAAATGTTATACCTTTTTGCTTTTACTAAAGATTATTTATCATTAGACTTGAAAGTTGCATGCAACTGAAAAATGCATTGGATGCTACGAAACGTATAAGATATTTCTTATCCCACATTGCATCTTGGCAATCTGCTCATCATCTTTCTCCACAAAACGTTAGGAAGTGACTGCTGCAAGATAAAGACATAACCTGCTAAATCATTGGTGGTTAGCTAAGGGAATATTTGATTAGAAAAGGATGAACTGAGTCATGAATGTAAAAAATGGGGAGAGCAGGAGGGGGCGATTTGGCCCTCTTGAGCCTGCTCTGCTGTTTCATGAGATCATGGCAAATCTACCTTGACTTTCATTTCCACCTTACTATCATGTTTCTTGATTCCTTTGTGAAAGGATTGAAGTGAAAATTAGAGTGGATGTCTAATCTTAAATTGGTATTTGTAGAGGTGTCAGTACCAAACCTCTGCACAAAGCAGTGCAGTAAATGTATGGCACAGAAATAGATCTCCCTTGCAAATCAGCCATGCACTCTTCATCTTGCCTGCCATCTTCATTCCATTGTACTTATCTAGTTCTCCCATACATCTGTGCTTTGGGCATGGCATTGTTGCTCATCAGTAGGTCATGAGTGCAGAAACCGTTCTAGAGTACAAATGTCATGGCAGAATTCCAGCATATTCCCTGACCGAGTGCCACTTTGTCTCGCCCCACATTTTGAATAAGGCGTGAAGTTATTGTCTGGTCTGCCCTCTTAGGTAGGCATTAAAAAAAAAATCCTAGGTCATTATTCTGAGGAAGAGAACGCGTGTTTGAGATCATCTCCCCGGTGATCATGCTAATCATTATTCAACAAGTAATTAGCTGTACAAAATGTTGATTGCTCTTCCATAGCACTTAATTGGCTTATAGATGTTTCGTGAGATTTGACTTCTTGAGAGGAGTATATCATTGCATTTCTTTCTCTCTCTCCACCCGTCTCATTACCGAAGAAGCCAGTTAAATACTGAAACAATGCATATACATTCTTGGTGGTATATTGGGGCAGTTTGTGGTCTGATTCAGTCCATCAGATGAAACGAGTCATGTTTATGCTGTCAGACTTCTAACAAATTAACCAGTCTGTTGTTCAGCGCTGTGATTTCAATTGTACTTATTCCCTATGTTTCAGCGGTTGCTGGTTGTGCATCATGTGTGAAACTACTTTTGGACCATCGAGCCATTGTGAATGTCAAGGATAAGGTAAGTGCAATGAATGTCTGAGATGCGATATTCCTGAACGCAAGATATATGGCAGGGAAATGTACCATGACTAGATTGCATGGCTGTGTTGCTGGGCTCCTAGTCAAAAGTTTTGGTTCAGTCATCCAGCGATACCACTTCAAATCTCACTCCAATAGCCAAGGAATTTAAATTCACGGAATTAAATTACAAACCTTTATTTCAAAAAGGTAAGCTTATCTCAGTGTTGGTAATCATTGACCAGCTGGATATGGAGAGGATGTTTCATCGTGGGAACAATCTCCTTTCCTTGAGGGCCATAGATGCAGCATCTTTGAATGTTTTTAAGGCAGAGGTAGAAAGTTGCTTCAGAGGTAGGGAGGAAGGAAATGGGAGCACAGATTTGAGGTTATAATTCGATTAGCCATCATTTTATTAAATAGTGTAGCAGGCTAGAGGAGAGTTTAGTTTAGGGATACAGCGCGGAAACAGGCCCTTCGGCCCATCGGGTCTGCGCCGACCAGCGATCCCTGCACATTAACACCATCCTACACACACTAGGGCCAATTTACATTTATACCAAGCCAATTAACCTACAAACCTGCACGTCTTTGGAGTGTGGGAGGA
Source organism: Malacoraja senta (assembly GCA_038087875.1). NCBI lineage: Eukaryota > Metazoa > Chordata > Chondrichthyes > Rajiformes > Rajidae > Malacoraja > Malacoraja senta. The sequence continues at coordinate 10,923,620 of CM075989.1, read as the reverse complement.
AACTGAAGATCTCGGAGAAAACCCAGGCAGGTCACGGGGAAAATGTACAAACTCTGTTCAGAGAGCATCCGTAGTCAGGATCAAACCCGTTTCTCCGGCGCTGCAAGCGCTGTAAGGCAGCAACTCTACCGCTGCTCCGCCATGTCGCAAACATCGAACTCGTATTTGTGTGTATGTATGAAGCTACTGAGATTATTGTAAAAACCCATCTGAATCATGAATATCCTTTAGGGAATGAAATAGTCATATACCTTCGGCTAAACTTGCCCATACGGACAGATTGCCCCATCTACGCTAGTCCCACCAGCCCGTGTCTGGCCCATATCCCTCTAAACCTTTCTTATCCATGCAACTGTCCAAATGTTTTTTAAATGTTGTTAAAGTACTTGCCTCAACTACCTCCTCTGGCAACACGTTCCATATACCCACAACCATCTGCATGAATAAAATTGCCCCTCAGGTTCCAGCCCTTAAGTCAGAAATCTTTTTTTTTAAATTAAGCCACCTATCCAAATTTAAAACCCATTGTGCAGCCTTCTCGATTTGGCAGTGTTCAATAAGTTCAGATGACTTGGAAATAATATTGAGCCTCTAGGCAGTAGTGGAACCTCTATCCAGTTTTACACCTTATGGAATAGCATCAATGTACAGGCCTTTTAAAGAATACAGAAAAGGCATCAATTTTTTTAATTAATTCAAGGGATGTGGGCGTTGCAGGCTGAGCAAGCATTTAATTGCACAAGCTCTTGAAGGTGGTGGTGAGCTGTCTTCTTAAATCACTAGTTCTTGATTTGGGTACACCCACAATGCTGTTAGGGAGAGTGTTCCACGGTTTTGACCCACGCCGATTAAGGAACAAAGCTGCGTTTCCAAGTCATAATAGTGTGTGTACTATAACTTAGACGGCACCTTACAGGTGGTCGTGTTCCTATGCTTTTAGCGCTCTTGTACTTCTAGCTGGTCGATATCATGGATTTGGAAGGTGTTGTCTCAGGACATTGAACAATGCAGCAGAGGAGTGGGCCCTTTGGCCCACAATGTTTGTGCCAAGCAAGATGCCCCCCCCCCCCCCCCCCCCCCCCCCCCAAATTAAACTGATATCATTTGCCTGTACATGATATATATCCCTCTATTCACTGCACTTCCATGTGCCTATCTAAAAGACTCTTAAATGCTGCTACTGTATTTGCCTCCACCACCCCGTCTCAATGCGATGGCATCCTGTAATGGTACAGATTGTTGCTACTGTACATCGGTGATGGAGTGAATGAATGGTTGTGGAATGGGAATGGATGCCTGTCAAACAGGCTGCTATATCAAATACCTTTGACAAGGAGAATGTTAATTATGTGGACAGAGTGGAGAAAGTCTCACTGCCTTTGCTTGTTGTGCTGTGTTCAGGATGGAGGAACCCCCCTTCTGTTGGCCGCCCAGTCTTGCCATCCAGTGGCCTGTCGACTTTTACTGGATCGGGGAGCAGACATCAATTCCAGAGATAAAGAAAACAGGTAATTTGGCCCCCAAAAATTGAAGTTTGAACAAAGTCTGTCCAGTTTAAGAATGTTAATTGAGGAAACGGCAATTCATCTTGGTGTTATGAACAATCCAGTAATTCCAGTAACTCATTGGTAGACGGTGTGAATTTATGTTAGCAAGGCAAGCTTTATTTCCAAGCAGAAGAAAGACACAAAATGCTGGAGTAATTCAGCGGGTCAGGTAGGATCTCTGAAGAAAAGGAACAGGTGATTTTTTGGATCAGAGGCCTTCAGACTGGGAGACTTATTTCGAAGCAACCTACTACCCATTCCCCCTCTCTCCCTCTCTCCCTCTCTCCCTCTCTCCCTCTCTCCCTCTCTCCCTCTCTCCCTCTCTCCCTCTCTCCCTCTCTCCCTCTCTCCCTCTCTCCCTCTCTCCCTCTCTCCCTCTCTCCCTCTCTCCCTCTCTCCCTCTCTCCCTCTCTCCCTCTCTCCCTCTCTCCCTCTCTCCCTCTCTCCCTCTCTCCCTCTCTCCCTCTCTCCCTCTCTCCCTCTCTCCCTCTCTCCCTCTCTCCCTCTCTCCCTCTCTCCCTCTCTCCCTCTCTCCCTCTCTCCCTCTCTCCCTCTCTCCCTCTCTCCCTCTCTCCCTCTCTCCCTCTCTCCCTCTCTCCCTCTCTCCCTCTCTCCCTCTCTCCCTCTCTCCCTCTCTCCCTCTCTCCCTCTCTCCCTCTCTCCCTCTCTCCCTCTCTCCCTCTCTTTTTTGGATTACTTTGTTTGACGACTGTATCTGAGATAGATGGTACTGGTTATGGTTCTCAGGCAAGTTTTTACATTTAACCTTATACTTCTAACAACTCAGAAGGCCATACTGGCTCTTTGTATCTGGCTCTTGGGAGCAATTGCCTCACCTTATTCACATGTAATACATCTCTCTCTCTCTCTAATGTCCATCAACTGCCCTATCATTCTTTTTGCCATTTATTACAACTATGTCAATGAGGTGATTTATTATTGTCAGCTTAATTACCAGCATACTTTTGGGATGTGGGAGGAAACCAAATAGTGTACCCGGTAACAAAGTGTCAAGATGTATGGGGGAATATGATACTTCAGGGGGAATCTTATAGAAACTTACAAAATTCTTAAGGGGTTGGACAGGCTAGATGCAGGAAGATTGTTCCCGATGTTGGGGAAGTCCAGAACAAGGGGTCACAGTTTAAGGATAAAGGGGAAATCTTATAGGACTGAGATGAGAAAAACATTTTTCACACAGAGAGTGGTGAATCTCTGGAATTCTCTGCCACAGAAGGTAGTTGAGGCCATTTCATTGGCTATATTTAAGAGGGAGTTAGATGTGGCCCTTGTGGCTAAAGGGATCAGGGGGTATGGAGAGAAGGCAGGTACAGGATACTGAGTTGGATGATCAGCCATGATCATATTGAATGGCGGTGCAGGCTCAAAGGGCCGAATGGCCTACTCCTGCACCTATTTTCTATGTTTAAAGGTGACTATGACTACTGGTCATCTTGTTGGCAGAGCAGGTATGAAGGGCTGATTGGTCCACTCTTGCATTTCTGTGGATGTGCCACATCCACTTTGTCCATCACTAATTTGGAGCCCCTGTACTTTGTGAGACCCTGTACTTTGCTTCCAACGTCTAACATGGGACATTTATTTTAGGACTGCATTGATGCTGGGATGCAAGTCTGGTTGCAAGGATGCAGTAGATGTTCTCTTAAAACACAGAGCTGATGTTACCTTGGTGGATCAGCATGGTCACCAGTGCTTGCATTATGCACAGCTCTCCAAAAACCCAGACCTGTTGGCTTTGATCAGAACTGCAGTGGAGAAGGCAGTTAAAGGTAAGATTATTGATACATAACAAAGATATCTGACCATTTAATTTATTTTGTTTCCCATTGTCCTCATCTCTGGGTTGCACTCTGTCTGAATCAGAGGATTCAGAGATTAGGCATCTTTGGTGCAGTATTGGTGAATGCTATGCTGTTGGAGAGGCTTCAGTTGAGACACACAGTTAGGAATTTAAGATTCCATTTGTCCTGGAGCCAACTTTTACTGCTTGCTTCTCAACGTTTTTCAGTCTGCTCTATCACGTAGCTGAATTGGGATCTTTCCATGCACAGTTTGCTAGCTACATGGTAGAGCTAGTGTGTCTCAGTGCCTGAGTTTGCTGCTGACCTCAGGTGCTCTCTGTGTAGAATTTGCACGTTCTTCTTGTGACTGAGTGGGTTTACTCCAGGTGTTCCGGTTTCCTCTCGCATCCCAGGGGTTTATCGGTTAATTGGCCTTTGTAAATTGCTCCCAGTATGTAGGAAATGGATGGGAAAGTGGGATAACTGAAGAGCTGGTGATTCAGTGAGAAGGAAACTCCAGTGTAGCCAGTGGATTGGGGCTGGGTTGCATTGTTAATACGGGGAGCTGAGTGCCTAGGAGAAAAGGGCTGGTGATAAGCTCTGGTATTTGTGGCGCACAGTCTGACATTGGTAACTGCATGGAGGCTTCTTCAAAGTTGACCATGAAATATTTAAGGAGACTGCTCGACAGCAAAAAGCTGAAAGGCATAAGAAGTTTGTGTGGATGGGAGTGAAAGAAAGTGGGAGTAGGCTAGAGTAAACATCGTCACAGCCCTCTTGGATTGAATAACGTGCTTCTCTCGGCTCGTTTCAAGAATAGACCGTTACACCATTGGACTTGCCTGGCCTGCATCACCCAGATCCATGCTGAACCAAACATCTGACACAATCAACCATTTACACGCTAGGCTGGGAAACTATGTTTGGGAGGGGGTGGGCTACTGATTTGCACATACACTTGTGACTTTGATCTAATTTGTATTCCAAATCTTTGTTGCGGTCTTGATTTTGCCATTTGAGTGGAGCGCAGTGTGTGAAATGGCTTGATAAATACAGGTCTGAAACGTTAGTTTTTATACTGGCCAATTTGAAGAGATTCTTGCAATGACTGTGCCTTAGATATACTGAATCACAATTTCCACCCACCTAATATATCTGAGCAAGAATAAAATGCCACAAAGTGTGTTTGAATGAGTGTGTGTGTGCATGAATAACGTGGCCTTGTTGTAATTCTGAAGCATGTTGGACATGGACGAGGCACAAGATTGCTGCAGTGAAGATGAATTGCCTGCGAATCATGTTAAGCTTAAAACTATTACTCACATACTTCAAAGGGCGCAAGTGTAATCTGCTGCCTGAAAGCCCAGGGTCATAGATCCAGAGATACTTGTTCATAAGGAATTGGATGTGTACTTGAAAAAGATTGCAACGCTATGGCGAAAGAATAGTGGAATGTTGTTAATTCCTTCAAAGTGGCAGCAGAAGCATGATGTCTAAATGACCAGCTGCTAATGTTTCTTTGTCAACCGTTCAGTATTTTTTCATGAAGCTGAGTTACAACCACACTCACAGCATGTGGTGCTTTGCCACGTTAAATGTTCATTATAAATGCAAATTGGGGTACAACGCCATCATAGGATGACACTAAGTACATGCATTTGATAAATAATCTGTTTATTCATTGTTAATAGATTGCAAATGTGGGGACACTTTTGTGTGGTTTTATCCAGTGAAGTATATTGTAATTGTCCACAAAAAACAGTTAATTGCGATGAGGTAGCTAATGTCTTGAGCCAATCCACTAAGCATTTTTCCGCATCAGTTGAAAGGGCCACACCTGTGAATATGAGGAAGATAGACGCAAAGTGCTGGAGTAACTCAGCGGGTCAGGCAGCATCTCTGGAGAAAAAGGGAGGGTGGTGTTTTGGGTCGGGACTCTTCTTCGGACTAAAAGTAGAGGGGAAGGAACTGGAGTACGAAAAGGCCAGAACAAAGCAGGACTGGCAACAGATGATCGTGGAAGGGTGGAGCCCATAATGGTCCATTGTTGGCTGGTGAAGAGGTGATAAAGAAGGGATACAAGGTTGCGAACAGTAGAACTAGTAGGCGCTTGGTCTCACACCGAACTAGGAGCCCACACCGAGAACAGCGGATACAGTAGATTAAGTTGGAGGAGGTGTAGGTGAACATTTTCCTCATGAAAGGACTATTGGGGACCCTGGTTCGAGTTGAGGGAGGAGGTATAAGCACAGGTGTTGCGTCTACTCCTGTTGCTGGGGAAAGTTCCTGTGAATATAAGGAGGGTGTGAACCATTGCAGTTTGGGTAACCTGTTCTTGAATTTCTACATCTTAATTGTGGCAAATGAGAATGGAAGAAGGGTCCCAACCTGGAATGTTGTCTGGCAGTTTCTCTCCATTGATGCTGCTTGACCCGCTGAGTTCCTCCACCAATTAGTTTTTTTCTGCTCAACTTGTAATAGATGTTTGATGGCAAGGAATTGAATGAAATACTCAAACTAACTCTGTTAAATCAGTGTCCGGAGTTTAACATGTAACTCTACAGTGCCATCTCCTGATTGCAGAGTGGATTACCCCGCAGACTTAAACTGTATGGACAGCTGTGGTGTGCAAAGATCGCTCTAGTATCTTTGGTGATGTGTGTGTGTGGGATTTCAACGTCAGACCTCAGATTTACGAGCAATTAGTTCAAAATCTGGGTTAATTACCCTGTCGTTAATGTGAAAGATTATTGGGATTGTTCATTGGCGCTAATTGCAAGCGATTGCGTATTATTGGCTGCCACCATAAATCGTGACGTAGTGCAGGCATTTTTAAAATGTATTTGTGTAACGTCCATACTTCAGTGTATTCTGCACCTTCTCAACTAATTAAGCAGTCTCATATTTCTTCACGGCATGAAAGGATGCCATTCAGCCCATTCCTCTACTTATTTCCCAGTGATCTATTGTCACTCTCATAGAGAAATAGGTGCCATTTGGCCCTTCGAGCCAGCACTCTCATGCCCATTAACTTCTGTGATTCTCCAACCACCCATCTGCACTTTGGGGTAATTTAGAGTAACCAATTAACCTACTGCCCGGCCCGTCTTTTAGTCTCTCCAGCCTCTGTTGTACTTACAATATATAATATTGGTACAAAATCTATGCCGAACCTAATACCAAGGTAAACTAATCTCATATGCCTACATGATCCATACGCCTCTATTCCATTTGCCTACCTTAAAGCCTCTTAAATGCCACTATTGTATCTGCCTCCACCACCACCCCTGGCAGTGCGTTCCAGGCACCCACCACACTCTATGTAAACAACAAAAAATGCCCCAAACATTTCCTTGACATTTCCACCCAAGGAAAAGGTTCTAACTCTTATCAATGGCTCTCATAAGTTTAAATACTTCTATCAGGTCTCCTTAACCTCTGGCATTCTAGAGAAAACAATCCAAGTTTGTCCAACCCCTCCTTGTAATCCAGACAAGTTTTGTGGATCAACCTGATCCACAACCTGTGCCCTCTCCAGTTTTCACAACCTTCCTTCCTGTAACGGAGTGACCAGAACAGCGTGAAATACTCCAAATGCAGCCTAACCAAAGTCTTATAGAGCTACATCATAACTTCCTCACTCTTGTACTCAATGTTCCGACCAATTAAGGTGTGCATACCATGCGCCTTCTTTACCACTCTGTCTATTTGTGTTGCCACTGTCAGGGAGCTAAGGTCCTGGACTACAAGATCCCTCTGTACATTAATGTTATTAAGGGCCTTCCCATCAACCGTATGCCTTCCCCTTACATTCAACCTCCTGAAGTGCCGCACCTCACACTTACTTGAATTTAATTCTGTCATTTCTCCATTCGTTACTGTGGTTGATCTGTATCCCTCTGTATGTTTGGCGTCTTGGTGTCATTTGCAAATTTACTAACTAACCCATCTACATTCACATCCAAATCACTTGTATACATCTCAAACAACAGCAGTCCCAGCATAGGGGACTCCAGGGATTTTGTGTAACAGACCTTCAGCCCAGAATAATGTTCTTCCACCACAACCCTTCTGTGAGTAAGCAAGTTCTGAATTCATATGACAAGTCACTGCGAATCCCGTGAATCTTAATCTTTTGGATCCGCCTATCATGTGGGACTTTTATCAAATACCTTACTAAAATTTGTGTAGGAAACAACCATCGCCTTGCCCTCATTGATCAACTTCGTCAACTTTTCAAGGCATAGAATTCCAGGGATTATCTGTGCTTCCTTTCTTAAACAAAGGAACAACATTTGCTACTCAACAGTTTTCTGGCTAGAGAAGTTGAAAGGGACTCCATCAAGACCCTTATAATCTCCTCTTGCTTCTCTTAATAACCTTTTTTTAAATTCTATTACTTATTTCCTTCAGTACCCCATTGTACTAGACCTTTGGTTTTCTGGTATTTCTGGCAGGATTATTTTGTCTTCCAAGAACACAGACAAAGTGTTTGCTTAATATCTCTGCTATTTCTTAATTGCTTATTATATTCTCCCTTTTCTACCTGTAAGAGATCAACATTTTCTCCTTGCTTCTCTTTTCCTGTTGGCCTTGCTATTGAAGCTTATTTTTATGATTCTCATTAATTTGTTTCTCAATTTTTATCTTGTCTTTTTTTTTAAATGTCTTGGTTCTGAAGTCTTCCATTCATTGAGTCAACAGCATTTGTGGAAACTTTGTAAGCCTCTTCCTTGACTTTTATATTGTCATAAACATCTCAAATTGGCCACTTTTCCATTTACTGGAAAATGAATGTTTTTCATTCATCCTTCACTTCCAGGATGGTTTCCAGCTGTTTGCTGCCTTTCACCCCTATAAGATTTTAAATTGATTTATTATTGTTTGTTATTCCAATAATTGTTATTGCTTTAAATCGTGTAAAATATTTCATTTTTAATTCATTACAAAAGTGGCTGAGTTCCTCTCCCTCTCCTGTGTGCTTCAATACTTTATGGTCATTTGTAAATTGTTTCATTCATTAGGTTCAGAATGACAAACATGCTTCACGTAATCACAATTCTTCAATTCAAAATACAATCGATAGCGAAAGTGCAAGATGTGGGGATCCTAAAATGGGGAGTAGCATTTCTAAAGTATTCATTATCATCTCTGGATATGCCAAAGTTGTTTACAGCCACTTTGAAGTGCATTTATGAAATTGTTATGTAGCTGGCTCGCTAGCAATTTGATAGTAAGATTAAACGAGAACTTACCAGTTTGAAGTTTGATCTTTATTTTATGAGGAGTAACGTTGAGGGATTACGTGAAGAAGACCCCGTCCAGCCGTACACGCGTCAATCTTCAAAGCAGCGGAGTGAAAATCACAGACGATAATTACTGAAGTATGATAGTAAGATGCATAAAGACTTAGAACTACCAGCTCGATCCTTTTATGAGGGTGGGAGCGGAGGGCACGTAATCCCTCAACGTTACTCCTCATAAAATAAAGATCAAACTTCAAACTGGTAAGTTCTCGTTTAATCTTACTATTTTACTTCGGAGTCACGTGAGTGACTACGTGAAGATTTCAAAGCTCTGTGATTTCACACCGTGGATTAAAATCCAGGTGCTCACTGCACTGATTGACTCTATTGAGTAAGCACAATCAACAATGCATAACCACAACATTAAATGTAATCAGTTAATGGTTCTATTTATTTTAACAAATTAACCCATTTATCATAATGGGGGATTTAATACTGAACCCAGCACGGCATCACCAACCACCCCGGGATCTTTAATCTCCTTATGGTAATACTTGTGAAACATCTGTTCACTTGCCCATCCTGCGGCCGCGAGGATAAGGTCTATTGGAACGTCTGAATCCCTGGCCGATGTTGATGCCGCCCTGGTGGAATGAGATTTTAATTTATCAGTATCAATACCTGAATAAATCAACACCTGTTTCAAACCATCTTGAAATTGTCTGTGTTGACACTTTCTTATGAGGACTTTTATGACTAATAAAAGATGCTAATTCTGTGCCTCTTAAGATTCTGTTTGTTTCCATGTAACATCTTACATATGTTACTACACATAGCCATGCTGAAAACTCCAACTTACATCCCGTGAACCCAGGTCTACTTTGCTTCAGTAAATCATAGACATAGAATGTAACGGCATCTGCCCCTACTTTCATTCTGTCAATTTAATTTCTGTAATGTTTGTACTCTCTGAGCTGAAACTAATGCCGTCAGCATAACCAATTTCATGGTGATTTCGGCTAATGACAGAGTTTCAATAGGATTTGAATCCTTCAGCAGCATCAGTACATCTTTTACATTCCAGATTTCTGTGTACCTAGGTCTAGGAGGATTGGATTTGAAAATTCCCTTCATAAACCTACAGACCCAAGGATGTGATCCTATTGGATTTTGTTCTGATTCACTGCTTAATATGCAGAGAGTGCACTTCGTGCAGTATTGTTTGCACTATAACTTAATTTTTAATTCGTAGTAAAGAGTTGAAAGAAACTCTAATACATCTGAAATTTCTGCTGTGCTATATGCAATATTCTTTCCTGAACAAAACACCTCCTATTTCTTTATATAAGAAATGTACTGCTTCTGGGTACTATTCCTCCAGGCTGCTGCTATAACATCCACCGTACGGCCTGATAATCCTCTTCCAAGATATGACCTTTTCAGAATCTGCAAATCAACAAACCAATACGATCATATAAAGGATGTGGTTCATTAGTTACAGGGTTTACAAGCAGTTTCACCTGCTTTGGAATAACCATAAGGGGTTCTTTGATTATGTTTAACACCAGTGGATACCATAGCTGTGTAGGCCAATCTGGTACCACCAAAATCCCCGAGGCTGAGTCCTGTTTAATTTTCTGTAGGCATCTATTGATTTAAACAAAATGGAGGAAATGCATACAGAAACATATCACCCCAATGTAGCGAGAAAGCATCTACCGCTACTGCACCACGATCAGGTTCCCGTGACACATACTTAGGCAATTGGTGGTTTAGTCTTGATGCAAACAAATCAATCTTTGGCATTCCAAATCGTGTTACAATTTGCTTAAATATTTCCTGATGTAACATCCATTCTGTATTATCATTAAATTTACGTGATCTTTTGTCTGCAATTGTGTTAAATTTTCCTGGTAAATATATTGCTGACAGCCAGATTTTCCTGACAATACACCAGGTCCAAATTTCATTTGCCAATCTATCACATGATTCTGATTTGATACCACCCATGTGATTTATGTATGCTACAGCTGTAGTATTGTCAACCTGTACCTGAACATGCACATTTCCCATATTAGTGCAATAAGCTTTAAGGCCATGAAATGCTCCTAACAGCTCTAGGTAATTTATTCCTTAATTTTCAAGGAAAGGTACTTCATCGACATTCCACCTACCTCCACAGCTGGAAATCATGTTAGTTGCGCCCATCCAAGAGCACTTACATCAGTCTGTAGAATGACGGAAGGTGTTTCTACCAGAACTTTTCTGGAAGCATTAGAGACATTGTTAATCCACCATTCTATTTCTGTAATGGATCCAATTGTTAATTTCATGGGCCTGTCAAAATGCCCTGTATTCATTTTTAATGCTTGTACCTTAGCCCTCTGTAAACATTGATAATGCAATGGTCCAAACCTGACAGCTGGAAACCCAGCAATTAATTTGCCCAGCAAGCTTGCCACTTCTCTAATTGAAGGCTTGTCCTCATTTATGAGTTTAGTGCAATCTTCAATTAACTGCAGCCTTCTCTTTTGGCAAGGTGATTACCATGTGTTCAGAGTTAATTGTGAACCCTAGCTAATCAATTATTCTTGCTCGGTAACAATTTTGATTTTTGTAGGTGACTAATGAAACCCATTTTTTCAAAATGTATTTGGCTCTAGATACTGACAATTTTGCAGTAGCCAAAGTGTCCCGCACAATCAGAATATCATCTAAATAAACCATTAATACATGGCCCTCAGATCCTAGCAGAGCTAAAATTGGTTTGAGTAATTTAGTGAATAATCTTGGTGCTGAAGTCAGGCCATTGGGCAATGCTTTAAATTGCCATAACTGACATCCATCTAAATTTCAAATATCTTTGATCATTACCATGCATTGCCACAGAATAATATGCATTTTGCAGATCTGTGCTTGCCATGTAGCAATTCTTTGTGACCAGCTGAATGGCATTAGTAAATGTTTCCATTTTGAAATGTTTCTACTGTACATAAAGGTTAAGATTTGTCAGATCCGAAATGATTCTACATCCACCATCCTTTTTTGTTCTAGGAAAATATTTGACACAAACTGATGGTGTTGTTCTACTGATTTTTCTATTACCCCTTTTCCGCATACAATTTTCAATTCTCCCTTGATCAACATTCTCTTCCTTTGAGAAAATCCGTGACCAGTTTGAATTATGCTGAATTGGAGGATCCAAACGTGGAGAACTCAATTTTGAATCCTACAATGCTACATAGAATAAATGAATCATTTGTTATTGATTGCCATTCTTTTAGGAAGAATCGTAACCTTCCCCTTATTTGTGAGTGTGAAACATTTGTTGCGTTTCTTACCAGACCAAGCCCCCCTACCTCGGGGTTTGCCACCGGCAATTGTTGCCCCTTCTAGTAGGCACATTGTAACCTCCACGTATCCTCGGTGCAGCACGTCAACGTGTATACGAGAATGATAGGCTTGTTCCTTCTCCAGCACCAGCATTTCGCCTATAGGGATACTGCCTTCGCACCGCTCTGCTCAGCATAGGTGATCCTTTAGCTTCTTTGCTAGTTTTTCTCCAAAAAGCAAATTTAGGCATTTGTATATTGGATGGTTTGCAGAGCCTGCATAACTAGGATGAATATTTGGTCTTATTGCAATTTTACGAATACAATTTATTTCAAAGTGCGCACTACACATGAGTGCTAATGCATTTTGTTGTGAATCCGATATAAAATCTTCATCCAATACCACTGGATATGCCTGACCGCAGCAATTTCAGCACTCGTTGTAATTTCAATTCTTGTGAGCGTAAACCACTGCTCAAATAACCCATATCCAGTTATTCACTGCTGGAACTGCTAGCAATTCACAATTTTCCGGGCTCTCATACTTTTTGATAGTCTCATCCATAGTTAATTCCTGGGGCTGATGGGAGAGTAGATAATTTATAGTCATAGCTATTTCCTCTCTCAAAGTTTCCCCTGTTACTCTGGGAACAGCAAACTTTTGTGCCAGCCTTGGAACATTTTAGCTCTGATAATGGGCTCTGGTCCTCATATAAATCATCATCTGAATCTAGATATTCATCTTTATGTTGGGTAATTTCTGGCTCCCCTGTTTCAGGTAAGTCTCTGCCAGATTCCCCCTGCGCGGGCTCTCTTGTAGGCCCACGGATAGGCAGCCCTGTTTCAGGTGCTGCTGGTGCTGGCTCAATTCTAGGCCAACGCTTCATTATTTTTTCTCTTTATATTGTCGGTGCTGGCACATTTGTCATTGCACGTTTGTGCTGCCTTTTGTTCAGGCATTTCTAGTACTGGCTCTCCAATAAGCCAACACATATATTGCCTTTTTTCTGGCATTTTTGGGCACTGGCTCTCCTGTAGGCCAACCACTGTAATGTTTCTGCACAGGCATTTCTGATGGCTCTCCTGTAGGCCACCCTTGTGCCTGTCCCATCCAAGGCACCCCCTGTGCTATATCCTCCATTGGCCAACACCGACTTAAATCCTCCTGTGGGGGTTCTTTATAAATCATCTGCCCCATCAGGAGTTCTAAAGTTTTGACCCTTGCAGTGCAATATTCTTTCCTGCCTAAGGAGGGTATACCTCCGGGTCTGACTCATCCGAGTCTACAGGTCGGCCCGACTTTTGTCCAGCCTTGCGCCCCGCCGCCGGCGGTTTAACGGCACACTCGACCGCAACGGGAGTTAATGACTTCGCTGCCACTGACTCCACTGACTGACGCCCGCTACCCTTAGGATCTGGGGTTTTACTACGGTGCGTCCCTGGCCGCCTCTCCTTCCCCTTTCTCCATAATAAACTTGTGGAGCTCCACCAACAAGTCTGCACGGGAAGGAAACGCTCCTGTAAGTGAAAGTAACCCACTTACCTTCCGACTTTTGCTTTACTTTTGCTTTACTCACCGGTCGGAGGAGCTCCTGCTCCTCCACACACGGTCATGAACGCTATGCGTCTGATCGATATGACACGTGTGCGGCTGGACGGGGTCTTCTTCACGTAGTCACTCACGTGACTCCGAAGTAAAATCACAATAGGCTCCCACAGCCAGCGTGTGATAATGGCCTGCTTTAAGGACATTGACTCAGATATAAATGTTAACTAGAATTCTGGGTATTCCTACAAACTATTCTTCAAATATGAAATGAAATCAATGCGGAAAATCAATAGGTCAAGGGAAGTGGTAGAGGCGGGAACAAATGCTACATATGAAAGACATTTGGACAGGTACACAACAGGACAGAGTTTAGAGATACAGCTTGGAAACGGGCCCTTCGGATCAGAGTCCACACTGACCATCGGTCACCTGTTCACACTCGTTTTATTTTATCCCACTTTCACATCCGCTCCCTACACACTAGGGGCAATTTGCAGAGGCCATTAATCTATAAACCTGCACGCCTTTGGGATGGGGGAGGAAACTGGAGCACCCATAATCATAGAGTGTTATGATTATTAACACACACAATTTTGTTCTAGCTCGTAGAATTTTCACATTATGAACAATTTTCACATTATGAACAGGACTTTGAATTATTGTTTTTTCAGACTGCGATGCAGCTCCATGAATATTACATGTAGAAGTTGTTTTTCTACATGTTGAATTGTTCCCATTTGTGACAACCAAACATAGGGCAAAGTTTGTCTATTCAGTCGTGAATTGTGGGTGTCATGATAGACCAACATTTATCCCACATTCCTAATAGCTCAGAATGTGATGAGCTGCCTTCTTGAACTGTTGCACTTTTTGTTGAAGGTGGCTCCCTCAGTGCTGTTGGAGAAGAAATTCCAGCACTTAGACCCAGCAATAGAAAGACTGGTGCTTACATCCATGTCAGCGTAGGGTGTCCCGTGTTGGGTGCATTCTTGTCTGCTGCCTATGTCTTCCTAAGTGTCAGAGGTCCTAAGAGGTGCCTTCAGTGATGTTGGTCTATGGATTGTATGTAAGTGGCACTAACTGTTACAAAGGTGTTCTTGCACAATTACTTTGCCACCCATGTACTGTCTCTCTGTGTAATCTATTTCCTTGCTAACCTTTGTTCACGAATTATACAATCTGGATTGCAGAGGAAGGTTGAATTTGTTCATAATTCATGCTGTTAATATTTTGCCTTTTTACCCCCACAGTGAGAGAATCCAGTGTGAAATTACACCAAGTTTCTCAGGTAAGTCTAGAAAAATACTGCACGTATACATCAGTAAATGACCTACAGATATCGGAAATCTGAAATAAAGCAAGAAATGTTGGAAACACTCAGCAGATCATGCAGAATCTGTGGAGAGAGAAACGTCAATGTTTTGGATTCAAGACCCTTCAACAGCACTGAGTTAACTCTGCCTCTCTTACCAGAGGTGCTGCCGCGCCAGCTGAATGGTTTCCAACAATTCCTGTTCTTACTATGATTCTTTTCATAGGCTGAATTAATTCCCGGCATACCTTTGGAGTTGAGAATGGTTTGAGTGAATGATACTGGTGCTTTTATTTATTTTTTAATGTAGGGTGTCTTCTTGGTCCGATGGGAATAAATGGCAATTGGAGACTTGGCTCTATGCTCTAACTTATTGTGCACCCTCATAATACAAAGACAGACTGAATCATACCAAGCTTGTGCCCAATCTCAATATACAATCCTCAACAGTTCTGCATCTACCCCTCTCATCCCCTCACTAGGTTCTTTTGTTGTCCCCTCACTGACCTCTCCATTTTGACCCCTCCTCTGCTCCCCGTTATCTTTTGTCCAACCCAACCTCCTGCAGAGAATCTTGATGGGTGGTGGGGAAGAACCCCTTGGCCACACTCTCGGATGTTGCCTGATGTCTAATGGTTTTGTTAGTTTAACAACTAAAGCTGGTGACCTGGACTGTTGATCCTGAGATGCAAGTTCAAATCCCACCAGAGCAAAATGGGAATTTAATTCAAGTAATTAAATAAACCTGGAGTAAAAGGCTAATCTCGGTAGAGGTGACTATGAAACTTCTAAAAACTTACCATTTGGTTCAACAAAGACTTTCAAAGGCCTATATGGATCACCTTATTCACCAAAAAAAACTTAATAATAGAATTAGGCCATTCACCCCATTCAGTCTACTCCATCATTCAATTATGGCTGATCTATTTTTCCCTCTCATTCTGCTGACTTCTCCCTGATAAGACTCATATCTGCTATCTGGAATAACCCAGTAAATTCAGCAGAAATGGGCAATATATACCAGTCTTTCCAGTGAGTTGGACTACACTGTGTTTTTCATGCATTGAGAGTCCATTTCGTCCAGTGAATCCAGATTGCCTTGGAGAATCCCAATTCCCCACTTATTTCTATGGAACCTATTCTGTCACATGCCCATCCACTTCCCTCTGATTCATCTGCACCAGGGATGTGGGCTGCCATTTAGCCCACCGACCCACTCATCCTTAGCATGGGGGAGGAAACGGGAGGAGCATCAGAAGGAAGCCCACGTGATCACGGAGAGAATGTGCAAACTCTGCACAGCCATCAGCAGATGCAGGAATAGATGCAGGTCACTCGTACTGTGAAGCAGCATCACTACCTAACACCCTCCTCAGATACCTAGCGATTTTCTAAAAATTATTTTTGACAATTGTAAATATTTTAATCTTGGTAATGATTCCTGCAGTAAGCCATTGCACTTCGAAATTGGTTCTTGACAGCTTTTGTTGTGATCAGCCATCTGTTGGCAATTACAGCTGTTCTCCACCCCTTTGTTTCACGATTCTCCACTCTGGCACTCATGCTGTTTTCAAAGCTTACATGGTGAAATTTGAGAATGATGGAGAGGAGGGCGGACAGGAAAGATGATTACATTTCAATCTGTGTTTTAAAAGAAGCATGACTGTATAAATGGGTATCTTGGATCAGGGCGTATGTGATTATTGCGCAAGGTCATTACCTGGTTTTTGGAAAGAAGGAAATTGAATTACATTAAAATGTCTACTTAAACCTCCAGGCTGTAGAGCACAGTGGATAATTCCAGGAGAATTTGAAAGATCTTAAGCAGTGAAGACATCAGCAGTGAAGTCTGCTGGCACTGTTAAATGCACTTTGAATGGATCAGTTTTTATGAGATGCCGACTTTTCTGAAATAATAAATCTAATTACGGGGACCAGTTTATCTCTTCCTGTTTTGTTGGTATTTGAGTAGTTGCTGCGGCAGTTCCAACAAGATGGCCATTAGGATAACCGGTCTCCAATCTTTTGTGGAGCCTTTCTCCGAAATGTGGGCACTGCCTGCTGATCCCTGGGTACATCCCTTTGACCATTATCAATGAAGATTTTTTTTTGAGCGGAGATAGGCTGAAATACAGAATACTGAATTTCGAGTATCGAAGTCCAATATAATTTTAATGGAAGGAGATTTATTCTGGATCCCAAACCTCCCATCTCATTGGAGACCTCAATTTGTTTTGCACCACTAACCCCACAATTCACTGTGGATCACCATTATTTCTATACCAATAATCTCCCATCTCATTATGGGACCACCATTAGTTCTGCACCTCTGACCCCACAACTCATTGTAGTCCACCATTTATTCTGTACCTCTAACTCCACATCTCATTGTAGACCACCATTAATTTATGGGTGTCCACCATCGCTAGTTTACAAAGAAGCATCTTAACTCAGAAGCTGACACGCGCATTGAGACAGAAGCGTGTATAGAATAAATGAGGATTGGGCAACACATCATCTGCATAGCACCTGTATCTTTTGCTGTTTGTATGCAACCAAAACTAATTATTACTATCCAATCTCTTGCTGCAGCACCGATTCAAAGTTTAGATGGATTGGAGGAAAGGTCATGTTAAATGTCAACTGATCGGTGAATGAACTGAGCCACACAGATATTCAATCACAGATAATTCAATGCACACAAGCTTGAGACTTTGTTTCATCATTGAAAAATCCTGTATTTAAAGTGATTGCATTATTTTCCTTAAAAATTACAGGCTGCTGAAATGCCACAGAAGCTAGATCAAAGACATCTTCCAGTCGAAACCAATTTGGCACCGAGTCAGAAGGAGCAGCGCACTATAAAGGTATTATTGTAACATGTTCTTTAACCAGCTAAAGGAAAAAACAAACTGCTGGAGGAACTGATGCTGAGTCTTGACCTGAAATGTTGACAACTCGTTTCCTTTCACAGACACTGCTTGACTTTCTGAATTCTTCCGTCAGTCCAGCCCCTGCAGTCTCTTGTGTCCCTAACATCTTTGAAGGTCCATTGTCAATAGTCCCCTCATTGAATAATTTACTCTGATGCAATACAGTCCATGGTATGACCCTGACTTGGCAGATATTACTGTTTAAGAAGGAACTGCAGATGCTGGAAAATCGAAGGTAGACAAAAATGCTGGAGAAACTCAGCGGGTTTGAAGTCTGAAGAAGGGTTTCGACCCGAAACGTTGCCTATTTCCTTCACTACATAGATGCTGCCTCACCCGCTGAGTTTCTCCAGCATTTTTGTCTACCTGGCAGATATTACTGTTGTCTCTGAATTCAACAGATTGAGGGTTCAATTCCCATCACTGAGATTGTAGCACCAATACTCCAGGCCTGCTGGATCTCCCAGTTGCTAACCATTTTAACTCCCCTTCCCAATCCCACACCGATCGTACCTGTAAGGTTTAAAAGCTCATCACCTTGTTCCTGTCTGGAGGTTATGGAATAAACCAATGGCTGGTTTGTGAATCCATCGAGCAATGCTGGGGTTGGGCAGTCAGGACCATGCTGGATGTCAGAAACCCTTGCAAGTATCTGCAAATGAGCCAGATAACTCTTCTCGTCTCACTCTTTTGCTTTATGCTACCATTCATTTGATAGGCAACGTTAAGCAAGCGCTTTTTCCATCATTTCAACGCACATGTTTTTAATTAGTAGCACTTTTTTAATTTTTTTAATTTACTAACGTTTACTCGACTGTATCCGAACGAATCTGAAATTCAGACAGCAAAAGTTGTAGAGAGTCTATCAGGCACCCATGAGTAGAACTGCACTTTAACAGCCGATGGTGCCGCAGGTAAGGGTTAGCAGCAACTGAAGGGCCATATGTCGTAAAATTTCAATGCGTCGGCCATGACGAGGCACCATCATTAGCCTGAGGAAGGGTGCCAACCCAAAATGTCACCTACCCACTCCCTCCACACGTACTGCCCAGCCCGCCGAGTTACTCCAGCACTTTGTGTTTGTACACCATCATTAAACTGTTTCCCCTTCCACGGATGATGGCTGACACACTGCACCCTGCACATTGTTATTTCCGACCTCCAGTATCTCAGAGAATGGTGCTTCACCCTTTAGGGTCAGAGTTATACATTAAGGGTTTGGACACGCTAGAGGCAAGAAGCATGTTCCCGATGTTGGGGGAGTCCAGAACCAGGGGCCACAGTTTTAAGAATAAGGGGTAAGCCATTTAGAACTGAGATGAGGAAACACTTTTCACACAGAGTGGTGAGTGTGGAATTCTCTGCCTCAGCGGGCAGTGGAGGCTGATTCTCTGGATGCTTTCAAGAGAGAGCTAGATAGGGCTCTTAAAGATAGTGGGGTCAGGGGATATAGGGAGAAGGCAGGAACGGGGTATTGTTTGTGGATGATCAACCATGATCACATTGAATGGCGGTGCTGGCTCGAAGGGCCGAATGGCCTACTCCTGCACCTATTGTCTATTGCATAGAAGCAAGCCCTTTTGTCCATCATCTCAGTCCTATGAGCCCACAGTTGACCCATTTCCCTCCAAATACTTCTTCTTCCCATACCTATCCAGATGCCTTTTCAATGTAATTGCCGAAAGCACATATCGAATCAATCAGGAAAAACTCACCTCAAGCACCTCTTCAGACATTAAAAGATCTAATATATGTTCAGCGTTTCAAATTTCCTTCAATTTATTATTTTAATTTCCTGCACTTGAATTTATTTCCAATCTCTGTCATAGTAATTGCAGATCTGAGTAACAAATGTGTTAGTTAAGCACGATTGGACAGACTGCTTCAACCCTGCTGCTCTATTAATGAAATGTGCTATTAAGCACAATTTATCTTTGTTGCAAAGTCTAACAACACCAACGTCGATAGAACTAAGCCTGTATAACGTTTCTCTACACAGTAACGTGAAAGGTAGTCATTCTGATATTGAAAGATCCTTGCACTCTCTCAACCTTGGGATGGGCCAAAGTGCTTTGCAGCCAATGAAGTGTAGTTACTTCACTGTACAATTTGGTAACCAAATGATGTTTAGCAAGCTTCCACAAACTGCAACGCGAGTGGGGTTTTTTTTCTCCCCCACTAAAAAAGATGCTGGTCCAGGGTCTAATAACGTCAAGAATGGCAGAGAGAGCTCTGGCCAGGCTTCAGTCTTGGCTTACTGACTAGACGAAAAGAGATGGCAGTTCCAACTGAGCAGTACGTCCTCAGCTTGAAACCAGGAGTGCCCACCTAGATCATATCCTCAAGGCTCTGTGAACAGGACATGTGCACAAAACTTACATCTTGGTACCTTGCTATAAACACACAAGGCCTATGATAAAAAGGAACTGTTAGATTTTCACCAGCTTCTAAATAGCTATATTTATGTTGGCTTAAGAGATGACATCTTCTAAACCAGGTGTACAACAGAAATGATCTCTCAGATCTACATTCTACAACATAGGAGGATCCCATCAGATCCATAGCATCTCCGAGTAGAGCCATCCCCCTCTCCTTACTTCTTTACAGCTTATCCTCTCATGTCCAGCAGCTTCCCGTTGACTCCTGTTATTTACCGATACCACTTTGGTTTAGAAGTTCTAAGGTGGCTGATGTGGCCAAGGAGGGAACCCCAGATACTTCCAAAGAAGGGGCAGATTGCTGGGTAATTTGTGAGATGGTCCACTCATCCCACCACTTAACATGTGCCTCAGATGTACAACCTAGAGGCTCACGTACCATTCCAAATGCTCCTTTACCACCTTTTATTGTCATGGGCGGAGGCAGCCAGAACTTAATGGAAATGTTATCCTTTATCAAGGAAACTTTGAGCACATCCTTGAATCTGTGATGTGTAGGAAGGAACTGCAGATGCTGATTTATAACGAAGATAGATACAAAATGCTGGAGTATCTCAGCAGGATAGGCAACATCTCTGGAGAGAAGGAATGGGTGATGTTTCGGGTCGAGACCCTCCTTCAGACTGGAAACATCATCCATTCCTTCTCTTGAGTCTGTTGCATTGTCTATAATCTCCTACCGCAACAGAGATCAGAATACAGTGCCTATTTCAGAAATTTACCACTGGCTGTGTGAGTGAAGTTGCCTCCATCATAGCTGACTGAGTGCAACTCGAGCCTCAGTGCTGGGACCGAAAGTCGGGGAGGCAACCGTGACACTAGTTTGCTGGAAGAGAGAACGTGCTTTAATTAAATAACTTATTGCAGCCAATTAACATGCCAGCACATTTTTGAGCACCCAATGGAAACTGATGTGGGCATGGGAAAAATGTCCTGACTCTACATCAACATTACCCTATATCAAAGTTGAACCTGGATCCCTGGAGCTGCAAAACAGCAGCACCAACTCTGCAACACTTGCTGCCCTTTTCATTGACGAGCACTACACATTGAGCTACTCAAAATTCCGATAGCAATTCATTTACAAATTTAAAATTGCTTTACACCACTACAATTAAATGCTGTTGGAAAGCATGCAAACAACTAATCATCTTTGGAATAAGAAATAAAAATAGAAAATGCGGGGGAAAACTCAGCAGTTCAGTCTGGGTGAGTGAAGAATTTATTTGCGCTATTCAATCTTGCATTCATTGCAAATCTCTTCCTGCAAGTATTCATACCTGTGGTAATTCGAGTTGAGATGGATGTAGAAAAATAGGACTAGCTTAGGTTGTGCCTTTTGAGAGTTCAAATGTGTTTATGGGCTTTTCAACAGTTTTGGAGCGAAAGCACTCTTGGAGGAAATGTGACAAAGACTAGATTGTTTTTGGTGGTTCTCAGAGGGATAAATATCAGGTAGGATTCAGTGAGAACTAACTTGCCCTTGAGATCATGCTGTGTGATCTTTTGTGCCCACTTAAGACGATGAGCATGGCCTTGATTCAGCACCTCGTCGATTCCATATTAGTTATAATAATAATAAACTTTATTTTGGACTCAAGGTCCAGACAAGGGACAACATTACATAAAAATACATTGCATATAAAAACATCATAAAATACATATAAAATCTTAGTATCACTGATAAAAGCATCATAAATTATATATTAAAAAAAAAACAATACATGATTTAAAATCCAGAATAAAAAAAGAAAGATCAGTGTTCTACAACGAGACAGCGATACCAATGTCTCCACAACTGGGATTCGTAGCGTGTAGTGCTAAACCTTATGTTTGACAACGACACGATAATTACATTTTTAGAGTCATTTATCCATCCTGCAAATGAATTTATACATATGATTTCTTAGCATAGCTTCTAAAGTATTGACTCCTGCAGCCACAAACATGTTACTAGCACTACACCATCTAGGTTTCCTTAGCAGTGTTCTCATGGCATCATTATAGGCCACCTTTAGTCTCTGCAAACTTGTCTTTCAGTAGTTCGACCACGGGTGCACAGTGTAGAGTGGTGTGCAATATGCTCCAAACAGCGACATCTGTACATGCACCAAACTTACGCAAGGGAATATTTGCCTGTACATACAGCATACGTCGTTGCCTATAAATATCCTCATCATCTGTCATTCGTTCTGTAATAAATGCCCTAGATAGTTTTCCTTATTACAGACACTAAGATTATTGTCAGACAATTAAAAAATAGGAAATGTTAGACATTTATCCTCTTTGGTTCCACAGATCATAACAGCACTCCTACAAGCATTATATTTAATATCATGTTCCACACCATGCACAGAACATATATTAAGGAGCTGCTGTAGACCAGCGCTAGATCGACTAAAGACCACAAGATCATCTGCATACATAATATAGTTCATTAAAATATTACCAATCATGCACCCAGTATTACAGGCTTTCCATTGTTTGGACAGATCATCAATATAAAGATTAAAAAGGACTGGGGTCAAAATTCCCCCTTGTCTTACACCATTGCTAACCCCAAATGGGGCTGAGATCCTATTGCCCCATTTTATTTGCATAGTCTGGTGGGCATACCAGTAAGCCAGAATTCTCACAATGTATTTAGGCACCCCTCTTTGACTCATTTTAACAAACAGCTTTCTGTGATTAACACGATCAAAGGCTTTGGAAGCATCATAAGAATTGAAGAGTTTTTGCCTCTATATTTGTTTACAATCTCCTTTAGGGCATATATGCACAAGTCAGTGCCATGTTTAGTTTTAAAACCAAACTGGTTATCCGTGGAGTTAACAAACTCATTTACTCTATCCAGCAGAACTCTTTCTAAGACTTTTGACAATTTGCTGGCTGAAGCTATGGGCCTGTAATTAATTAGGCTGCCTACTTTACGAGCTATGTCCTTGGTGACCGGCACTAACAGAACAGACAACATTGAGTCTGGTAACAAGCCATGAATCATAAAGCCAGTAAAACAAATAGCAAGGAGAGGAGCTATTCTCATACTCGCATACAGTTGATTGAGTCCCAGATCTGAACACCCTGCACCCATTTTCTAATTCAAAACAAGTGCAGCCAGCATCCAGGTTTGTTTTCTCTGCAAATCCCACTCACCCACCTGCAACTCCACCGTTTGGGTAAATTTAATTTATTTGCCTTTAGGAACTTCAGATTGAAAATGAGGATCTCAAAGGAAAGTTGAAAAAGCTCAGTCATGAACAGAAGGCCTTCCTGGAGAGAGTGAATGGACTTCAAAAACAACTGAGCCAGGTACGTCAGTAATAATCTGCATATAACTGGACCCTCAACAAGGGAAAAAATAAATCCATGGCTGTTTCACAGGAGCATTGCTAAACAAAGTTTGACATCGAATCACGGAGAAATTAGGGCAATTTGTTAAAAAGCTTGGTCAAAGAGGTAGTTTCTCAAGAGCATCTTGAAGAAGAATTGGTAATGGCAAAGAAGTTGGGAGAGGGAATTCTGGAATGAAGAGCATTGGCAGCTGAAGGCACAGACACCCGAGGAGGAGCAAACAGGTTAATAGGATCGAGATTTGAGTAGTGAGGAAATTACGAGTTAGGGAGATGATGAAACGTATGTAAATTTTAAAATTGGAGATTTGTTCTTTCGGGAGCCTGCGGATCAGTGAGCATGGTGTGGTGGTGTGTATTAGGATGTGGGCAAAAGTTTTGGCTGATTTTAGGTTGATGAGCGGTGTATTAGGATGGCAGCGTGGAAGTAAAAACCAGTGCAAAATGAATAGCGGTTTGGGATAGATGTCCTCGAGATAAAGTCAGCTTTCAGCCATAGGTGAGCAGAGGCAAGGCAGAGTCATTGATGAGGAGAAACAGCTGTTTTAATTGTGGTGGAGATAACAGGCCCATTTCACATATCTGCTACTTGTTTTTTGGAGTCCAGACTCCATGACTTCACTTATGTCTGTGGCTCTGTGTTCAAAACTGACAAACTCCAAAGAATTCTTGAATATCTATAAAAGTTGATATATCGATGCAAGAAACTCTAGATGTTGGAATTTTGAGCATGAAACAAGATGCTGGAGGAACTCAATGGCTAAGGCAGCATATGCCAGTCTGAAGAAGGGACTATGCTGCCTGACATGTTGAGTTCCGCCAGCACTTTGTGTTTGGATAAAGGTGATATGTCCCTCAGGGTGTTTGGATATGCAGAAAATGGAATGTAATACTAATTACTGGGCGTTACACTTGCTTCTTTCTTGATTTATTTCAGATGTATTTATGGCTGGCAAGGTCCCATTTATTTATTGCCCCTCCCTAACCATCCCTTGGGAGTGTGTATTTAGCTTAGCCCATTGCTCTCACTGCTGTTGTACTGGTAGTTCCTGGATATTGATGTATTTCAGAACAGTGTGTGAACTGGATGGAAACTTGCATCTGTTGTCAGTCCGGTCCTCCTGCTGTTCTTGACCTGTTGTGTGAGTTCTAAGCTTGGCAAATACTGTGATGGAGGGTAAGCAAATGAATATGCTGTATTTTGTAGATAGTCCACACTGCAATTGTGAAACACTGCTGCTGAAGAGAGTGCATGTTTCGGGCTGTAGGTTAGTGGTATAACAATTGGGTACCCGTGTAAAAATGTAATCCTCTTTTTTTTTTCTGCAGCAGAATCATTGAAAATAAAATGACTGACTCATTGTTCGTCCCCACGAATGTTTATTTATATAAATTCTGGGGTGCCCTATTTAAAGTAATTAATCTAATTTCCACTTCAAACACATTGACTTGCGGTCATTGAAAATAAAAGCATTTTAATTCTATCCAAACCGATTGATGCTCTCTAATGCAAATATGGTAATTATTTCCTATTAACTCGTTTCTTCATCCACTCCCACATGCAAAGTGCCTTGTATCCAATCAGCTAAATGTCATTTGCAAGTACAATACATTAAAATAATATTAAAGTAATGAGAGTAATCTTCAGAACATTTTGCAATGTATGTAATTATATGTAAAGAGTTTTACTATAATTTACTGAAATGACCAAGCAAAGGTTACCAATTTTACGATCAGGCAGTGCTTTTTTGTAAAAATATAACTCAGCCACTGATATTGGAATGGCAGAGTGATTACATTGCAATCCAATGATGCAGATTGTTTTTATCAGCATGACATTTGTGTGCATTCCTATCTAGCTGTGTCTCTTGCTGTGCATTCATGCTCTTCTTTCTTTTACTTTCCTTCCCTGGTCATTTATACTCTTATCTTCAAACAGAACATGCTTACCAGCTCATTCATTTCATGACCTTCTCTTCTCACCTCTGAGCTATTTTCCAACGTTAACCTCTGACTTTCCACGGACTAGAGTGTGGATCCCTCTCCTTTCTCGAATCTGTGGGCTTTCAGAATCTTGACATTGCCCACCTGCTACTTTTAAAGTTCCTCTAATACTTTTCATCTTTGGACATTATGGTCGTTGGATTTTCAGAGACTTAGTGAGGAATTGAACACTTAGTTATTTGGTAATTTTGTAGTTACTGTAAGTGCAGCCAAAAATGTCACGTGTGATCAAATAACTGAGATAGGGTGGTCTCCGTGAAATGCTTTGTGGCTTTTGGTAAATGTTGTTGTTCCCATTATACAGGAGTGCAAGTCAGTGGGAGAGCTTCAAAATGAGGTGAGTTTTTAACATTTAAACATGTGAATTTAGGGTTGCATTGGTACGTGGTGAAGGATGCATTTATTTCTCACAACTGTCATTCTTTTGAAATCTCGATACCCACTGCCTCCACTGCCTCTTCTTCCAATTCAATGTTTCCCAGGACTGAAGGCTGATGAAACCTATGATTTCCTCTATATCTAATCTTGTACAGCTTTTTAAAATTCGCCTTGTCAAATTATAATTCCTCAGTTTTACTGCTGTCAACCCCCTCAATCATATATTAAATGGTGCCACATGGTGTTAAATTGTGGACAACTTTGCTGACAAGTACGATACAGATTGGAGCCATGCTGGTTTCTGCAGGAGTAATCTATTTCTCCCATTCTTGTCCTAATTTCCCTGAATTCCTGCAACTATTCTTCACACATGCCCATCAGCACCATTTTCACTCCTCTTGGCATTAACCCACATAATGGGGTTAATTTACAGGGGCCAAATAACTTTCTCGGTCCCAGTGATGCAGGGAGAAACTCACCTAGTCACAGAAATAATGTTAAACTGCACAGATATCACCCAAGGTCAGGATTAAACTTGGGTCGCTGGAACTGAGGCAGTCATTTTTATGCTGAGCATCATGCTGCTTTAAATTGCTAAAGATTATTTTTTCGTGCAAGATTCTTTTACAATCATTAGATGTAAAGAAGCAAGACTGACATTTCTATTGTTCCTTTCAAACCCTCAATGTTTCAAAAGGGTTGATGTAAATTAAGTACAATTGTGGTGTAATTGTCACTGCAGTAAAGGAACCAGGAGGCTGTTTAAAGCAACTATTTGACAAGCACTGCCCTACTACACTCTTCAATCACCTTCATCACCACCTCAAAAATAAAATCTCAATCAAGTTTGTAAAACATGACATGCCCCAGACAAAGCCATGCTGACTGTCCCTAATTAGCCCATTCTATTCCTCATGCAAGTAAATCCTATTAAAAAGAATCCAATCCATCAGTTCCCTGCCATTGACATGAGGCTCACGTCTCATGTCAATAATTCCAGGTCTATAATTTCCTGGGTTATTCCCATTTTCCTTCAACAAAGGAATGATATTGGCTACTCTCTAGTCCTCTGAGACCTCGACTGTGGCTAGAGAGGATACAAAAATCTCCAAGGCCCCAGCAATCCCCTCTCAATAACCTGGAATAGATTCCATCAAGCCCTGCGGTCTTATCCATCTTAAAGCTCTTCAAAACCAGCACCACCTCCTCGATCTCAAAATGCCCCAGCATGTTAGTACACCCCACAATAATCTTGCTATCCTCCATGTCCTTTGCCTATGTGAATACTGATGCAAAAGTACTAATTTAACACCTTGCCTACATCCTCTGATTTAAGGCTTAAATTCCTTCCTTTATCCTTGAGTGGTTCCTACCCTCTGCCTAGTTGCCCCCTCTTGCTTAATGTATAGAGTACCTTGGGATTGTCTCTAATCTGATTGACCAATGACATTTCATGGTGTGTTCAGGGGTTCCTAATTCCCTACTTGAGTTCTTTCCTGCTTTCTTTATATTCCTCAAAAGATGTTGCTTTGTTTCAACTTCCTCTCTGAAATGTCCAGTGTTTCAAATTCTTTCAACCTTAAAATCTCCATTCGGATAATTTCCCCTCTTTTTCAGGGAGTGGAGATCCAATCTTTTCTGGCATTCTTGACTGTTTAATAAATGTATTTCTAAGG
The DNA here is from genome assembly GCA_038087875.1 of Malacoraja senta. Classification (NCBI taxonomy): domain Eukaryota; kingdom Metazoa; phylum Chordata; class Chondrichthyes; order Rajiformes; family Rajidae; genus Malacoraja; species Malacoraja senta. The sequence continues at coordinate 10,896,053 of CM075989.1, read as the reverse complement.
TTTCAAAGGTCTTTTATTGTCACGTGTACCAAATAAGGTACTGTGATATATGAATTACCATACAGCCACACTAAAAAAGCAACAAGACACAACGACATAAAAGATAACATAAACATCCAGACAGCGGATTCCCCACATTCCTCACTGTGATGGAAGGCAATAAAGTCTAATCTTCCCTAATTTTTCTCCCGCGGTTGGGGCAGTCGAACCATCCGTCGGGGAGATCGATGCTCCCACAACTGGCGGTCGAAGCCCCCGCGTCGGGGCAGTCGAAACCCCTGCGTCGGGGCAGTCAATGCCCCCTCGTCGAGGCGGTCGAAGTTCCCGCGGCTTGGAGTTCCCGAAGTCGGTCTCTGACCAGAGACTGCGAGCTCCGCGATGTTAAAGTCTGCAGGCACCCGTGGTTGGAGCTCAGAGGTCGATCCCTGGCAAAGGAATCGCAAGCTCCATGATGTTAAAGTCTGCAGGCTCCCACGGAGGAGCTCTCGAAGTCAGTTTCCAGCAAAGGCCGCCAACTCCTCGATGTTAGGCCGTAGTATGGACGGAGATACGATACGGAAATAAAATCGCATCCCCGTTCAGGTAAGAGATTAGAAAAAGTTTCCCCTGACCCCCTCCCCCACCCCCCACATAAAATAAGCTAAAGAACACTAAAAACATACATTTAACACAAACTAAAAAAACAATGAAGGGACAGACAGACTGTTGGCGAGGCCGCCATTGCTGGCGCCACCCGGTGGTTCCTAGTTCATTTCAATACCTTTTTAATTTAATGCCTCATTACACTATTTTTATAATTTGTAATATCGAATTATACATGGCATGCACTGAGGGTTTATCCTGAATTTGTCCAATTTCAAAATAGCGTATATGTGTGTTCCAATTTGTGCTCCGTACGATTAATCCTCAGAGCTTCGTCTGCTTTTAAAAACCTTATTAGAGGTTGTTTTCTTCAGCTGGTGGCCTTTTACTCTTTGCACCGAAATGTTCCTACCAACTGATATTATTTGCCAATTAAACAGCCATTCTGCAGGATTATGTATTCCTCCTTTGAACTTAATCCATTCTCCTTATTGTGCCAATTTAGCGTGGTCTGCAATTTTTTCTATATTTATAATTACTAATTCTTGAATCACTCTGGCACTTACCTCCACTGCTCTACTGAAGTCTCTATTCTAGCATGTGACTTAAACGTTCCTGGCAACATTAAATTAAATTAACCGTCCTGTAGTTTAAACTGTTGCCCCCTTCTCATCTCATGTAATTTAATGTTGTGCCCTGGATTTGTTTCCTAATATTTCTTCCTGGATTTCTAATTTTCAGGCTGAATTGCCCATCCTTTATGCTGCCTGATTCTCCAAGTTATATAGAATATTCATCAATCAGTGCAGTTTTGTGGTTCAGTCCAGCAATGCAGCAATTTAAATTGATCAATATATTGACTGGACACTTTATACAGTGCAAAGCGCTTTCTGAAATGAGGAATCCTGTTCTATCACAGCATTTATTTAGCTCCTTTCTTGAAGGGGGGTTAATCGACACAATCTATTGTGTTAGTCACAAGATTGTGTTTTAAATTGAGATTACAAATTTAAAAAAGCCTTAAACCCATTTGGATAATCTTCGCTGAAATATTAGATTGCCCCCAATGCTGCAACTGAACGTTTGTAACATCAGCGTGGTGTGTTAACATTTTGTCATACACAACATCCTGAACTCTATCTCCCCTGATCTGTCCCCTGCTGCCTCCCTTGCCAGGACTGCTATATCAAGATGGATATGAGCTTAATGTTAGGTGAGGAACCTCCAGTCTTCTGCTCCCAAATCCCTAACTGGTTCTGCTCAGTAAAGGTATCAGGAAGAAGGAGTGGGTATGATATAGAGGTGGACGACAGGCTTGGTCCCATGAAATAGCGCGCAGATTCAAGGGCTGAATGGCCTCCTGCTCCTGTTTTCGATGTTTACAAGTCGCAGCTTTGAGTGGGTCATCAGTTGATCCCCTCAACATTTTTGTTTTTACGCAAGAACGTTATGCACCAATGCCGCTAGTAAAATCGGGCACTGAATCGGAGTGCCTGTGGAATTGTTTAATTTAAAGTATTATGCTCTGTCCAATCTAACAGAAACAGCAACTGAAAAATCTGTTGATGGCAAGAGAACGAGAGCAACAAGACAATTCGAAGATGCTGGAGAGCCTGAAAGCAAAACTTAAAACTTACGAGGTGCGTGGATGACATTTCAGGGCAAAGAATAAATCACTAATACTGTGATTCAAACAGACTGCTTCGTCCATCATTGCTAATATATTCTGTATCCCATTCAATCCAGCCACCAGCCACTTTTGGTCAGTATTTAGAGCACAGACAGGCCATTCATTTAACAATGAATGGCCTGTCTGGGGGCATGAACATTGAATTCTCCCAATTTTGCTAGCCCTTGCTGTCTCCTCCCCTTCCTCAGCCCTCGGGCTGTCTCCTCCCATCCCTCAGCCCTCGGGCTCCTCCTCCGCCCTTTTCCTTTCTTCTCCCCACCCCCCATCAATCTGAAGAAGGGTTTCGGCCCGAAACATTGTATTTTCCTTCGCTCCATAGATGCTGCTGCACCCGCTGAGTTTCTCCAGCATTTTTGTGTACCATTCATTTAACAAAATGGGATTGTGCTAATATTGACACTCCACACAAACCTCTCCGTGCTCCTTGTCGTATTCACATCAATGTATACTTTTTTTTCTTGGGTATTTATCCGATTTCCCCCTAATTCTGTTAAGCTGTGTCCTGTTCAGCAAATTCCACCTTCTCCTCTGTAAAAGAATCCTGAATGGTTTAATAGCGATTTTTTATTATTCGTGCCTTTTGTTCTGGTCCCCTCTGTAAGTGGAAACATCTTCACATCTACTTGATTGGATTCTTTCCTATCCTTGAAGCCCTCTGTTAGGCCACTCCTCCTGATGAGAATTGATCCTTTGTGTTTAATCTTTAACACACATTCATGCCTTTTGTCATTCAAAAAGTGATGAGAAAGAATGCATTGAGTAGCTGAAATACAAGTACTGGTGCTGTTTGTGGAAGCCGATTCAACTGTATAGTTCAAAATGGAGTTAGATAGGTGTCTGAAACGAAATAATCTTTGATGCTAAGGGATTGGGACCTGCTGGATTTCCCTCGCATGGAGTTGGTATGGTCTTGGAACAGAAGAATATAAGAGCGGGCATAGGCCACTTGGCCCCTCAAGCCTGCCCTGTCATTCAACATCAAGGCTGGTCAGTTCCAGGCCTCGTTTTTTCTGCTGCGCTTATTCCTTGCCCTCAAGACCTGATCTTTAAAAAAAATATCTACAACTTTGTTTTCAAACACACCTAATGATTTCACCTCCACAACCCTGCAAGGAAGAGAATTCCAGAGATTCGTCATCCTCTGCAAGAGGTTCCTGTGCACCTTGGGTTTAAATGACTGCTCCCTCACCCAGTAACTATGTCCCCTCATTTGAAATTTTCTCCCTTCCATAAATAAGGGGACTAAACTGCACTGTTTGCCAGTTGTGGCCTGATCAGTACCCTGTACAATTACAACAATATTCCTTTTTTAAACATCTTGCAAAAAAAGGCAGCAGGTAATTTGCCGCCTTAACCACTTGCTGTATCTGTCTGCACAAGATTAGCGATTCATGCACAAGAATGCCTGGATCCCTCTGCTCCCTGCAGTCATTCTAATTGAGACAGTTTGCTCTTAAGAGGAATCTAAAGACAGACTATTATCTCGAATCTCAAAGTGCATAACCTCATTTTCCCAAACTGAATTCCATTTGCCAATAATTCACTGACAGCTCCACTTATCCAAGTACTGTTGCAGAATTGTAATATTCTCATTGCAACATGCCCTCCCACATACTTTGAATATCTTGCACTCTGTCCTACTTGCAGGCCAGTAATGACAATTTCAAAGAATTGAGGGCCAAGATCTGATCTCAGGAACACTCCACTAGTTGCAGCCTTCGACTGAAAATGGTGTATTTATTCTGATGCTCGTATGTGATAACCCTATCTGGTGATAGGAGCTTTGATGTGGTATCTTGTGAAATTCCTTTTGAGATACCCATTGCACTAGAAAACAGAGAAATAGAGGCAGGAGTAGGCCATCAAGCCTGCCCCATTGTTTAATATCATAGCTGATCTATGCTAGCCTCAATTCATCTGTGCTATTTCCCTTTCGTCCATTCCTTGCTCTTTCAAATATTAATCCACCTCCTCTTTAAACACTTCTAATGATCCAGCTTCTGCCACTCGGTGGGACAGAGAACTCCAGAGGTTCACCACCATCTGAGAGAAGAAATGTCCATATGTCTCAGTTTTAAATGTCCTGCCCCTTATCTTGCAGTTGTGTCCCCTTGTTTGAGTCTCTCCACTAGTATAAACATCCCAGCATCTAACCTGAGAAGCACCTTTAAGGTCATGGGTCTTTGAATAAGGCCATCCCTCATTCTTCGAGACTGCAAGTAATACGTAACCAACTATTTAGTTTATCTGGTTGGGACAAGCTTCTCATCCCAAAGATTGTCCTGGTGAAGCTCCTTTGCACTGCCATGTCTTTTTTTTTTGGTAAGAGGATCAAAACTATGCACAGTGTTCTCGGTCAGGTCTCACCAATCCTGTACAATTACAACAAACCCTCTTTTTAAACACCACCCCCTGTGCAATGGAAGTAAAATTGCCATTTGCTGTCCTAACTACTTATTGTATTTGTGATTCATGCACTAGAATGCCTAGATCCCTCCATACCACGACAAACTGTACACTGCAAGGGCCAGGAAGAGAGTGGGTAAGATCATCTCTGACCCCCTCTCACCCTGGCCACAAACTCTTTGAAGCACTTCCCTCTGGAAGGCGACTCCGGACTGTCAAAGCCACCACAGCCAGACATACAAACAGCTTTTTTTCCACGAGCAGTAGCTCTACTCAACAGCCAAAAGTCTGTAGCCTCCTTTTGCTCTGGTATTTTATTTCATTCTTCACGTTTAAATTATAATATTTTATTTTTAATTGTCTACTGTATATCGTGTTGTTACATGCGAGCAAAGCACCAAGGCAAATTCCTTGTATGTATACATATTTGGCTAATAAAATGTATTCAATTCAATTTGCGCTCTCCATTTAGATTACAATCTGCCTTTTGATTTCTCTTCCAAAGATCATGACCTCGCACTTCCACAGATTAATCTCCTTTTGCCTGTATTTTACCCAGACACTTAATCCATGTACATCCCATTGCAGAATCTCAGTTTCCTGACCACAACCTGCCCTTACTCACATTTTCAAATGATCAGTAGGTTTTCTTCTATCATCTCCACATGTTACATCCTTCTGTGCTCTTAACTATCTGTGACCTACACAACCTATTTTATGAATAGGCCTTTAATTTAGACCACCCCACTTTAATGAGTGCATATTCAAACAAAATTTGAAGTACAAAGCTCTTGGGTTACGTCAGTGGAGTGGTAGCAGAGAACAAAATTATACTCTTATTCTAATGTGATTGAAATCCCACCAGGGCAATTTCAATTCTGTTATGATCTCAATAAATTGTCTGAGAAAAATAGTTAATATCAGGAACGATAACTTTCAAATGGAATTCCATTAAAAGCTCATCTGTAAACTTCTTTGGCTTACCTGTAATATAGGCGATCATAAATCCAGAGCAAGGTGTGTGACCCTTAAGGGCCTGTCCCACTAACGCGACTTTTCAGCGACTGTCTTCAACCTTCAAGCTCGAGGGCACTCGCCTGAAGAACCTCGAGCTGGATCGACCGTCAGCGATGAAACCGCCAGCCGGATCGACCGTCCACACACACACCCCACGCGCACACACCCCACGCACACACACCCCACGCACACACACACACACACACACGCCCCACGCACACACACCCCACGCGCACACACCCCACGCACACACACACACGCCCCACGCACACACACACACACACACGCCCCACGCACACACACACACGCCCCACGCACACACACGCCCCACGCACACACACGCCCCACGCACACACGCCCCACGCACACACACGCACACGCCACACGCACACACACACACACACGCCCCACGCACACACGCCCACGCCCCACACACACACGCCCACGCCCCACGCACACACACGCCCCACGCACACACACGCCCCACGCACACACACGCCCCACGCACACACACGCCCCACACACACACGCCCCACACACCACACCACACGCACACACACACCGCAAAGGTGGGGGCCAGGGAAAGCGGGGGAGCGCTGTCTGAAATTCACACTCGCGATGAACAGGAAGGTAAATGACGGCTGGCACAGTAACGACAAGTCCTTTAGAGAGCACGGAGAGGGGGGGGAGAAGGGTGAGAGAAGGAGTGGAGACACTTTTAAGAAGCCAAACGTTTAATAAAGTTTAGTGGGCATTTAACATTACCGGTGTTGGGGAAGTCCAGGACAAGGGGTCACAGCTTAAGGATAAGGGGGAAATCCTTTAAGACCGAGATGAGGAAAAACGTTTTCACACAGAGAGTGGTGAATCTCTGGAACTCTCTGCCACAGAGGGTAGTTGAGGCCAGTTCATTGGCTATATTTAAGAGGGAGTTAGATGTGGCCCTTGTGGCTAAGGGGATCAGGGGGTATGGAGAGAAGGCAGGTACGGGATACTGAGTTGGATGATCAGCCATGATCATATTGAATGGCGGTGCAGGCTCAAAGGGCCGAATGGCCTACTCCTGCACCTATTTTCTATGTATCTATGTATAATATCATTAACTGCAAAGTTGAAATTGTCTGGAATTAGCAGAGTGCACATATCTTGGAGCATTGTAGGGCTGTAGAAGATTAAGCAGATTGAGAAGGACGAAGCCATGGAGGCTACACAGTTTAAAATGTTAAGATATTTAACGAGAAACTAAATGAGGCATCCCTAATACCCTGGTTAAAAATTGGTAATGAACTGGTTCCCCTTGAGAAGCCTACATGGTCAACTCTTACTGTCTTCAGGACAACCATGGTTGAATCTATTCACACACCCTTTCACCAACAATCTTAATGCAGTTCATTAACAAAAATCCCTAACTCTTAGATGTTAAATCAACTATTCAACCAATATCAGTTGGCATTGGCAGAAATTACAAGCTTTTGTTACCCTGTGTGCAGAAATGCTTCTGAACTTCATCTCACAATTTTCCAGTCAATGACCCCCTTGTCTCAAATTCCATTGAAATAATTGTTATTAAACCTATTATTTCCCCCTTCAAAATGCAGGAAGTAAACAATGGGACAGTCAATCTGATTGCCATAGCTTTCACCCTGGACAGATGAAGGATATCATTCAGTTGTGGCTGTTTCTGTTTTTGTGTCCCTGTGAGCCATATTCCAGATGTCTACATTCTTCTGCAGTGCGATTAAGTGCAGATACAGGAAAAAAGTCACAATTAATTTGCCTGGTTCTGTTGATGCCTCCGAGTTACGTATTTGAAATAGTCATGTTCTGAATCAGGTCTTCAATCTCTCTTTTGGTTGATAATGTTGACTGAGTTACAGAGTGAGTGCAGTCCATAATACATTCCAATCCCTCTGCATGCCGTGCCCAAGCTCTTTCTTACTAACTTTCAAGTCCTGCAAAGATTGTGTGGTATGTTTTGCTGGCTTGAATTGATTTTTCATTAATTTTGAGATTGTTTTTGAAGCAGAGGATAAAACTATTTTCCCATTATTTGGGTGCTCTTTCTCTGTCATTGTCTCTGTCAAAGAATACCATTATTTTCCCAATGATGTGGTTTAACATTGATTCTAAGAAAAAAAAGACTTGCATGTAAGCAGACACGAAACTGGATGGAGCTGTACCTCATTGATCCTTTAAGATTTACACCAGGACAGTCTGGATCCTGGAGATAGACACAAAATGCTGGAGTAACTCAACGGGACAGGCAGCAAATCTGGAGGGACGGGATGGGTGACGTTTCAGGTCGAGTCTCTTCTTCAGGTCCGAAGAACGTTCTCGACCCAAAACGTCACCCATTCCTTCTCTACAGGGATGCTGCCTGTCTCGCTGAGTTACTCCAGCATTTTTTTCTATCTTTGGTTTAAAACAGCATTGGCAGTTTCTTCCTACACACTGGTTCCTGGAGATCTAGGTGCTCACAGTTCTTTGCTTCTCCAGTCCTGACCTCTGTGCAATCACAAGTTTAGTCCCTCTGTAATTAGCAATTAAGACTTTACAGTCTGTGATTCCCTTTGTAAATCCCCCTTCTCTTTCAAGATGTTCCTTCAAACATTGCTTTGACCAAGCATTTGATCTGTCTGAATACCACCTCTTGTGACCACCTCTTTTTATTCATTGGATAAAAAGCTGTAATAACCAAAACTTGCACATTTTAATTATGCTGAATTTGCTGTATCAATACTAGTTGCTGGTGGAGCTTCCCATTTACTCTCAATGAACCTTGTGTGTTGATGTTATGATTGCAGGCTGGGCATCTATATGAACAAATGACAGCTGGAATCCAGGCAGCAAAGGGTAAGTACAAATATTTTTTGAGTATTCTGACTTTGATATTTTGCACCCATGAATTTACATTTTTGGAATGGTCAGCAAAGAAATGCATTGCTGAATGGTGACGCTCTCATTATAGTGACATAGACAAATTTACATGAATAAAAGTTTAATTTTTGTGTAATTTGATTTGTAATGCATTTATCAGATGTAAATTGATAAATGTGTGACAAAAATTTGAACGGTGATCTTTCCTTGGGATGCAATGCTGTGAATATCTAAGAACTTATGCAATTATTCATGTTGCTCTCGGGAGCTCCAATGAATGCAGTGTTTTAAGTGATATTTTATTAGTTCCTTGGCTGTGAATGGTTAATTCATTAGTAATTGTGGTATTTCAAGATCTTGTTGTTTTTATGACTGCAAAGCCTGTGTATTTTACCCTTATTGCATCGAGCAAACAATCTTGGCTTTGATTAGTTTTTTTTTAAGTGGACAGATTCCTGATTACTTCTTTGTTAACTGGCTGGTGTCTTGGGTAGATGTAATGCACTTCAATTGTTTGCATGTTGAGCTTGTGCTGTCCCATTGCAGCTGAACTGTGAAATAGGAAGCAATCTAAAATAATGAAAGCATTTCTCTCAAGGCAGCTGCTGGCACTCAAATCTATCCTTCAATCAGAAAGGGCATTCAGATTTTTCAAGGTTTCTATAGTGAAAATCTTTTCACAAGCATGTGAAGTGTGTTAATTAGCAGGGTTTATATGTAAATTATTTATCCTTTGGCATACATTAAGGAATCAGATGCTTTGTGTTGGAAGATGCTTTCCAATTTTTTAGGAATGCTGAGTGTTCCCAGATGTAATGTCAATTTTGCTCTATCCTAACAGTGCACTTAAATTCTCAACTCCGATGCACTACCTGTATGCTTTCAGTCAGAAGGCCTGTGTGGTTCCTCCATGTGAAATTTGTGCTTTGTGCTGAATGGAATACAACGTGTAGAATGTGGCCATTTGTCCCATTGAACCCATGCTGGTTTTCTTGAGGCATAATCTGGCTAATCCTACTGCCCAGTCTTATTGCAAATCCCTTGTTTTTTGTTTCCTTCATGGATTGATCAGATTCCCTTTCTGAAAACTCATTAAAGCTGCTCTCATTGACAAACCCCACTGAGGAGAGAGGGTATTGCTGATATCACCTCATATCTGAAAGAAACCAGTTATATTTGGCTGTTGTTAATGATGCTCTATAAACACCAGTTGTAAAGAGCAGAATTCTGATAACACCCAGAAATGGATTAAAATTTCCCCGAGCATGATTCACGCAAGATCTCTAGATGACAAAGAATCATGTTCCATCTTCAGGTACCTATTCCCGAGATCAAGAGCCCAGTTCCAAGCCAAGTTCTCAATTATTTTGTAGCGTATTTAGTGTTTCACATAATTTATTTTTTCATTCCTTTGAGGTGTGAAGAAAATCATATTGCAAATCCAATTATGGAATGAACTGAGTGTAAAATTGCCAAATATAATTAAAAATGTGTAAGCACACTTTGTAATAAATATTTGTTTTCTGTTTCATTTTTTTCCGAAACAAGTGAAAGAAGAACTAGCTGTTAAGGAGCTTAACCTTTTGGGCATGGAATCACAAGTAAGTGACTTTTTTAAAATCCTGCTTGACATGGTCTATAAAATCAATTGGATAGCTGGACCCATTTTTCTTGCAGTATAGTGTGGTACAACAGGTAAAAAAGACCCTTTGGTGTATTGGTCATGCTGACCTCAAAAACATCCGGTTATGCTCATCCCATCTATCTCGTGTATCCCTATCACCGCCTCTGGAAAATTGACAGATGAATGGGAAGAAGGGTCCCGACCTTAAATGTCACCTGTCCATTTCCTTCCATGGATGCTGCATGACCTGCTGAGTTCCCTCCTCAATTTGCCTGGTTTTGATATATTGAATAGAAGGAGGAGGGTTGTAGAACTAGAGAAATCAAAGGCCCAGAAGCCAAAGATTGGTACAGTGCCACAGTTGGTACAGTCGCTGCCTCACGGCACCAGGGTCCCTAGTTCGATCCTGACTTCGGATGGCTGTCTGTCTGGAGTTCAGCACGTTCTCCCTGTGACCACGTGAGTTTCCTCCAGCTGCTTCGGTTTCCCGCACATTGCAAAGACATCTGGGTTTGTCGGTTAATTGGCTTCTGTATATTGCCCCTAATGTGTAGAGAGGGGATAAGTGGGATAACATTGAACTAGTGAGAATGGGTGATCGATGGTCACGTGGACTCGGCGGGCCGAATGGCCTGTTCCCATGCTGTATCTTTAAACTAAGAAGCATTCCATTTTGGACATGTTTCAAGGGTTTTTATACAATTTCTTATGTAGGTGCCCTCCATAAGCAGGCAGCTTCATTTTATTCATATGGATTAGGCCAACAACATTATTAGAAACAGGTGGATATTTTGCTAATAAGTTGGTTATTACCAACAATAGGATTAGTAATTATTATAGGATTAGTATTTATTATAGTGTACTGAGACACAGTGAAAACTTTTTTGTGTACTATTGTCAAATCATGCTATACATGAGTACTATCAAGCCATGCACAAGTACGAAGCAAAGAGAAAAAATACCGAGTGCAGAATGTAGTGTTACAGCATTATGGTGTTGCAGTTACAGAGAAAGTGCAGTGAAAAAAGTGCAAGGTCTGCAATGAGGCAAGTTGGGAGATCGGATCTAGTTGGTTGAGGTAGATCACGATAATTTGCCTCGAATTGATGAAATAGCATTTAGGATCACGGCACCAGTTGTCAAATAATTTCACAAAATCACCACGCGTTTTGGATATTTCATTCAACTTGTTATGCTGTAGTAATGGCTTTCTAAATATTTTTATTTCAGCATTCTTCCAAATCGGCTGTTGGGTCAAGTGATATGTTGCTGATTGATCACGGCACACCTGGTACATATGAAAACGTGAAGGATCTGGAGATGATGAGGAGGTGGTTTGAGACGGCAAAGAAGGAGAAGGGCAGTCTCCAGCAGGAGCTAGTGAGCAGGAATAAGCAGTGTGATGTCCTGAGAGACGAGTGCAACCGTGTGAAGCAGGAATCGGATGAGCAGATTAGACAGCTAGAGGATGCGTTGAATGATGTGCAGAAGCGAATGTTTGAGTCGGAAGGTAAAGTGAAGATCCTACAAGCGCATGTTAATGCCCTGAAGGATCACCTTTCAAAGCAGGGCTCAGCGGGAAGCAACAGGATGGTGGAAGAACTTAAAAATCAGCTGAGGGAAGTGAAATCGAAATACGAGGAAGCTGTGGGTAATGTGGAGAGGTTGGAGCACCAAATTAAACTGGGTGCTTTATCGATCGAGGAACCGGTTGTGGATGTGGAGCAGCACATGAAGGAGGTGAAAGAGCTGCAGAAGGCTTTGAGCACGGCGGAGCAAAGGAAGCAGGAGGCAGAGAAAAGGGTCGGTGCAGTTGAAGGTGAACTGAAGAGCGTGAAGGCAAAGCTGTCGCAGTGCGTGCAGGCAGAAGAGTTTGAGAACATGAGAAACTCGTTCCTCAGTAAGTTGGAAGAGAAGGAGAAGCAGGTGGCGTCGACGGGGAACAAGTACGAGAGAGCACAGGTGGAAGTTGTTCAATTGCAGAAGGACTTGGAGCGAGAGCGAGCCCAGATAGCGGCATGTGTGAAGATTGAGCAGTATCAGTTGCTGAAGGGAAAGTTGGAGAACCAGAGTGGTATCCTTACTGATGTTACGCAGAAGCATCAGAAGTTGCAGAAGGAAAATGAAGCTATTAAACTGGAGAACGTTACTATCAAAGCTGAGCTGGAAGACTTCAAACACAAACTTAAAACACATTACGTACCTTTGAAGATGCATGACGAAATGAAATCTTCATTGAACCAGGCAGTTCAAGATCTGAACAAGCAAATTTCCGAGGTTTCACAAAGGCACAAGGACGCTTTGAGACAAGCAGAAGGGTTAAGACTTGAGAAGAACACAATAAGTGAAAACCTGAATCATGTGAAGTCTCTATATGTTCCTCCAGAGAAACACAAAGAGGAGATAATAGCGCTGAATTCCATCTTGGGCAGCTCGAAGAAGGAACTGGATGAACTCAACAAGAAGTATGGCCAGGCACAACAAGAGACTGAGAATGTACTCAAAGAAATCGTTGCCGTGAAAGAATCATTGAAGAATCAATATGTGCCCCTGGAAAAGCACGAAGAACTAAGAACCCACCTGAGCACGACTTCAGAGAAAGCTGCGATCGAGCTGTCGACTGTGATGCAGAAATGTAATGTAGTACAAGACGAATTGGCAAAGTGTGAGCAGGAAAATAAGGAACTGAAAGACCAGCTGGCTGAACTGTGCAATGAAGTGCAGAGAGACTACGTTAGTCTTCAGCAGCATGAAGAAATGAAGGCTGCCTGGAACAGAAAAGAGGAGGGACTTCAAAAGCAGGTTGAACACACTCAATTGAATTACAAGGAGATTCAGGAGCAGGTTGTGGCACTGAGCAAGGAAAAGGAAAGCCAGGTGAACAGATTTCGAACACTGCAAGAATCCATCAAGTCACAGTTTATTCCCATTGAAAATTACAAGGAAAACCAGAATGCAGTTAATGCCATGGTGAATAACCTGAAGAATCAATTGTCAGAGAAAACTCAGCAATGTTCTGTGTTTCAAGGGAAAGCCGATCGATACGAGGGAGAGACAGAAGAGCTGATGAAAATGGTTACACAGTTGGAGGGAAATCTGGAATGCCATTACATTTCCAAAGCCGTGTATGAAGAAATGGAAAGCAAGTTTGTCAGTGGTATGGAAGAAAAGGATGAGCAAGTGGAAGAAGTGAAGAAGAGGATTGTGGATTCTGAATTACAGAATGAAAGGTCACAGGCAGAGAATGCCAGGCTGCAGTTGGCCGCCCAAGTGTTGGAAGAGAAAATAAGGTTAGAATACATTCCCGTTGAGGAGTTTGAAAGCATGAAAAAATCGCTGTGCAGCAGAGTTACTGAGCTGCAGCAGGAAAAAGAACAAGTGAAGGACTCTTTGGAGCAGGAGGAAGAGAAAGTAGCCACTCTCCTCCTCCAGTTGGATGATCAGAGGAAAGATTATCTACTACTTCAGCAGCACAATGAGTTGAAAGAGAAGATGGAAGAAGATATTATAGAGCTGAAGAACCAGATGAATGAGAGGGAGGAAGAAATGAAAGGAAAAGTTTTAGAGATTTCCAAGTTACACATGGATACTGATGCAATGACGAGAACAATAACAGAACTGGAGGCAAAGCAAGTATTGGACTTGTCAGAGCACAAAAGGGTGAAGACATCTTTAGAAGCACAGATAAACTCATTAACTGAAAACCTGACCAAGTTGAAGGAGAAGCACGAGCACATGTCTACTGAAGTGTTGCATGCCAAAGAGAAAGAACTAGCAGCTAAAGATGAAAAGGAGACCTTTCAATCGAAAACATTCAGCTTTGAACAGGAAATTAAAGAGCTGAAAAATAAATATGATGAATCCATGGCAACAATCTGTGATTTGCAGAAAAGCATTCAGGAATCTGCCAAGCAAATTGAGGCCAAGGATAACAAGGTAATATGAAGGAAATTGCCTTGTTATTGACAATGACATCTGGGCACTGGGTTTTTCTTTGTGGGGGAGACTTAATTGTTTTCATTTCTGAGACAGTCAAAGATGAATGTAAAATTATTAGCTGATCCAGTAAGAGGTTTGGGGCAAACTTCTACACACAAAGTTTGTTGAAAACCTGGCATTTGCTTGGTAGAGTGAATGTTGGGGAAATAAGTGAGGGAAAGGGAAGTGAGGGTGCACTGAGAGTAGCATGAACTCAATGGGCCAAATGGCCGCATCCTCTGTTATAAGGAAATCTGAAACATGAGAGATGCTGAAGCTCCACTCTTGAATGAAATGACTTAGAGGATGGGTTTCAAGGTGTTTTATTGTGGGCTCAAGTAACTCGATAGGGCAGCATGGTGGCACGGCGGTGGAGTTGCTGCCTTTTAGGGGCAGTCTGTATGGAGTTTGTATCTTCTCCCTGTGACTGCATGGGTTTACCCCGGGTGCTCAGGTTTTCTCCCACACTGCAAAGACATACAGGTTTGTCGGTTATTTGGCTTTGGTAAAAATTGTAAATTGTCCCTAGTGTGTAGGATAGTGTTAGTGTACGGGGATTGCTGGTCGGTGCGGACTCGGTGGGCAGAAGGTCCTGTTTCTGCACTCTATCTCAAAACTAAACTAAGCTGAGATATTTTAATTTGCAGTTCTTTAAAAAAATATAAAATGATGAAATGGATCATTTGCATTTGTTTTGTTTCTCCTGCAAGACCTAGCTACTCTGGAGTCAAAATCTAATATTAGAGAGGCAGTTCACACGATGGAATATTGAACCATTACATTGCCTCTGGTTCAGTGGTGATATTTCCAAGAGCAGAGGTGTTTTCCTCAATGCCGCAACAAACAACAGAATCACTTGAAGAACAAAATCATCACTGACCATTGGCACCTTCTTATAGAAACAAAGAATGGCAGATGCTAGTTTATATCAAAGATAGAACACAAAGTGCTGGAGTATCTCAGTGGGTCAGGCAGCATCTCTGGAGAGAAAGGTGGCGTTTAGGGTTGGAACCCTTCTTCAGACTTTCGAACCAAAATGTCACCTATCCTTTTTCTCCAGAGATGCTGCCTGACCCGCTGAGTTACTCCAACACTTTGTCTATCATTGGTACTTTCTTGTTTGAAAAGACTTGCTGGGGCAAATTGTCTGATGCGTTTACATTACAATTGCTGTGAACACCTTTAGAAAGTACTAATTATCGATGAGATGTACTGCATCAGAAAAGGTGGTGCAGAAATGAAATCTTATTTGCAGAAGATTGTTTCAGAAACCTTCGCTTACATTTGATCGTAAATCCATCATGCCTACAGTAAAGCTCCAATAATTCCCGCTCTGACATTTTGGAAATCCTAATTGTCTGGTATCTCACCCAGTAATGTTTGCTACACTCCCTTACGACTTGCATGGGTTCGAGACTCTGCATGGGTTCTCATGCATCCTTTAATCTTGCCATGTTCCCAGGGAAATTAATTTTTTTAAGATTGTGTAATGAACAAAATTTTTCCAAAACAAATTCAAGTTGTGTTGGGGTGGTAATAAGAGACAATGGATTATGGATGTTGGAATCTGGAGCAAAAGATGAACTGCTGGAGGAATTCAGTGGGTTAGGCAACATCTGTAAACACTTTGGGTCGAGACTCTACATGGGTCCTGATGGGGTGTCTTGACCCAAATCGTCGACTGTCCCTTTGCCTCCACAGATGCTGCCTGATCTGCTGCGTTCCTCCAGCAGTTTGATTTTTGCCTGATGTTAATTCTGATCATTCAGTCGTCTGAAAAATCTGTAGTTCTGCTATCACCAGAAGTGCAGAATGTTCTGGATTGTTGAAGTTTTACTGCATCATGTCGATTCTGCCTTGCGTTGGGACTACTTGGTGTGTGACTTGACCAACTGCGACTGTTGAAGGAAGTGGTGTGTGAATTGACCAAGTTGTACATTTTTCCCCCCTCTCCTCTGGATAGATTACAGAGCTGTTAACTGACGTGGAAAGGCTGAAGCAGGCACTGAATGGCCTGTCACAGCTTTCCTACTCTGCCAATAACCCCAAGAGACCGAGTCAGCAAATGGAGGCACTCCAGAACCAGATCAAAAACCTGGAGCAACAGCTGGCTGTAAGTTGACCATAATTAATATGCATGATATATCCACATCTTAAACATGCACGGGACCTAGTCTTGTCATTGTCACTGTACACTCGCTGTGCTCTCAGCCATTGTGCTTTTTCAACATCTTGGAAATAATTAGTTTTTTATTTCAAAGTGTGAGCTAGAAGGTTAATAGTGAGATGGAGGTGAGTGAGTTTCTGTTAAATCATAACTTGGCACATATTAATTCCATCCTACTTGGCAACCCTTCCTAGCTCGCTGATGAATTAATGTTTTTCATGATGAATGTGACCTTTCGCTGCAACAAAACATAGACTGCAACTGTTGACAGAGGTGCCTCATCTCCTGTGGTGGGAATTAAGAATGGGCAGGGAATTCTCGCATCCATAAAATACATTCTTAGAAGTTAATCTACTCGTCTCTCCTGTCTGGTTTAGTTTTAACCAGTATTAAAGAGTGCCAAGAGTTTGGAGTTTTGTGGGCAAGTGAGGCCTTAACATTGAGGTAATTTAAGTATAAAGATCTTGCACACAATATATTGTTTTAAAAAAAAAAGTACTTGATGTGTTAACTGCATGGCTATGGAGTGAAAATCCTTAGGACAACCAAAACACTTTAATAGAAGTGAACAGCGAGGGCATTGCAGTGAGTTGATGGTGCGGATACCTCTATTCAAAATGGTTAACATATCAGATTCTTATAACCGTTGGATTGCCTCCCATGGGAGGGACCTTCTGGCTGGTGGCAGGCAGAAAATAAACCTATAGTGGATTTGCAAGTGGGTTAGAACAACTAATGGTTATCTGGTGCCCGTTGACCTCAAGTTGGTTTGGTACAGAATACTGCAGTAGGTTTGGACAACAGTCTCACAGGGGGTTCTAAAGAAAGTGCTTTGTACAGCGATTCTTTGACTACCACGGTTGTACACTTTGTCCAAAACTCAGCTAGGCTGTGGCTTACTCGCAACAACTCCCATTCACTCATCCCTCAGATTATAAACAGCCCTAGCTTCCAGCAAATAGCACCTTGATTTACCTACATTTTTTAATCCTTTCATGTTCTCGGTCTTCCCTACGTCTGTAGTCTCTTCTACCTCGACAACCCTTCCACGGGATTGCTGTTCCCCCAATCTGAGCCTTTCAATTATCCCTGGTTTAATTGCTCCATCATTGCCAGTCCTTCCTTCTGTTGCCTGGATCCTGAGCCCTGGCATTTTCTCCCCAACCCTCCCATCTTTGTCTCTCTTTCTGCCGCTTTGACCAAGCAATTGTTCATCCAATTTAATAACCATCTGAAGCACCTTGGGATATTTTAGCCATGATAAAGATGCTAAACAAGTTGGAAATTCATAGCTATGAACAACATGTTCACCAGTTTGCGAGACCTTTTGCCTTTGATTAAGAGTAACAATCTAAAAGGTTGAGCTAAATTGCTTACTTTATATGCTAACTGAAGCTTCAATTAATGACAACGAGCTGTCTATTTTGTTCTGGTTATTTAAGATGCAAGAATACAGTAAAATTACTACACTTTAATTTGCCTGATTCATTGTGTTACAGTTCAAATATCAAGTTAAACATGTGTGCATGTCTAGAGCAGTCAGGAGCAATGAATCTTTAGTTTGCACATTACTGTTCTTGCCTTATGCCAAAGGAATGCTAAATGTTCATGCTGAATATTAGAACATCAGAACATAAAACTACTGGCCGTTTGGCCCACAACATCTGTGCCGAACATGATGCCAAAACCAACAATTATCTGCTGCACATAATCCATATCCCTTCATTCCTTGAATATCCATGTGCTGTTCAGAAGTCTCAAATGTCACTGTCATATCTGCCTCACCAATGCCCTTGGCAGCACATTCCAGGCTCACTTCACCCTCGGTGTGAAACAAAAAACTTGCCTCGCACTTCATCCTTCTCACCTTAATGCTATGCCCTCAAGTATTTTATTTTTTTCATCCTGGGGGAAAAGGTTCCGATTGTCTACTCTGCATGTCACCAAATACTCCAGCAAACTTCCATAGATGCACTGTAGAAAGTATCCTGTCAGGTTGCATCATGTCCTGGTTCAGCAATTCCAACGCACAGGAATGCAAGAAGCTGCAGAGAGTGGTGGACTCGGCCCCGTCATCTTGGCACAATTCTTCCCACCATCAAGAATATCTACGTGAGACGCTACCTCAAAAATGCTGCAAGTATCATCAATGATCCCACCATCGGGCCGGGCCATGTCCTCTTCTCTATCGGGCAGGAGGTACAGAAAACTGGCGTCCCACACCGCCGGGTTCAAGAGCAGCTACTTTCCTACAACCATCAGGTTCTTGAACAGACCTGCACAACCCTAATCCTAACTCGGCAACAGAACACTACGGACCACATCTTGCCCCACCATGGACTTGTTTTCTATTTTTTGCACTCGTGTCTTGTTTTTGCAATCTTTGTTTTTTCACTCTCTTATTTATTTTATTTTTTGTGTTGTCTGAGTCAACGTGCCTTTGATGCTGCTGCAAGCTGGAAGATTTTCATTGTATTCGTACCACATAATAATACACTTAAACTGTGTGGGAACAGCTCCAGTGGAGTTCCATTCAAGCAGTGAAGGCAGCTCAACGTGTATTTTAGCTTTACAAGGAAGCAGCTGCAACATAAAAGGGACGTGGGACATGCAGGATTGTTGACTGATCTGACAACTCCAAGCCTTCAGAACTGTCATTGTTCCTTCCTGTAAAATGTCCCTGTTTTGGGTAATAGTTCTATAACAAGGAGGTTTGTTTAGTGCGCCATAGTGATGGGAGTAAATCGGAGTTTGGGGCTGTTGGAATTATAGGATGCTACATGATGTCCAGTGTTTGCCTGAATCAATGGAAACATGGCACCATTTGGAAAATTAAACACAAGGACTACGTCTGGACAGTTGTAACAATCTCATCCCTTGCAACAATATATAAAGTGCTTGTGTTTTGCTGGCAGCAGTCCCACTGCTTCCTCCACGACGGCTTTAGTACTGCTGACACAGTATGCATAGTACTGACCTTTGGCCCTTCTCTTTTCAACTGAGTCTTTGCAATCACCCCAGAAATCCACCAGTGATCGAACCATATAACATTGTGATGGAGGCCATTCAGCCCAAATCCAAGATGGTCAAAAATGGACATTTGACAATTCTCACTGCTGAGTAAAACAAAGCGCTGGGGTAACTCAGCGAGTCAAGCAGCATCTCTGGAGAACATGGACAGATGATATTTAGGTCGGAACCCTTCTTCAGGCAGGTCAGGGCCCTTCTTCAGACGGGTTGGGACCTTTCTTCAGACGCCACTAATTAGTTCTTGGTTAATAGTTCTGCAGCTTAAGGCTGTTCATCTGCTCATCCAGAGTTTCTTTTTTTAAACATAGTGAGTTCTCAACTGAAAAGGGTTCCTAACCCAAAACGTCACCTATCCATGTTCTTTAGGGATGTTGCGTGACCTGCTGAGTTACTTCAGCATTGTGTTCTTCGAGCAAGAAAACTATTTCATATCAAGTTGGAGAGAGCTGTAGGAGTGGTGAGAACAAAGAGTGTGTTAGGGTGGGGACTGCAGTCACTTGGATCTCCACCCTGTCACACACATTCTCTTGTTCCCAATGGAATGTGTTTATCTCACTTTCCTGATTCTGATGAAGGGACATTCACTTGTACTGTTAACTGTTTCTCTCTTCACTGATGCTGCCTGACCTGTTGAGCATCTATCGCATTCTCTGTTTATTTAAAAATCATATTGAATTTTAATTTCCCGCAGTTTTGATCCCCCATCTTTTCTGATATTCCCACAGGATGCTGACAGGCAACACCGTGAGGTCATTGCAATTTATCGGACACACCTCCTGAATGCTGCACAGGTATGTAGGACAATGTTGATAGAATCTGTACGGAGTTTGTACGTTCTTCCCGTGACCGCTTGGGTTTTCCCTGGGTGCTCCGTTTTCCTTACATATTCCAAAGACATCCGCTCGGTCCGCAATAACCAACCTGATCCCCCGGTGGCTCAGCATTTCAATTCCGAATCCGACCTTTCTGTCCTGGGCCTCCTCCATGGCCAGAGTATGGACCACCGTAAATTGGAGGAGCAGCACCTCATATTTCGCTTGGGCAGTTTGCACACCAGCGGTATGAACATTGACTTCTCTAATTTTAGGTAGTCCCTACTTTCTGCTCCCCTTCTCAGCTCTCCCTCAGCCCACTGGCTCCACCTCTTCCTTTCTTCTTCCCGCCCCCCACCCTACCACCCTCACATCAGTCTGAAGAATGGTTTCGGCCTGAAACGTTGCCTATTTCCTTCGCTCCATAGATGCTGCCTCACCTGCTGAGTTTCTCCAGCATTTTTGTCTACCCAGGATTGTAGGTTATTTGGCTTTGGTAAAAATTGTAAATCGTCCCTAGTGTGTAGAATAGTGCTAGTGTACGGGGATTACTGGTCCGTGGGCTGATGGTCTGTTTCCGCGCTGTATCTCTAAACTAAACTAAACCATCTGACAAGATGGGAACTAGGAGCTATATAGGGCTATAACCTACTGACTGGTACTTATTGTGGTACCTTCTGCAGGTTGGATGTTAACTGGATCAGATGGGTCTCCAATTGCCCATTGTCCACCTTCCAATTGACCGCTAGTTAGTTATTTTCTGTTGCTGGGAGACTTTCTGATGGGGATGGTTCTTATTTCCTGACTAAATCACTTCCTTTCAGTGTCTGGAATGCTTCCAATTTTATGAAACCTTTCCCAAACTTTAGTGAAGTTTTCAGCAAGGTTAATGAATGTTATTATGAACAGTAATCTATTCAATAACTACGTTTCATGGATTACTCATCCTTTTAATATTTAACTGACATAAAAATTCATCAGATGCTCACCCATGTGCATTTAATTTTCAAAAAATTATTCCTGGGATGCAGACAGCTCTGGCAGTGCCAGCATTTGGTGTCAATCTCTAATTGACTCTCCCTGAACTGAGGAGACGGGGAAGTTTCAACAACAGTTGTCATCTGGAGTCACTTGTAGCCCAGACTGGGGAAGGACGGCTGGTTTCTCTCTCTGTATAATTTCATTGAGCCAGATAGGGGTTTACAGCAGTCTTTGCCGGAACAGTCCCGATCTGATACGTCACCCCCAGAGGTGCTGCCTGACCCGTTAAGTTAATCCAGCAATTTTATTTTTTTTACAACAGAACGGTAGTTTCGCTTCATTGTACTGAGTGGATCTTCATAGTGTTCTGTGTGAGGGGCAGATAGTTATTTTCTAATTTTTATGACGTTAAACCTTTACATTGTAAGCCCACAGCTGCAGTTTTGCAACAATTCCACGCTCCATGTTTTTGCAGTCGTGTTAGATACTTGGAGAAGGTGCTGGAGAACCTGAGTGGAATGCCCCTTGTGATGAGGGGTCTGTTTTGTCGGAAGAGTTGGGACTGTCTCCAAAGCAGAGACTGGCAAAGTGAATATTTGATTGGGGGTGTATATGTAATTGAAGGGTAGAGGGGTAGTCTTGATACAATGGGTATGGAGTGTCAAGAAGGCCAGTCAACAGAGGATGTGGATCTAAGAAATTGTAAATTGGAGAAATGGTTTTTTTCTACTTGGCAGGCTGGTGCAGATTCAACAGGAAATTTGAAACGTGAATTGGAAAAACTCGAAGGGGAGAAAATGTTATGGGAAAAGAGCAGGAGAGTGCGATTGATCAAGTAAAAGCCCTGTCCCACTGTACGAGTTCATTCAAAGAGTTCTCCCGAGTTTGCCCTGATTCGAACTCGGAGATTTACGGTAATGGCCACTCGTAGGTACTCGGGGCTCTCGTGGACATTTTTCAACATGTTGAAAAATCTTCACGAGTCTTCCAGAGCTTACCGCGTTTCCCGAGTTACGAGCCGCTAAGAGACGTCCCCGAGCTCCGACGTACCCGCTACGTTCATTCTCCGTGCTTACCACGAGTTTTATTATTTTTTAAAACTCGGGAGAGCTCTTGAATGAACTCGTACAGTGGGACAGGGCCATTACTCTTTCAAAGAGATGGTGTAGTTGCGATGGGCCAAATGGCCACTCACTACTTGTGCTGTTTTGCTCCCTGAATGTGCACCCCTTCTCTTACAAATTCAACTATTTGTTTCTTTTATTTCTAACCTTAATAAAATAATGTGTATAAAAGCCTGATTCAGTCACTTCTCTCTGCATTTCTTGTCAGGGTCACATGGATGAAGATGTGCAAGCTGCTTTGTTGCAGATCATTCGGATGCGGCAGGAGTTTGTCTTCTAGCAGAATCCTGGCACCCAAGTATTTACCGTTGCTGTGTTAAAGGCTGTAACAAGACTACTTGGAGCTGTTGTAGCATTTACCTGGTGGCCTAAGCTCTTCACCTTTAAAAAAAAAAAAATCCATTATATTGGAAGAGAAAGCAAAGCCATTTCCAGTTTGCACCCTCCCATGTTGGTTATTTCAGATTTATGTACTAAAGTACAAAGAAGTTCAGCTTATTGGAACAAGAAAAAGTAAATGCTGCAATCTGATACATTTTCATTTGTTGCCATTGCCATTTGATTAGTTTTTGTTTCAACCTTAAGCCCCTGCCTGACCTTGTGGGAAATTTGTTGCCACAAAGATATGCTTAACTTGCGTTTTGACTCCAGGGCTTCAATATCTTATTTGACTTAGATTGTGCTACACTGTGACTTTACGGAACTGGAAGTGTGAAACGTTGCTATAAAACTCAACATCCTATGGACAGATTTCTTTTAGATGCAATCCTTCTCATGGGACTCCTGGGATTTGTTGGGTTTTGAATCCACAGGAAGATTTCCAGACGAAACAAACTTAAAGCATATATTTAGTCTCCTTTGATGTCCAACATGAGCCGCAAACACATCATAAAAAGATGCATTTTGCTTTTTATGAACCATCGGCTGTGATGGCATTCCTGTGACTACCAAGCTTTGGCATTTCAACACACACTTCCCACTTTTTATATATATTAGCTGTCAGGAAAATTTTAGTTTGCTCTTCAAAGAATTAATTTATTTCCTTGAGGGAAGGGTAGATCAGAACTCAAGTGTGTCAGAGGCTAAAAAGAGAAAAGCGAGCATAATGTTTGAGGTGTCCAGACATGGCCAGACCTTCTGCAGAGAGATGGCGTACTGAATAGTTAACATCTCACCAGAATGAAAGGGTTACTATCTGCAGTATTTGTAGGTTTTTTTTTTAGGTAATTGTTATCAACCTCTGATTCCTGTCCGCCTTGTAATACAGTTCTCTTCCACTCCCCAGCCTGTGTGATCAGAGATTGAGTAGCATGGCAACTCTGGTGTGTGTCCCCTGGCAAATGGTCAAGAAAGGAGGGACCATAGACATAGCTATTGTTTCATTCACACCTAGCATGTGCATGTCCAAGCTGTGACCATTACGTTAAGGCTATTGCTATCATTAAAATTAAGTGAAATGGAGCCTCTTCACATTTTGTACCCAGAAATGAATTTTCTGAAGAATTCTAATACTCTTTCGCCACTGAATTGTAGGGGCCCAATCTTTAATGTGAAAGCAGAGAAGGATGAGATGGCTACAAACCGTTTGGATGGCAAAAATCTTTATTTTTAAATCCCTGATGCACCCTTTAGTATATTCATGCAAGATGTTGTACTATGCAATTACCTGTATATTCGTAGAGGGCTAACCCAGTTAAAAGTGAAGGGGTGATGTCAATATTATTTTAAAGTGAATGTGTTATATAAACCTCTACAGCAAAGTCCATGTGATCTAGTTTCAGTGCCTATCTGTAATTCCAGATTGAAGCCAACAGCAGCATAATGTTTCCTTTATAAAGTTACTTGGCTGGCCAAGTCTGATTTATAATTTAACTGTTAATCAAAGTGTTATCTTTTTGCAGCAAGCTGATGTAGTTTGTAGATTTGCATTAGGTTTCTGCTGTACTCTGTTACCTCTTAATGGAGTTAGAAGAACTGTCCATTCTAATAGATTCTTTATAGAACCGAGGTACTGATGTATTTCTCAGCTGGACTGGTCGTGGTATTTTTGTTACTGAATAATATTGGATACCTAGACATCTGTTTAATTTTGACAGTGTTCATCACGTTATTCCTCAACCGCATCAAATGGTTGCCTATTTGTAATGTGACTGGAACAAATGTTATGTGGATGAATATTATATATCTAGTTATAGATCTCTCTGTTCATGGTAATTGAGTCTTTTCTTTGAACCTTTGTTACACTGCACCACTGACTATCGTTTTCCTGTTCAACCCATCAGGACGGAGTGTCTAACCTGACTGGTACTTACAGTGGTATATTTCAGGTTAGAGGTTTACTGGATCAAATAGGCCTCCATCACCCATTGACTATCTTCCAGTTGGCTGCTTTTTAGTAGTTCTGGGAGCCTTTAAGATGAAGGTGGTCCTTTGTCTAGTGATCCAGGTTTGGACAAAATTTATCAGTGCTTTTGGACTGTTGAGTAGTCATGGTCTGATATAACACACAGAAACACACCCTTTGCGCCAGCTCATTCGTATTGACCAAGGTACCAATCCTGAGCTTGTCCCACTGTGCTTGGCCCATATTGCTTCAAATCTTTCCCATCCGTGTACTTGTCCCAAAGTCTTTTGACAGTCATAGTTGTACCTGCTCTACCACTTCCTCTGGCAACTCGGCAGCACAGTAGTAGAGTTGCCAGAGACCCGGGTTCGATCCTGACTACGGGTGCTGTCTGTCGCTGAATTTGTATGTTCTCCCTATAACCACATCGGTTTTCTCCGAGTTCTCCATTTTCCTCCCATACTCCAAAGACGTGTAGCTTTGTAGGCTAATTAAATGGCTTCTGTAAATTGTAAATTGTCCCTTGTGTGTGGGATAGTGCTAGTGTACAGGGCGATCTCTGCTTGGCACGGACTCGGTCTGCCAGAGGACCTGTTTCAGAACTGTCTAAAGTCTAAAGTGAACATATACCCACCAACCTGTGTGTGGAGAAAGGTGCTCCTCAGGTCTTCAATACATTTTTTGCCCTCTTGCCTTAAACCTATGCCCTCTGGTTTAGACTTCCTCACCATGGGGGAAAAAAATCTGTGACCATCCACCTTATCTATGCCTTTCTGATATTATAAACCTCTGTGTAGTACGGCAAGAGTTGTACAGCAAAATTAGACTCCAGAAACGGGCAGTGTCTGAGAGTTGGGCAATGGATGGGGGTGGTGGTGAGAGAACATTGTTATTAAATGAACATTTATTCAAAATTTTAAATATTTTCTTAGTATGATGAACTATTGCCCTCAAGTTAATTCCTTACCAACCAATTAATAATTTATTATCAAGATTTTTTTTTAAATCCTAATGAAAGGGCGCGTTTTCTCCTTGTAACTAAAAGCTCTCCTTGTAACTAAAAGCTCAACAGTAAAGGTCTTGCTGCAATATTTTAGTGTCCTTGAGATAGCTTTCTAAACCAAGCCATTACACAGATTATTCAAGGCCCACCTAAAAAATGTTTTCATCTGTCGTGATCAGAAAGAGAAAAATAACTTTAAAATGGAACATTCTTTCCCAGAGTGCATAGGCAGTTAATAGTAGCCTGCTACACTTTTTAGCTGTCAGAAACCTAAATTAACATGTAATGGTACTCTATCACTGTTATGTTATAATAACACCAATTAATTTTAAAAGACAATTTAACGTTTTTTGGTTCTTTGTTGCCAATCATTGTGTCATCCAGTTTGTTGGATCGCTGACTTCCAGGTAAAATCGCATTCTGTTTAAAACTATTAGAATATTAAATTTAATATATCTTATAATACTGTGGTTAACTGCTTTCAGGGGAAGTGAGGAGAATTCTAGAGTGATTGAGTCTGAAGAAGGGCCCCGAACCAAAATGTCACCTACCCATGTTCTCCAGACCCATTGAGGTACTCCAGCATTTTGACACTTTCAAATGTAGAGTGGTTGGCCTCTGCCAGACTGAATAATCCTGTTTCAAATCAACATGACAGCAAAGTGGCACTGGGTTACTGAGAGTAGATCAATTTTCTTCAGTAAATGAAGCTAACACGGCACCAGAAAACCAGGGAGGGCAAAGTAACATTGCAGGGCGTCAGATAAATGAGATCTAATATCAGAAAATGAGCTGATTCAACAGTGACCTGTGGGAAGAAATGGGTTGAATAATTAAAAGCTTATCTTCACTTCTGGGTACACTGTATCAATCCCAGTCTAATTTAATCATCTCTCTTTTATTTCACTTTGAACCAACGCAGACTAACAATTACAATTGGATTTGCTTAATGTGATAAATGGATCACTCTTCCCATGTCTGGAGAGCACTTACACTGGCACACAGCACCAAACCTTTTCCCCATTTTGTTCACTCTACTGCAAAGACCAAAGGATTTTCCAACACAATTAGATGATTTTCATTGCCTGCGGTTTAACTGTTGTTAACATCAGTTCCAAATATCTTGCTCGTCCACTTTCACCTAGCTTCCTCCCCATTTAATTTTAGCTACTTTTGGTTAAAATATTCTCAAAATATTTCCTGTCTGATGTCCATCCTGTATCGGGAAACCCTCCAGGTTGATGGGAATAGAATCCAATGGATAAGTGCTTCCAGAATCCCCAAAACTTTCTTGACAACACTATACTACCTCTGCTGGGTTTGGGGTAAATTGA
This sequence comes from Malacoraja senta, assembly GCA_038087875.1. Taxonomy (NCBI): domain Eukaryota; kingdom Metazoa; phylum Chordata; class Chondrichthyes; order Rajiformes; family Rajidae; genus Malacoraja; species Malacoraja senta. Next base: position 10,869,084 of record CM075989.1, on the reverse strand, counting down.
TTAATTTAATCAGGGACTTACCTAATTTGCTCCACTGATTCTGTGCTAGCAATCTAGCTCACCCTGTCCCTACTCTCTCCCTGTAACCATGCAGATTATTTCCTTTCATGTCCTTGTTCACCTCCTATTTGAATGTTGCAGGTGAATCTGCCTCCTTTCATCACTGGAGTGCATTCCTAATGCTAACCAATGACTGAAAAAGCACATTTTATTCCCTGGGTTACTTTTTGTTGTTATACCAATAGTAATCACACTTTTAAATTCAGCAGTGGGGGTTTTGTCTTTGGTTGGGTGTTGGGAGAAGGAGGGGATGGGCTGATGTCACCAATAAGGCATCACCAATGCACATGAGCCCACATGGAGTGTGGCAGGGTAAAATCAGGCTGACCACTGGGATAAGCTGTAAACAAGGTTATCTGGTCAATGGGTAAATGGGAGCAGTTAGAGAGCAAGGACACAAACAAAGAACATTGACATCCAGCTGGGGTTTTTTTCACCAAAGGCATCTTTTGTCTGGGCACTTATCAAAAGCGTAGAGTCTCAATTGCAGCGCAGGCATGCGTTTAATTAGATTGACCATATAAATCTGTCGCTGCAAGAGCAGGATGGATGGGTATTTTGTGGTGAAAGATTTACCAAAATATTTCTAGCACGGCACATGTCACTGCACCTCTTGGAACACTCCCCACTTACCAGGAGAACCTCAAATGTACCAACACTCAATGAAGCTGGCTGTTGGGCACCCAGTCACTCGCTCCACTGGCAGGTGTAGCATGAACCGGCAGCAGCAGTGATTTGACAGCTAACCCACATGTAAACCTAACCCACAAGGGAAGCAGGTGATGGAGAGCAACACGGCATGCAGGATCCCATCATCAATCCTTTATCTGTGGGGAGCAATTCCATTGGAAGAGCAGCATCAGTTCAAGAAAATGGATCACCATCCTCTTTGCAAGAGCAATCAGAGGTATGGTATGAGTACCGTCCTAAATTACAGCCACATACCTGCAATGAATTAACAAAAAATAATTCCTGTATCTCAAATTATACTACATTGGCACAATGCTGTATCCAAAAGGAATTATTCAACTTGTATTGGAATAAATTAAGACTGAATGCTTTTATCATCTCCTCAGGGATTGTCTACCATAGATTGACTCCTTATTCACGGAAATATTTCCTTTGGTTAGATGTTACTTTATCACCGACGATCCGCAGATTTCAGTTAATGAACCGCATAATCCCAGACAGTGACTCCGCATTAAAGTGGCAAATGCTTCAAAGACTCCAATGTTTCTTGTTGCTTTGAGTAATGACATTATCTTTTTAATGCCTGTCCTAATTATGCAAATAATAGTTATTAGACGCATTTCCCTTTGTCCTTTGGAGATAAATATGTTAATGCGACATGCACATAATCAATGTGCAGTTCTTCAATTATTGTGCTGTGCCACATCTGAAGCTTTTAAATGTTTATTTGACTTGCCACGATTATGATTCAAGCACACACCTTTTTTCGGCCCCCAGTTAAAATCATTTCAGATTGCTCTGCAGGTCACTAATATGAAAATGTTAATCAATGAAGTGATGCCAAAGAACAAATTAGTTATTTTGACATCAGTGGAAAATACTGGAGGTTATCACGCTCGATGCAGTTGTGTTTTTAATTTAGAAACTTTCGAGACCAGAATCTATCCATGTAGTTAACTGACTGATCATTTAAAAATTCCAATGGATTCACTGGTCAATTGGCACCGTGGTGGAAGATTGGACATCATCTTACTGAAGTGGATACAAGGGGCTCCCATTCCTCATGCATGGCAGTCTCTTCTCTCTATTTCTACTGCACACTAACCTCCACGTAACATTCTCCACATCGTTCCTGGCTTCAACTTTCCTTAAAATGAAACTGAAAGGCAAGAAACAATGATAATTACACGGCAAGTGATTTTTAGACTTTAGCGTTGGAGGCAATTTCTTGTTCTCCCAAAATAAAGTTTGTTCAGTGGAGCTAAGCTAATTTTGTGCATCGTTCTCGGCTTCAGGGCAGGGCTGATGCTGTTCAGCAGGTTCACCCACTGTTTGCTCCAAGTTCAGGCAAAAAGAACATGCACGTTCTGTTCAACAGAATAATCCCATTTTACTATTGCACCTACTGATGCCTGTGTGTGACTTACGGGCTCCGCAAATGGATTTCTGTCACCCTAGCTCTGCTCAGAATGATTCCTTCCATGCCCCCTGTTAAATGAAAGTGTTTTATAAAAAGGGCACATGTGTGCCACGTGTTGTAGTAGATTATGCTTTCAGATCCGGGTTAATTGCTTTAACCAGAGTCTTGAATGCAAACAGCTGGTCTGACATTTCCAGTACCATTCTGAGAGCGTGCTTCACCAGCAGAGGCATTGTATATGGATAAGACAAAAAGTCTGTCTACTCTTATTGGTAAATAAAAGTGATTTTGAATATGGTGTTGCTGGTGCCCTGGCCAATATTTATATTTCAGCCAACATTTGAGAACAATGATAGACACAAAATGTTGGAGTAACTCAGACAGGCAGCATCTCCAGAGAGAAGGAATGGGTGACGTTTCAGCTTGAGACCCTTCAGACTTTGAGAACAATGGTTTGGCCTACCAGCGCAGAGTTGGTTGTGAGAGTTTGTGGACCAGAGCACTAACTCCAAATCCTACATTATCTTGGAGACCACACAGAGAGTCTTAAACCACTATTAAATGGTGTTGGGTGTTACAAGGCAGAGAAAGGTATTATACAAATGTAGGGCTTCCTAAGACTGCACTTAATGGAACAGCAAAAGGACACAAAGTGCTGGAGTAACTCAGGCAGCATCTCTGGGGAACATGGATAAGTGATGTTTTAGATCAAGACTTTTTTTCAGATCATCATTCACCCATAGTACGTTCTCCAAGCCTCCCCTCCACCCGTCTGCCCCCCTGGCCTCAGCCCTCACCTCTCACCCTTGCTGTGTTTTCACCATCCCCCCTGACCTCCCTTTTTCAGATGCAGAATGATTGGTCCTCGATTGTATAACCCCCCCCCCCCCCCACACCTCAACGAGTCCCGGGCCCACCATGATGTCGAGCTCTTCTTCCGTCGCCTCCGGGAGTCTGAAGAGTCTCGACCTGAAACATCATCTATCCCTGTTCTCCAGGGATGCTGCCTGACCTACTGAGTTACTCCTGAACTTTGTGTCCATTTATGTATTATCCAGCATCTGCCATTCCTTGTTTCTATTTAATGGATTTATGTCCAGAGATATGAGTTCAAATTGCACCTTGGCAGTTTGGTATTTATATTCTAATTATTAAATAAGCATGACATTTCTGCAACACGGCTAGTATCAGTAAAATTACATTATGTTTACCAATTTTGTCTTCCTTATCCGGCTGGCCTAGTGGGACTAGAGCCAATGATGTGTTGACTTGTTACTGATTATTGGACACTGATTATTGCATATCAACTGACACTGATATCAACCTCCTGTGAATGATTTAAAAAAATACTTCCAATCCAGCAACAGCATTTGTGGAAAGAAAGAGTTAATGTTTGCTGAGTGCAAGCCTTCTGACCCTACGTGTCTAAATATTTGACTACTTTTCCCACATGTGAGCTGAGTGCTTAATTGGCATATGGACTGGAACATTCTTACTTGCTGCAGCTTTATGGCCATATTAAATGCAAACATACAGACATTAATTATACATCAATTTGTCATTTTAGGTAATCTAGGCTATCTTCGTGTAAGCCAAAGTATGCAGAGCAAACTAGTGTAAAATCTGTCATGGTTCAGTGCTGAGCTGGGGTTGTGGTTAGGGTTGTGCAGGTTGGGTCACTTCCAATCCAATTCATATTTCCTCCACTCCTTTTTGGTTGAATAACTTGCTATCGGGTAGCTATTGTGCACTTGGTCTTTGCTTTGCATGCCATTTGTTGATGTGGGCAATTCTTGCCTCTGCAGTTCCCTTGAAACAATATTCTGTTCAAAACCAGTGGTATGGGAAAGAAGAAAAGGTGTTATAAGAGATTTGAAGAATAAAAACAAGAGATTGCTGCAAGACTCTGCACCTTTGGACCCATTGTGGAACACCAACATTTAATGTCCTTCACTTCTCTCCATTAACTAATAAAGTGGAATTAAAATTGCATTTTTGCTCCTCTTGCATAACACCTCATTTAATTGCCATTGTAACTAGATGTCCTTGTTTTACTGAAAGTTGATATTCAATCGAAAGTGAGCAGTGTCTCTGCTCTCTAAATTGTGAAGTGATTAATAATGCTGTTCATATTGCACCAGGATGGAACAAGCCCATGGAGGCTCACATTGAACCCTTGTGACGCTCGAGTCTCTGACCAATTGGGCTGTTCTACTTCTGGCCCAAGAGATGACAAGGTAACTTGAAGTCAAGTTGCCCATGTCCCCAACTGTTAACTAAATGGACGGCACAGGTGCGCAGTGGGTAGAGCTGCTGCCACACAGTGCCATAGACCCGAGTTCGATCCTGACTTCGGGTGCTGTCTGCGCGGAATTTGCACGTATTCCTTGCAACCATGCGGGTTTCCTCCCACATCCTAAAGATGTGCGGGTTTGTAGGTTAATTGGCCCCTGTTAATTGCCCCTAGTCTAAGGAGTGGTTGAGAAAGTGGGATAACAGAACTAGTGTGAACGGGTAATCGATGATCGACGTGGGACGAAGGGCCTGTTTCCGTGCTGTACGTCTAAAGTTAACCAAAGGGCACAAGATGTGTAGGAAAGAACTGCAGATGCTGGTTTACACCGAAGATATACACAAAATGCTGGAGTTACTCAGCGGGTCAGGCAGCATCTCGAGAAAAGGAATAGAGATGGGTCTGCAGAAGAAGTTACCTTCAAACTCCCAGCATCTGCCCATCCAGGTCTGCATTAACTTAAACATCATTATCACATGGCATCCTTTCTCTGGGTGTTTAGTGTCGGCTGTAGCTCATGGATGGCAGCCTTGCTTCTGAAACTGAAGAGGATATCTGCATGCCCATGCCTGTTCTCTGAATCCAGGCTGACAAGATCATAAGAATTAGGCCATTTGACTTACTGTGTTTGCTCTGCCGTTCGATCATTCAATCTATTTTTCTTCTCAATTCCATTCTCCTGCTTTCTCCCCGTGACACCCTTATTAATCAAGAACCTATCAATCTCTGCTTTAAAAGCACCCAATAACTTGGTCTCTCCACCACTGACCCCATTGCTACGGTATTCGGGATTCTGCCTTTTGGCCGAATGTTAAAGTGAGACCCTGTCTGTTCTCCATTCGATGATAGACACAACGTTATCTACAGCAGCAAGAGAGTTCTCCTGAATCAGGGCAGCTGCCAACCTGATTAAAACATATGTGTTGGAAGGAACTGCAGATGCTGGTTTATACCGAAGATAGACACAAAATGCTGGAGTAACTCAGCAGACCTGACCTGAAAGTCACCCATTCCTTCTTTCCAGAGATGCTGCCTGTCCCCTGAGTTACTTCAGCATTTTGTGTCTATCTTCTGATTAAAACATATATTCAGCTGTGTTGCCCCCTCACAAGCTACTGCAGGCTGTGTGGAAGGTATTCACACAGATGGGTGAAACAGGATTAGGTAAACAAACAAAGTGGTGTATTTCCAGTTCAGGATTATAGAAACAGAAAATAGGTGCAGGCGTAGGCCATTCGGCCCTTCGATCCAGCACCGCCATTCAATATGATCATGGCTGATCGTCTAAAATCAGTACCCCGCTCCTGCTTTCTCCCCACATCCCTTGATTCCATTAGCCCTAAGAGCTAAATCTAACTCTCTCTTGAAAACATCCAGTGTGTTGGCCTCCACTGCGCTCGTGGCAGAGAATTCCACAGACTCGCAACTCTCTGGGTGAAAACGTTTTTCCGCATCTCTCTCCTAAATGACCTACCCCTTATTCTTATTGTGAGTGATCTTCAGGTGATGGTTTTCCCTCGTCCCAGTGTCTCTGAACCCCCAGAGGCCACAGGGTTAGGAGGTGCCGTTGAAGAAATTGCTTTGTTTGGGAGCAGGCCAACTACAGTTTGGCTGCTGTGTTACGGACCTCACTGCAATGACAGCACTTGAAAAGTACTTGGCTGCCAAATGCTTTGGGAGATCCGGAACACTGTTTAAATCTTCAATAGAATGTAACATTCATCCTTTGGTCTCGAGTGCCTCAGTTTGCAGGTGGTTTGATGTGAACTGGTGTAACACGATCACACTCTGCTGGTGGAATCAAGGTAATTACCCCTTTGGTATTGGTGATACAGATGTTAAATTCATGACTGGAGGTCCCAGAGGTCCCCAAGATCAATATAGTAATGGCTAGGGCTCGATAGGAATAATAAATCACCACAGGCAGACTGATGCTGATTCAGCACTGCTATTTAACCATTTTATTAATCCTATCACTTGAACGTTATATTTCCATAGATTAAAGAATTAAATGTCATTTTTTCAGCGACTTTATCACCCAGTGTGAACACTTGACAATCCATTGATTGCTTAGGAATGTAGCGATTCAGGTGGAGTTCAATGGGATCGGCACTTTGCACAGCCTGATGATCACTCACCTACATGCACACTCACCTCTGCGCCCACCTCCCCACACACAAACATCTTTACACACCTACACAGCTCCACACCTACACACCCCTACACCTAAAGATCATCGAACTGAAATATAGACTCACTTTCTCTCGCCACAGACTGCCTGACCTGCTGAGTGTTTCCAGCATTTTCCGCTTTTATTTCAGGTTTGCAGCATCTGCGTGTTTTATTTTGCCTGCAGTGTGAATGTGTCTGGGCTGGGCAGTCGGCCATGTGGACACAGCGTTCCTTCAGACTTGGTCTCCAGGAATCCTGCCTAATTCAACCCGTGCAAAACATTACATGTTCTGACGGGCTTCTAATGTTATGTGTTAAATTGCTTCCAGCGCTGGGAAATATTTCAGGTTGTGTAAAACAGGCAGGTTGTTTTTCTTTCTCAGGTTCTGCCAAGTATGAATAAATCCTGCTGATTTAATGAGGCATTTGGTGCCTACAGAATCATGATGGTGTAAGCCCTGCTTTAGGCACTTCTAACTCTCTGGAAACTTGGCATCTTTGATAAAGTATCATTTATTTTATTTTGGGGGATTCCTGTGTGTGGGATATGGTGCAGGTTTGCCAACAGTAGGTCTGCCAAGTTCAACAGTGCCCTTCACAAACTAAAGATCATTGCAAGCAAGGAAAAATATCCAAATTGTGCTTTCCACTTTTCTTTAAACAATGGGCGGCATGGTGGTGCAGCGGTAGAGTTGCTGCCTAACAGCGCCGGAGACCCAGGTTCGATCCCGACCACAGGTACTGTCTGAACGGAGTTTGTACATTCTCCCTGCGACCTCGTGGGCTTTCTCCGAGATCTTCGGTTTCCTCCCACACTCCAGGTACAGGTTTGTAGGTTAATTGGGTTGATATAAACATAACATTGTCCCTAGTGTGTGTGGGACAGTGTTAATGTATGGTTAATGTGTGGTTAATATGTGTTGGTGCAGACTCGGTGAGCCGAAGGGCCTATTGCAATGCTATATCTCTAAACTAAACTAAAGTTAAATATAGGTAGGATATTCACGAGGCATGGTAGGACATTAGGGGAATATTAATCAGAGAGATCCTGGGGTTAAGGTCCACAGTTCCCTAAAAGTGGCAGCACAGATGGGGGTGGGTGAAGTAGGCATATGGCATGCGTGCCTTCATAGGTCAGGGAATAGGACTAAGAGTTGGGAAGTTATGTTCCAACTTTACAAACCATGGGTTAAGTTGCACTTGTAGCCTTGTGTGCAGTTCAGGTACAACAGCTTCATTGTACCTGTACCATCATTTTGGATATAATGATAATCTTGATTTGTCTTGACTTTGGTGTTCACAGTTTGTCTCTGCATTGACTGTTGAAGGTTTGTAAGCTGGTGAAACTCTGATCGCCAGTGGGAGCAGTGATCTTGGTTACCAGATGATCAGTCACACATTCAATCTCAGGCATTGAGCCCCAGTTTAAATCACCATTTCTACAGCAGGGATGGAAGCTACTCAGCCTTTCAACCTTTACTGATCTGAGCAGAGCCATTCGACCATGAAAATATAGCGTGGCAGATGGAAGTCTGAGATCAAAACAGGGAATGCTGGCCCAACAGCATCTCATTTAGTCATAGAGTGATGCAGCGTGGAAACAGGCCTTTCGGCCCAACTTGCCCACACTGACCAACATGTCCCATCTACACTAGTCTCACCTGCCTGCATTTGGCCCATATCCCTCTAAACATGTCCTATCCATGTACCTGTCCAAATGTTTCTTAACTACCTGCGATACTACCTGCCTCAACTACCTCCTCCAGCAGCTCATTCCACTCACCCACCACACATCCTTCAGGTTCCTGTTAAATATTTCCCCGCTCACCTTAAACCTATATCCGCGGGTTCTTGATTCCCCTACTCTGGGCAAGAGACTCTGCGTCTACCTGATCTATTCCTCTCATGATTTTGTACGATCTGTGGGGAAAAAGGAGAAATAATAACTCTGACAAAAGGCAGCACAGTTGAGCTGCTGCCACACCTGACCTCGGCTGCTGCCTGTGTGGAGCTTGCAGGTTCCCCCTGTGAACATGTGGTGTTACACAATTAAAATAACCTGCAGGTTGGAAGGTTAATCTGCCATGGTGAGGGTATGGGTGAGTGGTAGAATCTGGGGGGAGTTGATGGGAATGTCAGAGTGATTAGGTTACAGGGAAACACTGAGTAAAGGAGACTTTCGAGATTGCTCTGAGCCAGCCACTCGATGGGCCAAATGGCCTTCTGCCATGTCGTGAGGAAATCAAATAAACGGCAAGAGATTTGTGGTAGTCATCCCGTTCCCCTGCTCTTTCTCCACACCTTCCAAGTTATTTCCCCTGACGCCAATCTCAATACTATCCTGACGGAGTAACTCAGCGGGACAGGCAGCATCTCTGGAGAGAGGGAATGGGTGACGTTTTGGGTCGAGACCCTTTTAGAGTTTTAAGAAGGGTCTTGACCCAAAATGTCACCCATTCCTTCCCTCCAGAGATGCTGCCTGTCTCGCTGAGTTACTCCAGCATTTTGTGGCTATCTTCGGTTGAAACCAGCATCTGCAATTCCTTGGTAGACAAAAGTTGTGGAGAAACTCAGCGGGTGCAGCAGCATCTATGGAGCGAAGGAAATAGGCAATGTTTCGGCCCGAAACGTTGCCTATTTCCTTCGCTCCATAGATGCTGCTGCACCCGCTGAGTTTCTCAAGCACTCTTGTCTACCTTCGATTTTCCAGCATCTTAAACAATCTGCAATTCCTTGCCTACACTATCCTGACTCCAGTGATTGGCCCTATTCCCACCAGCCCTTTGGCCTGTGGAAAACTTTCCCTCGCAACCTATGTGTATCCTATTCCCAGGTTTTAAATGTGCAATTTGAGTCCACTGAAGAATGTGGGAAAGTTATCCTGTCCTGCAGAAGGCTACGTTGCCCATTGTGACTGTTGCAACTGTTTGAACGAGCTCTGCGGTCTCAGCTGTCCCTTGCATTGCAAGTCTTCCCTTGAGAAGGTTGCTGCTGAACCTGCTACCACTCGTGCAATGCCTTCCCCGTCACCACCGTTCACTGACCGACCCCACTTTGGTTTCCTCTCCCCTCTGCTTCTCTCACTTGGCAGTGGAAAGTTTTCCATCCAAGCCAGCCCTTGTATTGCAACCCAATTCCAACTGCTGTGGAACACTTCGTTCTCAACCGTTTGCCGAGACCTGCAGCCACTTGAATGTCTCGGCCGTGGATATGCAGTGGTTTGGATCAATGTGGGGGGTGGCCACAGGACGTTGCTATGATGGTTCTGGCTTGGAGTTGGAAGCCAAGAGCCTCAGTCCTAAAGCAGGGAGGTATCAGACAGCTGGTGTATCATGGCGATTGTGAGATACTCGACTTCTCTTTATGCAGGGCTAGCTGGCATCTTCACCTGATTAGTTACATCCCTTTAGCCCACTGAGTCAGTGCCGACCAGCGATCCCCGTACACTAACTATCCTTCACACTAGGGACAATTTACAATTTTACCAAAGCCAATTAACCTACAAACCTGTACGCCTTTGGAGTGTGGGAGGAAACCGAAGCACCCAGAGAAAACCCACATGGTCACAGGGAGACGTAAAACTCCATACAGACAGCACCCATAGTCGGGATCTAACCTGGGTCTCTGGCGTTGTGAGCTACTCTACCGCTGTGCCACTGATGCAATGAGGATGGTGAGGGATTGCCAATGCAATTGCCATTGGGCTGGGGTGAATGGAAGGCAGTGCCGGAGACCGGCTCTGAGGCACGTAATTACCAGAGAGTCTGGGTTTGTACTCGACTGCAAAGTGGATTCAACCCCTTATCGATACTGATCGAGATTCTATAATGTTAGTGATTGGAATTTAGACATTTTTATTCTACCTTTTACAAACTCATAGCCAGGGGCTTTCTCAGCCAATGAGGTACATTTGAAGTAGAACCTAAGTTGTAATAGAGTCACAGTCATGGAGTGATACAGTATGGAAACAGGCCCTTCGGCCCAACTTGCCCATACTGGTCAACATGCCCCAGCTAAGTGGTACCACCTGCTTGCGTTTGGCCCATATCCCTCCAAATCGGTCCTATCCATGTGCTTGTCTAACTGTTTCTTAAATGCAAAAGATGTGGCGCCCAATGCACAGGAACAGACCCGTATGTCCACCTTGACCATACCAACCCTGCCGGCATACTGGGCTAGTCCCATTTACCTGCATTTGGCTCACAATCCTCTTAACCCTTCCGATCCTCCCCTTCCTGTTCATGAAACTGGTTGTACATGGTTTCAAACTGTTATATCTTGTGCCTGGCAGGAGAGGGGAGAAATGAGAATAATCACATCATGTGCGAGGTCAGTATGAGAATTGGAAGGGGAGTTAAAGTGTTTGGCAACCGGGAGATTGTGGAGGCCAAGGCGGGCTGAGCAAAGGCCTTCAGCGAAATGATCGCCCAGTCTGCATTTGGTCTCGCCGATATATAGGAGTCCATACCGTCACTGCCCTTCTTTATAATCCTTTGCCGCTCCTTTACAATCTGATCTGGTACAGTAGTTGTCCGTATATCTGCTTCCGTAGCTGGGAGTCACATTTTGTTTGATAATGTGCAAGGACGCACCTTGTGATATTTTGGTTTAGGAGTGTTGAAGATGTTCTCTAAGTGGAGTAGGAAGGAACTGCAGATGCTAGTTTGCACTGAAGATGGACACAAAATACGCAGCGGCTCAGGCAACATCTCTGGAGAGAAGGAATGGGTGACGTTTCGGGTCGAGACCCTTCTTCAGACTAGTGGAGGTGTTTGCATTGAAAACTAGCCCTGGAGGGTGATACTGAGATCCATTATGCATCTCAGAACCAATCTGCTCCATAAACTTATGAATTAGCTGACGGATAACTTTGAAATGATCTCTTACAATATCCACATGTGTTTGCAGCTGAGTAGATGGACGGAGATAAAAGTCTCATAAATGTGCTTCACGCTCGGATGCAGAAACCCGTGTTTCCTTTAACAGTTTTTTTTTGGTATGCTGTAATGAAGCATAGCTGGTCCGTGTGGGCAGGGAGAGATGGCGCTTGATGTGGGCAAACCTCACAAGGTTAGCCTCACTGTTGGCCGCCTGCCATCCCAGCTGGAAGAACTAATGAGGAGCAGATGGCTTGGTGGTTTCAGAAACATTCATCATCACAATCTAACATTGAAGCCTCACTGACCGAGCGGAAAGATGTTGTTCCAGACCATTTCTGCAAAGCCCTTTCAAGTGGTTTGATAGCTGAGTGCAGTAGCACACCATGCCACTCTCAACTTAGTTGGACCAAGAACGAGGGCAACCTGTTGATCTCATCTTGGCTTCAGCCTGCAAACCACAAATACTTCCTTCCAAGTCCCAACTGATTCATCATTACCTTTTAATTGTCTTTGCCTGCGTTAATCAGGCTTGCGGTGAGATTGGCCCCATGATTACGGACAACAAAATATCCAAAGATAGGAAGCCAAGCCCAGAGGTTTGGACTAAATTTTTGCTGAGGATTCTTGATTTTAATGAGGAGCTTTTCCCCTCCATAATTGATAAATGTGAACATGTTGTTCCTTCACTAAACTTAGTTTATGGTTCTTTCACTCTCGTGAACAGCCTTCGGGTCTTGCATTGCACATGGTGTCAATTTATCGTTTATTGGTTCAATATGGTGCTGACAAAACATTCTGTCTGAATTATAAGCTCAAAGGACTTTGACTGTTACCTGATTATGCAGCCCTGGATGCCCTCACTCCTTTAGTTTCTTTGCGTTCAAGATCGGATGTGGGAAGTGGTCTGAATCAGGAAAGGTTAACCAGACAGGATGTTTAAGGGTCTCAGCACTGCCACATTAAAATTGGATCTGTCAGTTCAGAAAGGAAGAGACTTGTTTAGATAGTTAGCCAGAGGTCACAACACAAACACTGCTAAACGCACAGCTCAAGAGTTACAAACAGACATTTAACAAAGGAGGAACATGGAACTGAAATGTTTTCCAATACAGGTGGATTTAGATGTGTTTGGATTCGGTGAAGATAGACACAAAATGCTCGAGTAACTCAGCGGGTCAGGCGGCATCTCTGGAGAAAAGGAATGGGTGACGTTTCGGGTGGGGATCCTTCTTCAGACTGAGAGTCAGGGGAAAGAGAAGAGAGATATAGACGGTGATGTAGATGGATAAAGCACAGATGAATGAAAGAGTTGCAAAAAATGTAATAATGATAAATGAAAGGGTCCATTATTGACTGCGGGCTAGGTAATAATGAGTTATAGAGACAATGAAACTCACCAGGATGACAGTGACTAGGGTGGGGGTGGGACAGAGAGAGAGAGAGGGGATGCAAGGGTTACTCAAAGTTACTTGAAGGGAAGTTTTTATGAATGACGTGTGTTAGTTGTGGCTGGTGAGTAGAATCCAAAAGCAAAGGTCTCATCCAGTTCAGCAGCCATGGAGTGTGGCTCTGGCAGAGAGATCGGACTGAGCACTCTCATCACTGACCATCCAGCTCTTTTGAGGAGAGGGGGAATACTCGAATGTTCAACATTTTCCCCTCAGCCAACCTTAAAACAGAGATCATCTGTTGCTGGCCCTGATTTGTTTCTCAGCCAGACAAAAGTGCTGGAGAAACTCAGCGGGTGCAGCAGCATCTATGGAGCAAAGGAAATAGGCAACGTTCTTATTTCCTTCGCTCCATAGATGCTGCTGCACCCGCTGAGTTTCTCCAGCACTTTTGTCTACCTTCGATTTTCCAGCATCTGCAGTTCCTTCTTAAACACTGATTTGTTTCTCACCTCCTCCTCTCACCTCCAGTTTATTCTCCACCCCCCAACTTCCACTGTCACTCTGAAAGGGGGTTCCGACCCAAAAGATCACCTATTCTTTCTCTCCAGAAATGCTGCCCGACCTGTTGAGTTACTCCAGGATTTTGTGTCTATCGTCGTTATAAACCTGCATCTGCAGTTCCTTCCTACACACTAAAGCAGATTAGCTGGAGATTCAATACACTGCTGTTTGTGGAAGCTTGCTGTGCTCACGTTTGCCGCCCAGTGAGTTTGGTTTTCCCCAGTCCATTTACCTGGTGACATCTTGATAAATCCTTCAGGCCGCATCTAGGTCAGGTCGGGGGGGGATTTCCCATGTACCATGTAATCCCATGCTACCTGCTCGATGGTTGGATAGTCGGCGACTAAACCGTGACCCCCACCTGGTTTGCCAGGTGAGGAGGGGGCTGTGGACGCCCAGCAGGACCAAAAACAAGACCTGTCAAAGGGCGGATGAGATCCTAGCGAGCCAACGGCCATCCACACTTCGGTAGAAGTTGCATTTTGACCAGCTGAGAGGGAAAGATAGATCAGCCATGATTGAATGGTGGGGTAGACTTGATGGGTTGAATGGCCTAATTCTGCTCATATAACCTATGAACTTATGAACTACCCAGTTCTTTAAACCAAGCTTTTAATGCTTCTCTAATATTCCCTTCATGGTTTTAAGTATGAACACTGATGTGGATCCACTTTGGACATGTTTTGGAATAATGCGCTCGCATTCTGTTGTGGTGGTTTAATGGGGAAGAGAGCAACAGGCAGGACAATCATGTATATGCACTGAAAGAGGAATGGAGCGAGCGGGAATGGAGAGGTGGTGGGAAAGGTCTGTGAGAGGCATGAGAACTAGCAGCAGGGGCAGGTCGTGGTGCCTGTCCCTCCAGTGTGCTCTGTCGGTCAATGTCCTGACTGATTTAGTATCAGTGAGGAGGGAGATCTGTAGACAAGGAGATGGACAGAATCCCAGCGCTGGCTTGACTTCCTCTCCAGGCACGGGCCCAATCTTCTGCCTTCAGCATCTGCTTTATGTCATTTCTGTTTGAAGATGGCAATGAGTCCATGTATTGAGTTGGACAATACCACACGGTGTCCGTCAGCGCGGATGAGCAATCTGTGGGCCGCTGTCTTCAGTTCCAGCCCGTCTAGACGAGCAGGAAGAAGTCTCATCTGTTATTTATTCAGAATAAACCAACCCATTGCCTGCATCGACCTGCCGTACAGATCATTACGTCACGCTGAGACTCTGCCAAAGACCAAGCAACATATTCCTGATCTGTAATTCATTTGGAAGTGTATTTGTGCATGTGTAGTGTGTTTGCAGCAAAAAGCAGAGAGCTGGAGAACTTCAGCAGGTCAGGCAGCTTCTGTTGATGCAGTGGGATGGTCCATGCTTTAGGGTGAGACTGCATTGTGCCTGGAAGTGTATCATTCTGGCTGGAGGTCTGTGTCCAGTGGTCTTCTGACTTGGATGAACTTTTCATCTCTGGCCCTTGTCCAATCAACTCGCAATCAACCCCTCCCCCTCACCTGTGTCCACCCTCTCTTTCAGCTTCCCCCCACTACAATCAGTCTGAAGAAGGGTCCCAACTCAAAACGTCACCTATTCATGTTCTCCAGAGATGCTGCCTGACCTGCTGAGTTGCTCCAGCATTTTGTGTCTTTCCTAGATGAAAATGTAGATGAGCGGGTTGGTAGGTTTGCAGATGACACATAAATTGGTGGAGTTGCAGACATCCGGAAGTGGCGGCGCTGTTAATCGGCTGCGGCTCGCCTGCAGTCCGTTTGTTTTTACTTTTTCTGTTGGTTTTTTTTGTCCTGTTTTGTTAAGTTTTAGTTTGTTGGGTTGTGTTAGGGGGGGAGAAACATGTCCTCTGTCTCCTCCTTCGGGGGAATGCGACTTTTTCGTGTCGTATCCCCCTTCCCTGCCTCCGTCTGTGGTGAGGCCTAATGGCGGAGCTGGCCGCCTCCATCCTGCGACCGACCCCGAGGCTACAGAGGCAGAGCCAACCAGGACTTACCAACGAGATGCTGGCCGTCTTCGGGGCTGAGGCAGCGGTGGCCCGACTTGCTGGTGCGGCGTTCTGGCTTTCGGTGGCAGCCTGGAGCTGATGCAGCGGGGTCCGGAGCGGAGACTGCGGGACCTGGAGCTGATACGGCGGGGTCCGGAGCGGAGACTGCGGGACCTGGAGCTGATGCTGTGGCGGGCCGTCTCGGAGCGGAGACGGCGTTCCGGCTTTCGGCGGCGGCGACATCACCATGGAGGTCCGCTGGACTGGAGGGCGGCATCTTCGGCCTGGATCGATCGCCTCAGCGCAGAGGGAGAACAAGGAGGAAGAGACGGAGACTAAGACTTTGCCTCCATCACAGTGAAGGTGTGCTTGGTGAACTCACTGTGGTGGATGTTTAATTTGTGTTTATTGTATGTTTTGTTATTATTGGTTCTGTGTATGACTGCAGGCATCACAATTTCGTTCAGACCGAAAGGTCTGAATGACAATAAAGGAAACTTGATTCTTGATTCTTGATGAAGGCGGCTATCAGAGGATAGAGCAAGATATAGATTGGTTACAGAAACGGGTGATGTAATGGCAGATGGGCTCTTAAAGATAGCGGAGTCAGGGGATATGGGGAGAAGGCAGGAACGGGGTACTGATTGGGGATGATCAAGAACCAGATGATTGTAGAAAAGTAGCTGTTCCTGAACCTGGTGGTCTGGGAGTGGCCCGATGGTAGTAGCGAGAAGATGGATGCTGACTCAGCAGGCCGGGCAGCAGCTGTGGCGAGAGAAACAGTTAACAAAGGTAAAGCAGCTTAGGACTGAGCGTTTCCAGCACTCTCGGTTTTTCCTTTGAATTTCCAGAATCTGCAGTTTTGGATTTTCATTCACTGTAGGCATTGTGCTGCATGCAGTGTGAGAGACAACCTGCAGGTGGCAGCAACTGCACACAGTGCAGCACACAGCCCAGCCACCAGTACATTTGGGCCATGAAGATGTGTAGATAATCACTGGGCAATCAGCAAAGCACTGAACCAGGCATCCCATCCATGTCCTTGCCAATGTAACGGCCTTTTGCCAGCAAAGCTTCATGAGGAAATCAATGAGGCAGACTGAAGATCCACTTATTTTGTGTCGACATTTGCTTTGGAATCACAACAGCTTCCTCAACCCCTTTCCAGACCCACAGACCTCATGCCTAGAAGGAATCACTGAATTCCACATTTTATTATGCACGTTTCTTTGTAATCCTCGTTGCTAACTGGGTGTATGTATTAAAGGGAAATTTGCAGAGTTATTGTGCTGTGAAAGCTGATTATAAAGTGGGCTTGTTAACGATTGTAAACATCGAGAGAGAGAGAGAGAGAGAGAGAGAGAGGTGGGGGAAGGGGCAGTCTGGACCACTGCCATTTTGTTTTTAAGCAAGATTGTGATCTTGTCCGTCCCTTTAAGGCTTTGATGCAACTTCCCCACCCCACACACCCCTGAGCTATTCCACCTAGTCCAGGCTAGAAGTCCAGGTGAGTAGGTGGGATGCCAACCTCTGGGACAGGAGCATCCATGGACAACGTCAGACAATGTCAGACCTCTTCTGCCAGCCACTGGCATAAGATCCTGGTCCCTGGTAGACTGGGTGGTAAAGATCCCACAATGCCCTCCAGATATTATAACCCTAATGCCTATCTGATTTTTGAAAATGTATTGAACTTTTTGTTATGGAATGGTATCCACTGAGTACTTAGTTTACATACCTGTTATGCTGCAGAAAGTAAGAATTTCATTGTCCCGTATGGGGACATACAACAACAAAACTCTCTTGACTTCACTACCTTGAGATTGAATGTTGCTGAGACATTTAAGCTTCAGATCTCCCCAACTCCTGCAATGTTAAGAGATAGACTCGTAGGAAGGAAACAGGCCCTTCGGCCCAATGTCCATGCCGACCGGGTTGCCTGCCTGAACTAATCCCGTTTGCCTATGTTTGGCCCAAATCCCTCAAAACCTTTCCTAGCCATGCACCTGTCCGATTGTAATGGCACACGCCTCTACCACTTCCTCTGCCGGCTCATTCCATATCACCGCAGCCCATTGTGCGAATGTTGCCCCTCAGATCCCATTTAAATCTTTCCCTTTTCACCCTAAACCTCTAGTTTTGGACTCCACTATCCTGACAATAAGACCATGACCATGCTCCATATCGATGTCCTTCGTGATTTTATGTAGCTCTATAAGGTCACCCCTCAGCCTCCTTAGCTCTGGGAAAAAGTTGCAGTCTATCCAGTCTTCCCTTAACTTAAGATAGACACAAATGTTGGGGTAACTCAGCGGGTCAGGCAGCATCTCTGGAGAAAAAGGATTCACCGTCCTTATAACTTACGTTCTCCAGTCCTGATAACATCCTTGTGAATCTTGACTGCACCCTCTCCGGCCTAACGACATCCTTCCAGTAGCTCTGTGACCATATTGTAAGAAGGAAAGGCTGCCTGCCCGCCCAGTTATATCCCTGCCATATTTGCAAAGCAGAAATGAGATGAGAGTGAGCTGGAGCTGCTTGCTGTAATGTGGTGGCAACACTCCCCACTGGAAGTCTCTCACATCCGTCCCATCATGTGAGTGTGTGGACAGGCTGATAGAATGCAACACATGGCTGGTGTCACAGACTTGTGTCACCCACTGGAAGATGATACAAGTTATTTGTCTTTAGCGCATCAAGAGAGGGTGAAGTTCAATTTCATGTCTTGCGTCCCGAAAGGAGTGGAAATGCTGATGTAGCCAACTGAAGCCAAACTGAGATCCCTGTTATTCCACTCTCACTAGGAACTGGATCCCAATCTGTGATCCACCCTGCTAATGCCAGCAACGTCTGAAGCTGTTGACATGCAGGCTGGGTCTTGGGACAGTGGCCCTCTTGTACTGGATCTGGGCTTGTCTCTGCTCTCCGTAGCTGAATGATTTCGGCTAAGCAAATCCATGGAGTGAGCACAAATGTGCCGGTTACCATGACCCTGCCCTGGACCTGAGACGTTGGGCTGCAGGTAATGCTTGCATGTGTATTAACATGGAGGCCACGATCCATGCCCTTCTATGAGGATCAACCTGACACTCAACGTGAACAAGGGCAAGGTTGTTTGTCATCCTGCCCCCCACTCTGCCACACCACCCTCCAGGTTCATGGTGAGGTCCTGGAAAAGGTGGACCACTCCCTAGATCGCCACCGCTTGGCAAAGGCGGACATGAATGATGTGATTCACCACCACACTTCGATGCACAAGCCTTTGGGTGATAGAGGCAACAAAATGTTTGGACTTCAGAACTTGGCACAAAAGTCCCGGTCTGTCAGGCAGTGGTGCTAACCTCCTGCATGTTACCAAGACCTCTCCTCCCTACAGCACGCATCTCAGGACGTTGGAGAGATACCTGGAAAAGGCCACAGATTGTGTAGGAAAGAACTGCAGATGCTGGTTTAAATTGAAGATAGACACAAAGTAACTCAGTGGGACAGGCAGCATCTCTGGAGCAAAGGAATGGGTGACGTTTCGGGTCGAGACCCTTCTTCAGACTGATCTTTGATAGGATTCTTTGGTAGGATAAATGAACCCAGTCTTTGTCTTCCCCCTCACGCCGAGACCTCATCTGCACTCAGTTAGATCACTGGACATCTGCAAACCCGACACCAGGCTCCCGAAACAGGCAACCACTTCCCAGTTGTCTTATGGGAAGAGATTGGGGGCAGGCAGAGGAAAAGTTCCAGGGATGTGCTTCTTGAAAATGCTTCTAGAAAAAAGACAACCTCCTGATAGAGAACTAGGTATTTCCATCCCGTAGAGCAGAATGTATGTGTAATTTATACATGATTCATGTTTTTGTGTGTTGTTTGAGTCTATGTGCTGGTGATGCTGCGGTAAGCAAGGTTTTCATTGTACCTATACCTTGCCATACTTGTGCAGATGACAACAATTGGCTTGAAGCATTCAGCAAGCCTCAAGCCCATGCACTGGGAGAGAGCAAGGCCCCATGTAGGTGGCAGAGGACCAGACCACCTCACAAAGAGTGCCCCCACCTCCCACCCTCTGTCACTGGGCTGTGGAAAGTCCTACCTTGGCCTCACCGGCCACAAAGGAGCTGGTCACCCTTAATCACAAAGCTCGGCATGAAAAGTAGATCTATGATGCCTCACCCGCTGAGTTTCTCCGGCATGTTTGTTTACCTTCTATGAACCTTGGATCGTCTTTGGAAACTTGTACTCTCTCCACAAAAGACATTGCCCTGGCAATCTACTCAGCTGCATCGATGTGGAACAAGTGTTTCAAGATGGTAGGTCCACAAGAGGCAGCCAATAGGTCCTGCCCTTGCCCGTGATCACCCATGACTCCAGAATGATTATTTAAATATATAAAAACATCTATTACCTCAGCTCCACTGTTGTATCATCTCTATACAACGTCGGGTACGTTAGAAACTAAAAAGGCTGCCATCTGGATTTAGTTTCCGACTTATTCCATTGGGTATCCATCAGTTAGAAATAATCAAAGTCCGTTAGCACGGGCCATCTGCTTCCAATTAGTAGAGAGGTTGTGAATTTACAGAACTTTATTACTTGTAATTCCTTCCCCGGTGGTTGGGTGTATTTATAAGTGCTGGACAATGCCACGCTGATTGATGCACAGATCCGTGTAGGTTTGTAGATGCATCATCAGGAGCGCATCAGCAGGACTGATGTGCAGCTTCCATAACAATCCATGGTTTTAATTAGATTTCAAAGCGGGAAAGAAAGGCATTTGTAAATTTGCCTTCTGTGAAAGAGAAATGGGATCTTGAGGCTCCACCGTCAGGGTTAATGCTGGACATCTCTGCTGCTTCTCATGGCTCCACCGTCAGGGTTAATGCTGGACATCTCTGCTGCTTCTCATGACATGGTCTTCATCCTTTTAACTTTAAAAAGGAAATTTTAACTCTGGCACCTTTATGCCTGGTTCACTCTTCTTCCGACATTTAGTTTAGTTTAGAGATGCAGCACGGAAACAGGCCCTTCGGCCCACCGTGTCCGCACCGACCAGCGATCCCCACACATTGACGCTATCCGACACACACTCGGGACAATTTGTAAAGCAAGCCAATTAACCTACAACCCTGTACGTCTTTTGGAGTGTGGGAGAAAAAAACGAAGATCTCGGAGAAAACCCACGCGGTCACGGGGAGAAGGTACAAACTCCGTACAGACGAGAACTCGTAGTCAGGATCAAACCCGGGTCTCCGGCACTGCAAGCGCTGTAAAGCAGCAACTCTACCGCTGCGTCACCGTGACCGCCCTCGATAGTGTTTTCACAGAAATCATTAAAAAATTACAATTCAGGAGGCCACCGTGTTAGAACTGCAGCCGACCCCACCTTCCAGCACTGGGTCCATGGTATTGGTGGTGGTAGCGTTTCCAGCACACATCTTGTGTAAATGAGAGGAGGGATCTGTCTTATTCCTCCATTTGGCAGTGAGTTCCAGACCCCTACCATCCTCTAGGGGGAAAGATCTTTGTCCTCAACTCCCTTCCAATGCTCAACAAGTTAGTGCTTTGTTCTTTCGAGGCCCATCTGATTTATTCTACCTGGATACTGATCATCATTTTATGCACCTCAGGTTAGTTTGCTCTCAGCCTCTTCTGTCCCAAAGAAACACCCCCAGTCCACTCAAAGTTGCTTCACACCTAATTGTTCCAGTCCTGTCAACATCCATGTAAATCTCTGCACCCTCTCCAGTGCAGGCACTAATTTCTTTAAAGTGGTGACCAGACCTGTACTCAGCACTCAAGCTGTGGCCAAACTAATTATATATCCTGTGTGGGAATAAACTGCAGATGCTGGTTTAAACCGAAGATAGACAAGTCAACTGCTGGAGTAACTCAGAAATAGGAAAAGGAATAGGTGACGTTTCAGTGAAGAAGTGATCTTGACCCGAAACATCACCTAATTATTTTCTCCAGAGCTGCTGTCTGACCTGCTGAGTTACTCCAGCTTTGTGTATCTACTAATGATATATCCTGTTGTAACATAAGCTACCCACTCTTGTATTCCATGCCCCGGTGAATAAAAGCAAAATCTAGCTCCATTTCATCAGCACTTTATTTTACCCATTCTCTCACCTTTAAACCTGTGCATATACACACCAAAACCTTGCCTCACATTTCACTATCCTTCCCTTTATTGAATACACTCTTACCTTGTGGCAACCCCCAGACACATTAGCTCACAATTCCCTGGCTTTACTTTCAGTTGCCACTTTTCTGCCCTCTGACCTGAGAAGGTAGAAGACGGGTCTTGACCTGAAACGTCACCCAATCCTTCCGTCCAGAGATGCTGCCTGTCCCACTGAGTTACTCCAGTTTTTTTGTGTCTATCTTCGAACTAAACCCCAGTGGCAGGTTTACAATGTTTGATCTCCACAGTGCTGCTCCTGGAGTCTGGTGCTCCTGTGATGCTTCGCTCCTAACTTTTCCTGGTTCACCGTCAACAACTTGTCCAATGCCTGTGAACGTCTTGATAGCAACTCTACCTTGGAGATTAAATTATTAGCATATATTTCAAAAAACCCAACAAACTCCAGCCTTCCAGTAATTAAACCACCGGCTAACAACTACCCTCTGGTTCACACAACTGGGTGGGAGATTGCAACCTTCATGAACCTTCCTGTTTCGACGAATGCGATCAACCCGGTATGCACAATCAAATAAGATCAAATAGAACAAGTTGTTCTACAACTTTAGGCTGTGCATGCCATACGCAAGAAGACGTTCACACAACTGAACCAATTTGGGACCTGTTCTCCCATTCTCCCTGCCATCACAAATGGGTTTACCTTTTATGATGTCCTGGCAGATGGAGCCTTGTCAACAGCACCACTAAATTCCATGTACCTGCATACCATACTCTTCCCCTAGTGACGTTCATATGTTATAGGAGCAGCATTAGGCCATTCTGCCCATCAAATCTATTCTGCCATTCAATCATGGCTGATCCATCTTTCCCTCTCAACTCAATTCTCCTGCTTTCTCACCTTAACCCCCCAACACCTTTACTAATTTCCACAGAAGTTCCTAAAAGGTTCATCAGGTCAGTCAGGTATGGCTACCCCCTAATGAATGCCAGCTGTTCATGTTGTCTCAAGATGCTTCAGGGCAAGTATTGCACAAAATTAGTTGGGCTGACTGACTCCAGGAGTTTGGTCAATAAAGGAGCACCTTAATGGGGAGAGAGTGAACAGGGGTTTAGGGCACCTGGTGAACTCTCAATTAGCTGATCATTGGAATGTCAATTAAGTTTACAATGAAAAAGAAGATAACGATGCTTAAACGACCTCGTTGTAAACGTATGAGGAAGGAAACCTGCTCAACTTAATGATCTTACTTAGATCTGTGGCAAAGTGGTTAACTGGAAACTACTCCATGAAAAGGTCAATGATTTGGTCTACTCGGTTTGTTTTAATAGGGTTGTGCACCATTGCCTTTCCAAGGGGACTTAAGGGAAGGCCAAAAGCTGCTGGCCTTGCTGTTATTTCCATTGGAGTCTGGCAATGTGATCCAACGTGGTGCAGGTGGGTCCAGCTTGCCTCACCCGGGTCTGATTAATTTGTTTAGTGTTACTAAACATGTCCTCTTGGTTCTTGGTTTCCTGGTCCTCCAAAATATTCCAAATGGAATCTAATCTGGAGGTTCTTGATCAGTGTGTGGTGTTTCATCCTTGAACTGATCTATAGAAGGTTTGAGGTTGCAAAGTTTGTACTGAACAATTGGTGCATGCTGCGGTGGTGAGATAAAAGTCCTTGACTTGGTTTAGGAATATCTGTGGTTGCGTTGTCTGTGGGATTGGATTTGCAATGGCCATGGTTGTGATTTAAGTTTTGAGTTGTGTTTTTGGAATGGCCTTGGCTTAATGTGTTTCCATTTGGATTCAGTCTGAGCTTGAACCCATACTTTTTGGCTCAAAGGCATAAGTATCACTGACAAAGAAAACCATGTCTAAGATTGAGTTGTTGGAGGATATGTGCATCAAAAGATATTTATCACTGGGCCAGAACACTGAACAGCTGGAATCCATCCTAGTGACTGAAAAACCACTGGACTGTTCCAAAACCTCACTTCATTCATCAATGTTCTTCATGGTGGGACATCTTCTTGCAGCCTGGCCTGCCTGTGGTTCTAGGGCCAGCATTGTGATTGACTCGTAACTTCTTCTCTGTTTCAAAGCGATAGGAGCAGAATTTGGCCATTCAGCCCATCAATTCTATTCTGCCATTCAATCAAGGCTGAACTATATTTCCCTCTTAACACTATTCCCCTGCCTTCTCCCTATAACCCCTGAATGTTTGGGGGACAATTATGAAAGAGCAACAAGTTCTTGCGTTGTTTACTAGTCCATATCCTGGGAAGGGATTTAAAAAAAACTGAAGGATTCAGGGTGGTAGTGAACAATGCAACAGGCCCAACATCCTTGCTTGACCAGGGTTTGCCCATCTTTCTATCAGTGATTCACTGGGTTAATCCCACAGCCGTCAGTGAAGGGATTCCCATGGGCCTTACATAGAAACAAAGAAAATAGGTGTGGGAGTAGGCCATTTGGCCCTTTGAGCCAGCACCGCCATTCAATATGATCATAGCTGATCATCCAAAACCTGTTCCTGCTTTCTCCCGATGTCCCTTGATTCCATTAGCCCGAAGAGCTAAATCTAACTCGATGTTGAGTTAAAGAAGGAACTGCAGATGCTGGAAAATCGAAGGTACACAAAAGTGCTGGAGAAACTCAGCGGGTGCAGCAGCATCTATGGAGCGAAGGAAACGGGCAACGTTTCGGGCCGAAACCCTTCTTCAGACTGGGTTTGGGCAGTCTGAAGAAGGGTTTCGGCCCGAAACGTTGCCTGTTTCCTTCGCTCCATAGATGCTGCTGCACCCGCTGAGTTTCTCCAGCACTTTTATGTATCTTAAATCTAACTCGATACCTGGGAGGCCTGGAAATGGTGAAGGAACAAGATAGCATCAAAGGCATATATGGAGGAAGGACACATGGTTGCAGTAAGGACATGGACAACATTCAGAGGCTGGCAAGAAGTGCTGAGGGGGGGGGAGCAGTGAGAGAGAGAGTGCTGCAGAACCCCTGTCAAAGAGAAGAGGAGTCTAGAGATGCAGCGTGGAAACAGGCCCTCCTTCAAAGAGGACGTACTTTGAGGAGATTTCACTGTAGGGCATGAAAATGGAAATACAAGAAACTGTGGATGTTGGAATCTTGCTGGAGTTAAAAAAAACTGCTGGAGGAACCCAGCCGGTCAAGAGGCAGTGTGACGAAGAGCCCCGACCCGACACATTGGTCCGTTTCCCTCCACAGAGTCTGCCTGACCCGCTGAGTTCCTCCAGCACCTAGTCTTTTTTTCTGTATGAAAGTGGCAGGGAGAGATGGGAACTGTGAGTTCCCACTTCCCAGCATGAGATGTTGATTCTGTTCCAGGGTTGAATCTAACCAGAATCTAACCATCGAGACAAGGAATTGCTCCAATAAAATGTTGAGTGGGAGGGTGTGGAACAATTTTCCCATCGGATGGCAAACTACTTTCTGGTCAACTGCTTCCTATTATTTTGCAGCACTAGTATTCGATCTTTCCCAAAATCAAAACAAGGTGCAGGGAATCCTTCCCTTCCTGGCCATGGAAGGTGAGGGCCAGATCTCCAGCTGTGTGTGTGCTCCATGTGGCCACACCACCCACCATCACAGCACACAACTCGCACAATGCTACAGCACTCGTGAGCCGGGGAGGGTGGACGTTAGTCTTCTTCCCTGCTGTAATATTCTGCACCTGTCACTGAGAAACCTGACATTTGAGAGCCTTTCAAACTCCCGCTGTATGCAAAAGCCTTCATGTGTGAGGTGGGATGAGATTTATCCAAGAGAGCAAACTACTACACCCATTCTATCACATTGAGGAGAGCAGTAGGGGAAGGAGTCAACGATGATTGTCTCTCGGACCCACGTGACTCTTCAATGAGATTCCGTCCGCCTCATAAGCTGCGGGTCCACTGGCTGCTGACAGATACAAAACGCTGGAGTAACTCAGCGGGACGGGCCGCATCTCTGGAGAGAAGGTATGGGTGGTGTTTCGGGTCGAGACCCTTCTTCACTCTTGGGAACTGGTGCCTTGCCGAGGTCACGGTGTGGGAGCGGCCACCTATGGCGCTGACAAAGTTACAAAGTACGGTAGACAAAAGTGCTGGAGAAACTCAGCGGGTGCAGCAGCATCTATGGAGCGAAGGAAATAGGCAACGTTTCGGCCCGAAACGTTGCCTATTTCCTTCGCTCCATAGATGCTGCTGCACCTGCTGAGTTTCTCCAGCACTTTTGTCTACCTTCGATTTTCCAGCATCTGCAGTTCCTTCTTAAACAAAAAGTTACAAAGTACGCCAGCTCCTCCTTAGTTCCTCCCTCATGGCGGCTCCTTCACGCCGGGTCCCCATTGTCCGTTGTTTTTCCCCTGGACCCTCCCTCATGGCGGTACCGCCATTGGCCGCGGGTCAAGGCTTGTTGTCCACGTGAGGCTTGGTGCCGGTGCTGTGCTCCCTCTGCCCTGCACTGGCACCGTCACTCACTCACTCACTGAGTCATGAGGACATTCTCACTCAGCTGTGTGATGGAGTTGGCCTTGAGCAGTACAAGGGGCAATCTGGTGCAGGTGGCGAAGGCTGGCAGTCCCGGCAACAACCACATCCTGTAGATAAATAAATTAAGAAGAACCGATTCTGGAGCCAGAAAAAACATCCCAATCTCAAGATAAGAGAGTGTTGTAGATGGATCTAAGCGGAGACCCCGTAGTGAGACTGTGGGAATGGGAAATTATTTATTAATGTGAAACGCTGTTGATTAAAAGTTTGTATTTGTTTCCTGTCTACTGCAGTTGAGGTGGCTGGCGGTGTCAGCGTTGGTAATCCTGGATACACTGCGCATATTGCTGCTGCTACAATTGAATATCAAAACATGTGTAACAGCAATGTAAAAAGAATCCCGCAATCTTAGCTTTGCACGCCAGCTGTCATGCAGATGTTGATAATCTGTTGAAAATCAGAGATCATATTCCAAAGAGTAAAGGGGGAAAAACAATCGCATTAAATCCGTAAAACACACACACATGGTTTCGGCAGAGTCTGTAATTTAATTGGGGATGGTAGCAGATTTCTAAGTGATCCTTGATGTACAACCTGAGGCCAGGATTTCTCACTCACATGTTAGCACTTAGGCTAATCTAATATCGGCTCCTTTATACTTGATTTAGCATGTGCATTTCTTCAGCGAGGTGACTTCCTGTGACAACTCGAGGTTGAGGAAATGTGATCCACAAATTAAAGGTTTGTTATTGATCGTGCTGAATAAGTTTGCAAGCCTGGCTTTTCAAATAGATTGTAATGAAGCCTTGTGAGCAGTTCTCAGAGTTGCACTTTATTAGATTTGGTTAACTTGGAAAGACCTCATACAGGATGCCTCATTGATCTGTGAGTTGGCCTGTCTGCCTTTTGTGGATCTGGGGAGGTTGGAGAAGGGCTAAGTCTTCAGACACGGCCTCACTGCAGCTCATCAATTAAATGAATTGAATTTGCAACAGAAAATGGTTACTTGGACAAACGGGTTTGTATCGGAGTCTAGTTTCCAGATGAGCCATCGTCCCACCCCACCTGTGTCCTCTCCCCTTCCTCTCTCCCTCGTTGCTTCTCCAGTGGGTTTGCGTCAACCCAGTTGCAGTTGAGCCCAGCGGATGGAGGGTTTGGTCAGCAGGACATGGACTCAGTTGGTGTGGGCTGCCTTCTCCTAGTGTCGGAGGTGTCACTGTCATCAATAATTGCATATGACACATGTACATTGGGCCTGTAATTGCTGGAGTTTGGAAGAATGAGGGAGGGGGGGGGGGCGGGGGGGGGAACCGAATTGAAACTTACCGAATAGTGAAAGGCTTGGATAGAGTGGATGTGGGGAGGATGTTTCCACTAGAGGGAGAGTCCAGGACTAGAGGTCGAAGCCTCAGAAATAAAGGACGTTCCTTTAGGAAGGAGATGAGGAGGAACTTCTTTAGTCAGAGGGTGGTGAGTCAGTGGGATTATTTGCCACAGAAGGCTGTGGAGGCCGTTAATGGATATTTTTAAGGCGGAGATAGGTAGATTCTTAGTACGGTTGTCGGGGGTTATAGGGAGATGGCTTGAGAATGGGATTAGGAGGGAGAGATAGATCCGCCATGATTGAATGGCAGAGTGGACTTGATGGGCCGAATGGCCTAATTCTGCTCCTATCACTTATGACCTTGTAATCACTTCAGCTGCAATGAGCAGACCAAACATATGGTGGAACATTTAATTATGCCGATGAATATTTGAATAAATACGCTAGGTTTATTTATATTGAACAGTAACAAAAGACACAACTCGCAGTGGATTTAGGGAAGCACAGTTAAGTAGAAGATTTAGCCGACCGTGTCCTTAAATCAATGTAATGTCACCTTGCCCGCTGGCCATTTAATTAAAATATTCAACACAGTGTTCCTCATCAGGAGTTGCAGTGATGGGTTCCAACTCGCGCTGTGACCTGTGCTGGTTCTGTGCCGCTCGCTGTCCAAATACTCCCCTCATTAGAACACAACCTGTGCTAACCCTCGCAATCACCCAGCACTCGCTGTCTGTGCAGATGAATTCAGGAGCTGGTGTTAATTAGACCAGGCAGCGACCATTTTCAGGCTTCAAGACCACAATCAGACCTTTGCCTTAATGCACAGTGTCACAGCATAGCCGGCTGTTCCAATTAAATACCAAAGTGGATAAAAAATAATTCCTTTTCATCTAATTGGATATTTAGGGCAGTGAGAGGAGATATCTGTGAGAGAGGCCGCCTGATTTGAATCCAGGTTTTAGCTCCAACTGAAGTGTATACCGATCCGAACTGTCTGAACTATGATGTGTAAAGGCCTGTGGTAGGAGTTCAGGACATGAGATGATTGTCTTCTGCTCCTGATCATTCATCAGAACTAGGAATGCTATTCAGAAAAGATTAAAAAACAATGTCTTCATTTCTATAGTGCCTTTTGGACATGCTGATTTGCAGCTGATGAAGTACATTTGAAGTATGCTCATTATGGGAAGGTGGGGAATGGATTAGTCATTTGATGCGTTGGTGAAATCACTTGAGCAATATTCATTTGTTATCACTCGTCCCCAGCCCACAATGGACCATTGTGAGCTCCACCTTTCCTGAGTCATTGATGCGGTCTCAGCTTCGTTTTGTACCTTCCCATACCTTTAGTTCCCCCCTCTCTGACTCTCTCAGTTTGATGAAGGGTCTTGACGTGAAATGTCACCTATTCCTTTTCTCCAGAGACGCTGCCTGACCCGTTGAGTTACTCCAGCATTTTGTGTCTATCTTCGGTGTGAACCAGCATCTACAGTTCCTTCCTACACTATGTGTTGGGAACTGGCCATGTGAGTGAGGGATAAATGTTGGTCTGGACTCTGGGGTGGACTCTGCTACTCATGGGACCTTTGGGAACATATGACAGGTTTAATGTGTCATCTATAAGCTTGGACCTCTGATGGCCGCTCTCTCTCGGCACTGCGGTGGAATACCAGTTGAGAGATTTGAGCAAATCCTTCTGGATCATTAATCCTGCAGGTTTTCGCATTACTGACCTATTGGTTCAAACGTAGCAATGAAGCCTTTATATCGAACTTATAAATAACTAAACCATTCCAAAGTCCTTCTCGAGGGCAATTAGTAAACTAAACTTGACACTGAGATGGATAATGAAAGATCCAGTATCCAGAAAGGAGATGTTGGGACAAGATGCAAATGCTTGGGCCAGAGTAGACAATAGACAATAGACAATAGGTGCAGGAGTAGGCCATTTGGCCCTTCGAGCCAGCACCACCATTCAATGTGATCATGGCTGATCATCCCCAATCAGTACCCCGGTCCTGCCTTCTCCCCATATCACCTGACTCTGCTATTTTTAAGAGCCCCATCTAGCTCTCTCTTGAAAGCATCAAGAGTGATGGGATTTGAGAAGTTTCGTTAAGGAGGAGAGAGAGAAGCAGTGAGATTTAGACTTTAGAGATACAGTGTGGGAACAGGCCCACTGAGTCCATGCCAATTAACATTCACACTATCCTACGCACGGGACAATGTACAATTTTACAGAAGGCATTTAACCTACAATCCTGTACATCTTTGGAGTGTGAGAGGAAACTGGAGCACCTGGAGAAAACCCACATGGCCACAGGGAGGATGTAAAACTCCATACAGACAGCATCCATAGTCTGGATAGAACCCGGGTGTGGGGTTCTGTAAGGCAGCAACTCTACCGCTGAACCACTGTGCCTCTCTTGGATTCTGCCTTCACTCCTGGTGTGGTTGAGTCCAGCAGCTATACGTCAGAGGCCTAATGAAAGAGCCAGTATCCACACACACAACTCGCAGTATCATCGAGGGTTTCAGCTCAAACTGGTAGTTTGAAACTTGGACGAGCTCAATGATTTCCCACAGTTCATTGACTCCACGTTCTGGTTCTGTCGATCAGTGGGAGCTGTGTCTGAGCACATTGATGCATTTATTTATTGTTGCCTCTGTAGAAGGACAAGAAGAAATGTAAAAAACTGAAGATGCTGGGAATACGACATGAAATGGAAAATGCTGAGAATACTCAGTAGGCCGAGCAGCATTAGCTGAGAAGACAAGAAAATTGCCGCAGGAATAGGCCACTCGAGCCTGCCCTGCTGTTTAATACAATCACTGCGGATTTACTCCTTGGCCTCTGCTTCTCTTCTGTGCCAGTCCCCTGATCTTTTGAAGATTTGCCACTACTTTAAACAGCTCCGGTAGTCCTGCCTCCGCAAACCCCTGGTGGAGAGAATTCCAGAGATGCTCTCCCTCTGTGAAATTATTTTGTCCATTAGTTCTAAATGACCCTCTCTGCTTCTCTTGTCTTCCTTCCTCCTCTATGAAACTCATTAAATTCCACCTCATGCACTCGGCCATCTTCTCCAATATCTCCTGAAATGGTTTGACACTGGCTTTGTTTGAGTCACTTTTGTGATAGTTAAAGGCACTAAAGTTGCTCTGTGAACAAAAGGAAATGGGAGCAGGCCTCTCGAGCCTACCCCACCATTCACAATGACCATGGCTGATCTGCCTTACACTTTATGTCCTCTTCTTTGCCAGGATGGCAGAACAATTAACATAGGAGATAATCAGGAGGCCTGAATTGGTAGCGTGCCGTGTCATTAACATGACAATTCTCCAGTTGCTTTTCACCAGGGGTCTAATCCACTGCTCTAGTTGCTGACGTGCCTCTCTGTGCATCTCTGCATGACGCAGGTGGATTTACCAAGACCCGTGTTGTTAGATTAGTGTTGTCGCTGCTGAGGGTGCATCTATTGTTGGCTGGGATGACACTACTGCCGCTGCCTCCTTTCATTGCAGTGCGTTTTCCACAATGGAGGAATGGGAGCACCATACACTCTGCAAACATTTTCAAAATGTGTGAGCAGTTTTGAAATATATTGCTCTTCTGGGGGAAAAAAACCCACACGAGATGAATCTCTGCAATTAATTCTTGGGGAAAAGAAAAGATGCTTGCTGGGAATAGAGCAGTGAGTGAATATCAAAAAGGAGAATCCTTTGAAAGTAATGAAATGTGATTGCAACTGGACTCGTGTAGGTATAAGAAGTGATTAAGCCTGTTTAAATGCAATTCATCGCATCTACTTTTGATCATATTACTCTTCCTAATTATTGGTGCCTCGACTATGCTCTTTGATGTATTGAAAGGTGCAGAAGACTGAGTGGAATCTTCCTAGTTGCAATCTCATTGAATAGTCTTTTTTTTGCATCATTAGGCAAGTTAATGTATTAACAGTATTTTTAATTTTCTTGTATAAAGATCTACCAGCAAAGGGACAGGAATCTATTTAATCCGAGTTCTTTCATCCCCACTTTGGAGTTTCTTCGCTCGCTTTGATCTGCTGGTCTTCGATCGCACCTTATGTGTAATTTGTCTTTGAATTTAAATGCAATTTTTTTTAATATAACGGATTTTTCTGTTTTTCATGTTTCTCTATTCTTGCAAGAGTTCTATTCTATGGCGGTCATGGTGCCGCAGCGGTAGAGTTGCTGCCTTACAGCAAATGCAGCGCCGGAGACCCCGGTTCGATCCTGACTACGGGTGCTGTCTGTATGGCGTTTGTACCTTCTCCCCGTGACCTGCGTGGGATTTCGCCGAGATCTTCGGTTTCCTCCCACACTCCAAAGACGTACAGGTTTGTACGTTAATTGGCTTGGTAAACGTAAAAAGTGTCCCTAGTGCGTGTAGGATAGTGTTAATGTGTGGGATCGCTGGTCGTCGGGGACCTTGTGTGCCGAAGGGCCTGTTTCCATGCTGTATCTCTAAACTAAACTAAAAGTTGTGGGCATTTATCCCCCCGAGAGTGCGTCTGTATGTCTGAAACGTACGATTGAAAGAAAATGGTTGTGGGAGGAAGGTCATCAGTCCCTCCTACCTGATCCATCATAAGGCAAGACCACAGCCAATCTTCTAACAACCACTATTCTGCACTAACCCCTTTACCTCTTCATTTCATTTGTATCCAAAAGTGTCTGTCTCAGACTTCAATATATATCCCCCCCTCTTGAGGAGAAAGTATCAAGGATTTCATAATCATAATCATACTTTATTAGCCAAGTATGTTTTGCAACGTACGAGGAATTTGATTTGCATAGAGTCGTACCATTAAAAAGCAACAAAACACACAAAATACATTTTAATATAAACATCCACCACAGTGACTCCTCCACATTCCTTACTGATGGAAGGCGAAAAAAACATTCAATCTTCTTCCCTTCTTTGTTCCCCCGCGGTCGGGGGCCTCGAGCCTTCCGTTGACGGGACGATCTTGGCTCCGGTAGCGCTGGGCGGTCGGGCCCTCTGCGTTGGGGCGATCAAGCTCGCGCATTGGGGGGGGGGGTGTCTCGGCTCCCGCGCGCTGGGCGGGTTGTGGCTGGTCGAACCTCCTGCGACTTTGGAGCTTCCCGACATCAGTCTCTACCCAAGACTGCGAGTTCCACGATGTTGAAATCTGCAGGGCGCAGTTGGAGCGTCGATCCCAGGCAAGGGATCACAGGCTCCAATGGAAAGTCCACGGCCTCGCGGTGGGGTTCAAAGTCAGTCTCGAGCAAGGCCGCCAGCCCCATGATGTTAGGCTGCAGAGCAACCGGAGATACGATCCGGAAACCAATCGCATCTCCGGCAAGGTAAGAGATTCGGGAAAAAAATGTTTTCCCACGACCCCCCTCCCCCACCCCCACCCCCCACATAAAACAAACCAGCGAACATTAACACAAACTTTTTAAAACACACTAAAAATAACAAAGACGAAAAGACAGACAGACCGTTGGCGAGGCTGCCATTGCTGATGGCATCACCTCTTTGTGAAGACATTTCTTCTTGTCTCCAGTAACCATTGTCTGTGAATAGTTATTAGAAGAGTAAAATATCCTAAATGTCCGGTTCCTTTGGTTTTGGGGGACTCTGAGCCCTGGATGTGGTCTATCCTGCCAAGATACTCACCATCCCTGCATCCACTCTACCAAGCCTTGCAGGAACTGTGTATACTTTAATGACATCACCTCTCATCCTTCTCGACTCTAAAGAGATCCAGGTTTGATCCTGATAATCTGTGCTGTCTTTGGAATTTAGACGTTAGAAATATATAGTACGGTAACAGGCTCTTCGGCCCACCGAGTCTGTACTGACCAGCGATCACCCAGCACATCCCAACACTACCCTACCCACTAGGGACAATTTACAATTTTCCCAAAGCCAATTACAAACCTGCACGTCTTTGGAGTGCGGAAAGCAAAAGGAACACCCAGAGAAAACTTGCGTGGTCATGGGGAGAACGTGCAAACTCCATACAGACAGCACCGCCGTCAGGATCGAACCTGGGTCTCTGACGCTGTAAGGCAGCAACTCTACTGCTGCACCACTGTGTCATCCTGTGAGTGAATTGGCATAAAGAATTTTCTGCGTTGCGTCAGTGACTGCACCCTTCAAACGTGCTTCACCTGCTGCGCTGCACTGTGAGATGTCCTACGATTGTAACAGGCGGTAGAGAAGTGCAGGTATTATTTGGCTGGAATGCCTGGTGGCTGCCAACCTGATATTGGATGTCATTAGCGCGGAAAGGCCGTTGTATGAATCTGGGGCCTTCACCGCAGGATATAGTAGTTCAGTAGTCCTAATGGCCTTGAATCATTCACAATGAATCGCAAGTGCTCTTGAGTGCCTCTGTGAAATCGTTTGTAGGTCTTGGAGTTAATTAGTGCCAAAGAATTTCTTAAGCACTTATTAATTGACTTAGTGCAGCCAAGAGTCAATTTGAACTCATTTAAATCTCGAGAGTCTTTGCATGTTTCACAAAATTGTCTTTGAATGGTTATTTATGAAGTTACACAAACGAATCCACTTTATATCACCATTCTATCTGAATATCATGGTTTGGTTTAGTTTAGTTTAGAGATACAGTACGGAAACAGGCGCTTCGGCCTACTGAGTCCGTGCCGACCAGCGATAGCTGTACACTATACTACACACTAGCGATAATTTACCATTTTTACTGAAGCCAATTAACCTACGAACCTGTACGTCTTTGGAGTGTGGGAGGAAACCGGAGCACCTGGGGAAAAAAAAGCACGCGGTCACTGGAAGAACGTGCAAACTCCGTACAGACAGCACCCGTAGTTGGGATCGATTGTCTTCAAACCATTGTCAGTAACAGGTGTTGTGTTAACTGTTTAGCTCTTACCTCAAGCACTCTTTGCTAGGTCAATATTCATTTACATGGTGTCAGAGAACAAGGCCTGTCAGCCTTTATCCCTTTGGAAGAATTGTCTAATTAGTTAGTCCACGCCCATCCTTTCCCCATATATTCCCTTGGGGCGTGGTGCGCGGACGTGGTGGTGATTTTTAGAGTGCAAACTGACCCCACATCTGAGCTAGATAAGGGTGGAGGGAGGAAGGGTGGACTGTGACCCTGGCTTCAGGCGTTTCCCCCACGCTCTGCCCCAATGGTAAAGGTTCAAGGGATCCAAGGAGTTGGTGGGGAGACGCTGCCTGAGGGACGATGGAATTGTAAATGGGGCCCGATAATTCCTGCACCACTCTCCAAACACAAAATGAGTCCCTTTAGATCTCCAGTCTCTTTGAGTTGAAGCAGCTGGCATGCATCAGGGTTAAGGCTGCTTTGCCAAGGTACTGTAACTGAGCTTGTGAAAGGCGAGAGGGGTCTGAATTGGCATAGTGTGGTTACAATCGACGAGAAATGAATCTGGCCCCAAAACAGTGGGCAGTGAAACCTTGTGTTTACCTTGTGTGTTCCAGAGATCTAAAGGAATGGCTCGTAAACCCACCATCTTCATTCTATTGAAACTTGGGGCCGTGACAGTTCTGAGGAATCTGGCATTGCCCGAGTTGCTGCTTTTGGACAGAGAGCACATTGTTTCGGCTCTGACACAGAGCGCAGTTAAACTAATTTCTCCAACTCTTCAATCAGCATTGTTTCCAGGAAAAAAGCCACAGGAATCTTGCAGCCCACTGTGGTCACAACATTTTGAAATGTTCCAAAACAACACAACACTATGAACGTTGAATTCCCCAATTTTAGGTAACTCTTTATATTAAAAAATAAAAAAATAATAAAATAAAGCCTCCCTTACACCAGGGTTTGATCCTGACTACAAATGCTGTCTGTACGGAGTTTCTATGTTCTCTCTGTGCTCCGGTTTCCTCCCACCCTCTAAAGACGTACAGGTTTGTAGATTAATTGGCTTTGATTAAAAATGTGTAAATTGTCCTGATTGTGTAGGATAGTGCAAGTGTATGATTGCTGAATCGAACAACCTGTAGACTCTTCCTTCCTTCTGCGGAGCCACTGACCGTCGGGAGTAGGCCACTCGGCCCCTCAAACCTGTCCTGACAGTTAATACGGTCATGGGTGACCTACCCTAGGCCTCGCCTCATCTTCTGTGCCCTAACTCTCAGTTCCCTGATCTTTCAAACCTTATCTGCTTGAGTGGTCACCTCAATCCCAGGTGGTTATTTATCCCATGATCTTGGGGCATTGGAAAATTCACCTTGTACAGGGGAGCAGCAGTTGTTGGAAGCAGCAATCTCTTGGTGTGGGCTCCATCTTGTGCCTCTAATTCACCCTGCCTGCATGGGAAAAAAAATTTACATTTCCCTTTGCAATTTCCTGAGAAAAGAGAGAGAGAGAACACGAGCAAATATTCAATTCCTGCTGTAAATTATTTTGTTGCCCAAAGCAGTTAAATCTGTTTTTTACCCCCCCTTTTTGCAAGTGTTTTTCCTGTCAGTGAATTGCGACGAGTTTGGGTTTGCTTCTGAAAGATTTCTCCTTCTCCAATGGTGTGAGGAGATGTCTATTTTAATTCGGCATCTCAACCTGGCCCTCCTGGGGGCGGGCTGACAAGTGAGTGTTGAAGGCTACACTGGCTTTGATACATTATTTACCAGCTTGAAAGCAGCAGGGCGGGCTGCAGGAGGCGATGGTATTTGATGAACAGCAACAGACGGCGTCTCTGCCGGTACATCCAAAGGTGCTGAGACACGCTGACATTTCTCTCCGAGTTGTCAGGGTGGAAGCTGCTAATGTGACGTGACATCCGATGTTTGTAATGCTGGTAACAAGCTAAGGACTCGGCAGCTTTAGAGAGGAGGTGGAGATGTATTATAGACACAATATCATGTTTCGGGTTGTGCTCCCTGAAGGGAGAGGAAGAGATTTGCAACGGGAATTCACTGACAAAGAACCAGGACACAGCCACAACATTGTCAGTGCATGTATTTTAATAGACTTTTAGTGACGTGGATGGAGGGGAGGCCTTTCAACCTGTTGCACCACTCAGTGAGGTCGCAGCTGGTTCTGGACCAGAAAGGGAAGCTGACCATTAAACCCCAAGCTAATTCCATCGCAGCTGCTGATCTCCTCGCCATTGAAGGGATGTGGAGAAGGGGCTGCCTCAGTGCTCACACCTCCCTGGCCACGCTCTCATTTCACCCCTACCGTCAGGAAGAAGGTACCTGAGCCTGAGAACGTTGACCAGCAGGTTCAAGAATAGCTTCTTGCCAACAACTGAGGGTGGCGCAGCGGTAGAGTTGCTGCCTTCCAGGGCCAAAGACCTGGCTTTGATTCTGACTACGAGTGCTGTCTGTACGGTGTCTGTATGTTCTCCCCGTGACCACCTGGGTTTTCTCTGGGTGTTCCGGATTCCTCCCACACTCCAAAGACTTTCAGGTTTGTAGGTTAATTGGCTTTGGTAAAAATTGTAAATGTCCCTAATGTGTAGGTACAGTGCTCATGCATGGGGATGCTGTTTGGCGTGGACTCCATGGGCCGACAGGCCTGTTTCTGTGCTGTATCTCTAAGCTAAACTAAAATAAACCATTAGGCTCTTGAACAGTACTCAATACTCTCAATTGAAGGAAGGTTGGCGAGCCCCCGGCAGGCCAAAGAAACGCTTCAAGGATAACATCAAGAACAGTCTGAAGAAATTTCACATCAAGCAACTGGGAGCACATTGCACTGGACAGGCGATCCTGGAGGAAATCCGTGCGGGAAGGAGCTGCACGTCACGAACTGGAACTACGCCGTGTCGCAGAGACAAAGCGACAACACCGTAAGGAGAGAGAGAAGGAGGCTCGACAACTACCAACCACCGCCAGTCTCCGCTGCCCACGTTGCACCAAGGTGTGTGGATCCCGGATCGGCCTCTACAGACATCTGCAGACCCACGAGTAGACGACCTTATGGAGAGGAGAGGACAGTCATACTCGTTTTGAGTGACCGCCAATGATGATGATGACCAACCTCAACTGCAACTTCTACGACTGTCTTTGATTGCACTAAGGACTTTGTTTTGTTTTGCACTAGTACTGTGAATATTAATTATTTGAATTGTTGTATATGTATATTATCTGTGTATCATGTTTACAGGCCGGTTATGTGCTGCTGCGAGTAAGATTCATTGTTCTGCTGTCGGTACATATGACAATTAAATGCTCTTGAGCAAGAAGCCACTTTGGTGCCTCCTTCCCTGGGGATTTTCCTCTGCCTTGGTCATTGGTGTATTTTCGGGGTGGAGTGCATTGTCTCAGCTGATACCCGTGTTCATGAGCCTTCACTAGACTCGAGTCCAGTGACAGAGACCACTACACCTGCAAAGTCCAAGCACAAGCTGACCCAGCGCTCAAAGGAATGGAGCTGTTAGCGATGGAACTAACTCTGTGGACATATCTCGGCCCCTGGCAACTTTCAAAAGGAAAACTATCAGATAATTGGGGGGGGATGTTCAGAGATTCTCAATAATAAAATGGTGCAATGTTCCAATTAGGGGAAGCAAAATTAATCAAAGGGAATGAGATTTCATGAAATAAAATGAAATGCTTGATGGCTTGACAAGATGTCTTAATGAGCAGGAAGTGAAATATTTTACTCATTACCTCAATGTTTCCTGTACTGTACACCCAGCCCACGAGTGCACTGGACTCTTTCTGCAGATCCTCAGAGGGCGAGAAGATGACATCAGTAATTATGGTGACAAATGTGACCTTGTTATAAACAGTTGCATTCAATTGGAGTTTCAGTGAAGTCCTGTGGAGGATGCTGTCCTGCATGTTAGATTTAAGGGTTTTATCGAAATGTTTGCTAATTGGGTCATTATTCACCTACAAGCCAGGGACGTTTGGTCAGGTGCCTGGTATTTGTGCAATCAACAGCCTTAATGCTGCGGACAGCTGGGTTTCAATGGGAGCTCCCATCTGGGAGTGGAGTGGGGGGGGGGGGGGGAAGGAAGACAATGTAAGGGAAGGTCATGCAAGTTCAGGCAGCACAGGCACTGTCCATTGTATGGGTTGCTTGAGGATGTGGTTCCTGTCCCAGCACTCCTGCACTGGTCCACCCTCAACTGGATGGGCACTTGTTTTACAAGCTCCGCAATAATCGATTCAAGCCCAGTGATCATTTCTGGGTGGAATGGTGTTCATTGACCCCATCCAACATTTGCGCTGCCTCGACAGGGCCACCAACATAATCAAGGACCACTCTCACCCCAGTCACCCCCTCTTCTCTGCTCTCTCATCAGGCAAGAGGTTCAGAAGTGTGAAAATGCACACCTCAGGGACAGGTTCTTCCCAGCTGTTATCAGGCAACTGAACCATCCTTGACCCAACTGAACCATCCTTGACCCAACTAGAGAGCAGTCCTGACCTACTATCTGCCTCATTGGGGACCCCAGACCATCTTTAATCTGACTTTACTGTACTTTATGTTGTACTAAATGTTATTCCCTTTATCCTGTATCTGAACACTGTGGACAGGTTGATTCTAATCACGTATAGTCTTTCCGCTGACTGGATAGCACGCAACAGAAAAGCTTTTCATTGTAACTCAGTACACGGGGCAATAATAAACAAAACTAAGCAAAATTAAACATTGGGAAATTGGGCTGAGGTCTCTGTGGACTTGTCCCACCAGTACACCCAACAATCATCTGCTGAACTAATGGGCCCAAACAGTCATATAGAACAGACCCACCTTGTCCATTCCGACCATGAATTACCATTGACCGCCACTTAGTCCATTGTTTCCTATGCCTTGGCAAGTCAGATGCTCAGCTAGATAATGAGAGGGAACCTGCAACCACCATTTCCTCTGGGTGGAAAAAGACCCAAGTAGGTGCTCACACAAGTGTCTGACGCACCAATATCAATGTCTGCCCGGGGCGGTCTTGGTCTAGTTTTGTTCATCAAAGACCCCCCCCCTTGACGCCCTGGGGCCAGTTGCTGACAACCCAGTCCGGCTCAGTTGACCTCTGTCCCAGGACACCGCAGCCCACATGACAAGGTGCCGACAATCCCAGTTAATGGTCAAACACACCAACCAGTGACACCACCTCCCAAATACTGCTCCGACAGAACAATAGTCCAAGCCTCTAAGTAGCAACCAGGCCAGGCCAACACCCCTCTGTTCTGAGGTGGAAATCTGGCAGCATTAATTGGCTGTCCCTAGATGCCCCTCTCTGGGTAACTCGGAGGGGACATGCAAGTTTATCTCGGGGTATCCTCCCTATTGACAGAGGATGGAGGAGGTGGAGGTCAACTTAGTTTGGTTTCCAGTCGAGTCCACCAACTCTTGACCTGCTCACTCACTGTAAGTGCCCGGTGAATTGCATGCTCCTCTGCCTCTCCTGGAATTCTCCCAGAGGAGTCCGAGTAAGAGACTGGTCTTGTTGATAGCGAGCAAGCTGATGTCGGGTTGGCTCAA
>CM075989.1:10612087-10829046 GCA_038087875.1 Malacoraja senta | reverse complement strand
TGGGGTGTGTGTGTGTGGGGTGTGTGTGTGTGTGTGTGTGTGTGTGTGTGTGTGTGTGGGTGTGGGTGTGGGTGTGGGTGTGTGTGTGTGTGTGTGTGTGTGTGTGTGTGTGTGTGTGTGTGTGTGTGTGTGTGGGGGGGGGTGTGTGTGTGTGGGGTGTGTGGGGTGTGTGTGTGTGTGTGTGTGTGTGTGTGGGGGGGAGATGTGTGTGTGGGGTGTGTGTGTGTGTGTGTGTGTGTGTGTGGGGTGTGTGTGTGTGTGGGGAGTGTGTGTGTGTGTGTGTGGGGTGTGTGTGTGTGGGGTGTGTGGGGTGTGTGTGGGGTGTGTGTGTGTGGGGTGTGTGTGTGTGGGGTGTGTGTGTGGGGGGTGTGTGTGTGTGGGGTGTGTGGGGTGTGTGGGCTGTGTGTGTGTGTGTGTGTGTGTGTGTGTGTGTGTGGGGGGGGGATGTGTGTGTGGGGTGTGTGTGTGTGGGGTGTGTGTGAGGGGTGAGCGGGCTGGGGAAGTCGGGCTGGGCCTGTCTCCAAGGGGCTTCCTGCCCGCGGATGAAAGATGTACAGATTAAGATAGAGTTATAGAGATGGAGAAACAGTGAGTGGGGAAAAGGGACCAACAGAACGAGAAAGAGTCAGACAGGGAGACATGGAGAAAAGTTCAGGCAAACAGGAAAAGATAGCGAGAGTGTGAATGTGAAGTGGATAAAGGGGGGACTCTACCCGCTACTGCCCCACTACCGTACACCACTGCCTGCCTACTACCCATTCTACCCGGGGGGGACTCTGGGGGGCAGAGAAGTGGAGACAGGGGACAAAGAAATGGAGAAAGTGTGGGGACGGAGAGAGAAAGTGGGAACGGGAGGGGGGGGGGTGCAGAGAAGGGGGGGGGGAGTGTCAGGGAGAGAGTGAGTGGAGCTGGAGGAAGAGAGTGCCAGGGGAGAGAGTGGGGAAGGCAGCGGAGCAGATTGGTTGGAGAGTGGGACAGAAAGTGGGGCAAACTGCTCGCTGCTTCTGCCAAGTCAACCAGCATTTATCTTCCATAGAAACAGAAAATGCTGGAAAAATTCAGCAGGTCAGGCAGCATCACTGCAGAGTCAACATCTCAGACCCTTTGTCAGAGCAGTCCGACTGTTTCTCTTCCCACAGGTCCGATCTGACTGGGTGAGTATTTCCAGCATCTTCTGTTTTTATTCCAGATTGTCAACCTCAGCAGATTCTGATTTACATTTGACAGTCATTTGCTTCAGGCGTTTGAAGTTCCTACGCACAGGAGGTGTTGGGTAAAATGCTGAAAGGGTGCGATCAGTGAGTGGGAGGGACAGTGTTCAGATAAGCCTCATATAATTAGTTTTACATTCACACCAGTGACGCAAATCATTTTGAAAAGTTGCGTCATGCCTTTGACACAGCTGATTATCATGAATCATTTAATGTCTGAACCAAAACCACCTTGTCAAATGACATCCCACACTCTGCCCTGGGCTCAGGGCTGGAAGCAAAGTGTAACCCCATCTGTGTAGGAAGGAACTGGGTCTCGACCGAAACGTCACCCATTCCTATCCAGGGATGCTGCCTGTCCCGCTGAGTTACTTCGGCATTTTGTGTCTGGCCAGATGGCTGTTGGTCCATGATCACATAGATCACATAGATCTTATTCTGACAGAGAAGGAGCCAGTTCGGCCCATCGACTCTCTGCCCGCTCACCTAGTAATCCCATTACCCATTCAATTTTCTCATAACCTATTCTGAATGAATGAATGAATGAATACCTTATCGTCACAAATGATGAGTCACAGTGAAATTCTTTGTTTTGCATTCCCAGGGTATGCAAAGAGTCACCACATAAAGGGCGCCGAGAACGTTACAACGTCTCCCAGGGCGGGTCCTCCTTTGTTCTCTTCCCCACCCCCCCCCCACCCCACCCCCCCCTCCCCACGGTGATTCCCCCACGACAGGTCCTCCTTTGTTCTCTTCCCCACCCCCCCCCCCCCACATTCCCATCAACTGGCCTCACATTCTACCCCACGTACACATGGCCAATCAACCCTCCAAGCCACACGTCTTTCCAGAGGACATAGGTTTAAGGCGGGGAAGGATCAACCACATCCCCTGGCTGTGCGTTCCAGATATCAACTGCAAAGAGAGAACCCCTCATATCTTTAAAATCCTTTCTCTCATCTTAAACCTTTTGCCCACCTGTTTTATGATACCCCTAACATGGGATAAAGATTCACGGAGTCACATACTGTGTCTGATATACTTCTATCAGGTCGCCCCTCAGTGTTCGAAGGGGATCTGTATTCGGAGCTGAATGTGCACGGCTGCGGGAAGAGGGTGGAGTAGTGGGACCAGTTGCATTACTCGTTCATGGAGCTGACAGCTGAAGAGCCTTCTTCCCTTCTGTAACCTTTCTGTGGTCTTGTAAAGGCAAAAACATTAAGAACCGGATCAGCTCTCTGGATGACGAAGCTGACAAGGGAGGAAGCAATCCTTGTGGTTTATAAAATATACTCTGTTGAGCGTTACTGACAGGCAACCCGGCCTCGGGCTGCCTTCCCATTAGTCAGCAACAAGTGGAGACTTACACTCAGCACCATCCCACGTGCTGTGTGACAATTGCCCTCTAACACACAGACACTGCCCTGTGCATGCACAACTGCTCCAGACATCCACACCATCGAGTTAACACACGAGGGGACTTGTTCAAAACCAGAACATGGTTGCTGAGAATCGGACTGCAGGTTCTTGCATCACCTTAGTGCTATCTAACCAGAACAACAGCATTCTCATTAAAATATGAGACTTTTCCTCCCTAGGTCTACTTCACTTCGTAGGTGGACCTCTGCCGCTGAGAATGAAAGGGGGTCATGAGTGCAAACTCTACTGGCCATAGGTGCTTCCCCTCAATTTGTGAAGGGTCCACTAATGACCATCTTACATGATGGCGGACAAGAGCAGAAAATGTTAGACATACTCAGTATGTGTAGGAAGGAACTGCAGATGTTGGTTTAAACCGAAGAGACACAAAATGCTGCAGTAACTCAGAGGGGCATGCAGCATTTCTGGGGAGAGGGAATGGGTGAGGTTTTGGGTCAAGACCCTTCTTCCGACTGATGTCAGGGGAGAGGGAGATACATAGATAAGGAGTGTAAGGTGTGAAAACAGGACAAAGGGAATCGAGATCATGGAAAATGTAGAATAGATCATTGTTAGCGGGGATAAGGTAACATCAAAGCTAACAGAGATAAACTGTAGTCAGAGACAGTAGGAGAATTGGGAAGGGGGAGGGGTGGAGAGGAAAAGCAAGGGTTATTTGAAGTTAGAGAAGTCAATGTTCATACCACTGGGGTGTAAGCTGCCCAAGCGAAATATGAGGTGCTGTTCTTCCAATTTGCACTGGGCCTCACTCAGTCAATGGGGCAGCATCTGTGGATAGAGAAACAGGCCATTGGTCAGGAGGGGGTTTCTGATGAAAGGTCAATGACCTGTTACATTAACTCTGCTGCTCACTCCACTGATGCTGCCTGACCTACTGAGTTTTTCCAGCGTTTCTAGTTTTGTTTCAGATTTCCAGCATGTGGAAACACAAGAGGCTGCAGATGCTGGAATCTTGAATAAAGAAACGAAGTGCTGGAGGAACTCAGCGAGTCAGGCAGCACCTGTACAGGAAAATGGACAGACGACATTTCAAGTTGGGACCTTCCTTCAGACTGATGAAGATAATGTCTCGTGTCAGGATCCTTCTTCAGACAGTTTTTTCGTTTGCTTATGAATTATTGGGATGGGACTTGTTGTTGGTGTCCATAAAATGGATATCATTCTTCCCTCCAATATGCCATTGACATGAGTTCCGGTGCAGAGAGGCTACAATCAGAACGATGTATAACGTGGTTAAGAAGGAACTGCAGATGCTGGAAAAATCGAAGGTAGATAAAAATGCTGGAGAAACTCAGCGGGTGAGGCAGCATCGATGGAGCAGAGGAATAGGAGACGTTTTGGGTCGAGACCCTTCTTTGGTCTGTGCAAGGTGTGGTGGACCGTGGGGGATCTCAGCAAATCCAGTCATCTGTGTTTTCACATGTGATCAGTGGGACCACCACGACCAGTCCACAATCTCCCTGCGGAGATCATAGAAACTGGAGTTGTTCTCAATTAATGTCCAGACAAAGTCAGCAGAGGAAAAAAAGCTGTTCCCGCTGGCTTGAAGAATGGAGAACATAACTGGTACAGCTGCCGCCTCAAAGCTCCAGCGACCCAGGTTCGATCCTGACCTCCCCAGTGTTGTCTGCGTGGAAGTTGCATTGCTTTCCCTGTGACCGCATATACATTTCCCCCATTTTCCGAAAACATTCTCGTGATCCACTTTAGATTGTCTAATGTGTAGATGTATTGAGGAATGGTGTGGGGAAGGGTGAAAGGGAGAGGAATTGATGGGAACGTGCGGAGAATAAAATGGGTTAGGTAGGACTGGGTTAGAAGATGGGTGCTGGCTGCACATTACAGATAGGCTGAAGGGCCTGTTCTGTGCTGTGTCTCTATGACTAACTACAGGACACAGATTTAAGATGGCCGGTAAAACAGAATTCCAATTGGATCCATTAGTGACTCCATGGTGTCTGAACCTTAGTCCCGGCCACCCGCACAAGGAGTGACAAGTTTTCTGTGAAGTTACCAACGCTGAGGGATGCACTCTGGTGATTCTGAGATTAATCAGAATACCCTGATTGCAAACAGTCCGTTTGGTTCAGTTTAGTTTAGAAATACAGCGTGGAAACAGGCCCTTCGGCCCACCGAGTCGAAGCCGACCAGTGCTCCCCGCACATTAACACTATCCCACACACACTAGGGACATTTTTTACATTTATACCAAGCCAATTAACCCACAAACCTGTACCTCTTTGGAGTTTAACAAATCAAAGTCCTCAAGCACCCAAAATATGGCGACTGTGCATTTGTGGGTTTTGCAAAAGAATGTCACTGCGCTGTGCAAATATAACAATAATGGACCGTCAAAACCATTGAATTGTACCATCGCTGGATTGGAGGAAACATGGCAAATAATTGTGCATCATTGGCAGTGTTCTAATGACAAGAGAGAGCCGTCGGCTGTAAGGGCCTGTCCCACTTTGCGATTTTTTCGGCGA
The DNA here is from genome assembly GCA_038087875.1 of Malacoraja senta. Taxonomy (NCBI): domain Eukaryota; kingdom Metazoa; phylum Chordata; class Chondrichthyes; order Rajiformes; family Rajidae; genus Malacoraja; species Malacoraja senta. The sequence goes on along the minus strand of CM075989.1, from coordinate 10,823,909 downwards.
CTGACGACGTCAGCGACTGACGCCCTAAAAACCGTCAAGTTTTACGACACTCCGCGTCACCCGCCTTCACAACACAGGAAGGTTACAATGAAGTATAATAATCACATTGGAAATGAACTTATCTACAATAAATCTAAGGACCTTTTTAAGAAATAAATTGTTTATTTAACGTCAGTGTGACCGGCCGTCACCCGCATTACAGCATACGTCAGCGTGTGACAGGGCGCATGACATAAGACACCCAGATGTTGCCTGAAAATTTTGAACATTCCAAAATCCAGGGGCGGCAGGGAGACACCGCGCGTCACTACATGCGTCGCCCCGCGTCACGCCCCGACCACGCAGCGACAACCTCTTTTCAGGCTGTCGCCGAAAATGTTGCCCAAGTGGGACAGGCTCTTTACTGATGTTGATGGAGTTGGCAGTGGAAGAAAATTCAACCACAGCTTCCAAAATAGAAATGGATTTGCAGGGGGCTGATGGGCCAAATGGCATCTTCCAATTTTGTAACGATATATTCCTGGCCAAATGCCCGCATGGCTTTCCACTCAGCGGTTGGGAAGGTTGCATGTTCAGGGGGGCATCTGGACCTGTGAGCCAAGGTGGGGAAGTTACCTACTCGCTGCCCCATCTGATGGGCAGCAGCACCCCCTAGTGCCCATGCACAGAGGTACCAGGGGACTGCATGTATTTGGGCAATTATTGTGTAGGAAGGAACAGCAGATGCTGGTTTAAACCGAAAATAGACACAAAATGCTGGAGTAACTCAGCGGGACAGGCTGCATCTCTGGAGAGAAGGAATGGGTGACGTTTCAAATCGAGACCCTTCTTCAGACTGATGATCAGCTGCCCGTCCCGCTGAGTTACTCCAGCATTTTGTGTCTGTCTATCTTTAGGCAACGACAGTGTTCTCAGGGCTGCAGTAGAATGGAGTGAGGTTGTGCATGAGTGTGTGCGAAAGATTTTTTCTTCCCAAATACCAGGACATTTTATTGCAACAAAACTGGCCATGCCTCCCTAAACCTCTTGGTCTTCCTATTATTCCTCCTTTGTCCCATGCCGAGGACACTTTATCCTGACATCTCCTTCAAGAACTCTTATAATTTTCTTTCAGATGAATGCTCCATTTTTAGAACTGTTTACCGCACTTCTCGAGGCAACCGTGGCTCAATGGGTGGCACTTGCTTTCTCAGTCAAAAGGTTGTGCGTTCAAATCCCACTGGAGAGTATTGAGCATAAATATATAATCGTCCTTCCCTGGTGCATCTTTTCTGCCTTTTGGCTGAGACATTAAAACAGAGGTACCACCACTTCCCTCAGGTCAGAAGTCACCTAGTGATACCCCAGAGCTTTTCCATCAGCTGCACATCAAGATGTGAGGGAATACTCTCCACTTGCCTGGATGAACACAACTCGGAAGAATATTGAATATCATCCAAGTCAAACACATTGAATTGAATAAATGTTATTAGCCAAGTATGTATACACACAAGGGATTTGCCTTGGTGCTTTGCTCGCAAGTAACAACACGATATACAGTAGACAATTAAGAATAATATATTATAATTTAAACATGTGAAGAATGAAATAAAATACCAGAGCAAAAGGAGGCTACAGACTTTAGGCTGTTGAGTCGAGCTACTGCTCATGGGGAAAAAGCTGTGTTTATGTCTGGCTGTGGTGGCTTTGACAGTCACCTTCCAGAGGGAAGTGCTTCAAAGAGTTTGTGGCCAGGGTGAGAGGGGTCAGAGATGATCTTACCCACTCGCATCCTGGCCCTTGCAGTGTACAGTTCATCGATGGGGGGAAGGTTGCAGCCAACAACCTTCACGGCTGAGAGAACGATGGGCTGCAGTGTCCGGATGTCGTGCTTGGTGGCTGAGCCAAACCAGACCATGATGGAGAAGGTGAGGACAGACTCTATGATGGCAGTATAAACTGGACCATCATTGCCTGTGGCAGATTGTGTTTTCTCAGCTGCCGCAGGAAGTACTTCCTCTGTTGGGCCTTTTCGACTGTGGAGTCAATGGTGGCCTTCCATTTAAGGTCCCTGGAGATGATGGTTCCAAGGAATTTAAATGACTCCACAGATGTGACTGTGGTGTTGTTGATGGTGAGTGGGGGGGAGCTCCCCGAAAGTCTGCAATCAATTCCACTGCCTTAAGAGCATTGAGCTCCAGGTTGTTGCGATGGCACCAATACGCCAGCTGTGTCACTTCCTGTCTGTAGGCAGGTTCCTCCCCATCCTGGATCAGTCCAATCAGGATGATTCCCTCCACCATTGGTGCACAGAGGCTGCAGTATGTGTCAGCTACAAAATACACTGCAGTTACTCACCCAGACTCCTCTGGCAGTCTCCTCGTAAACCCACCGCCTCCTCCATGGAGAAGGACAAGGCACCACCATCTGCAGGTTCCCCTCCCAGTCACAGCCTGACGTGGCATAGCAATGTACCATTCCTTCATCGTCATGGGATCTAAATCCTGGATCTACTCTCCCAATGGCTCCAGAGGGACTGCAGCAGTTTCAGGAAGCAGCTCACCCCCAAGGGCAATTAACGATGGGGCATTCCTTGCCAAATCCCAAAAACAAAACAAGTCAAAAAATATTATCGATTAGGAAGGAACTGCAGATGCTGGTTTAAACCGAAGATAGACACAAAAATCTGGAGCAACTCAACGGATCGAACAGCATCTCTGGAGAAAAGGAATAGCTGATGTTTTGGGTTCAGTCTGAAGAAGAGTCTGGACCCAAAACATCACCTATTCCTTTTCTCCAGAGATGCTGCCTGACCCGTTGAGTTACTTCAGCTTTTTGTGTCAAAAATATGAATAGGTTACTCTTTGAATGATTTGTGATCTCCTGATTAATACACATCCATCACCATTAGCAGAAACGTTATCTCTGTATTACCTTGGTCCTACCATGTGGAGATTGGCTTGCGTTATTCCTGTACACACAACAAATATATTTCAGACGGACCTTGGGCCAGAAGTATTTGAAATTTCCTGGAAGGTGCTATCTAAATGTCATCTTTTTTTCCCCTTTTATTCTGCATTTAAATTCACAAAGTGAAGCACCTATTTACTTAATCTGAAGAAGGGTTTCGGCCCGAAACGTTACCTATTTCCTTCGCTCCATAGATGCTGCTGCACCCGCTGAGTTTCTCCAGCATTTTTGTGTACCTTCGATTTTCCAGCATCTGCAGTTCCTTCTTTAACACTTAATCTCAAGGAATTGCTGAACTTGGCTTCACATGTTTGTATCCTGTAGAGTCAGTAGGGAGGGGGGATAAACAGAAGTTAATCCTTGCTCTGATTTTTCAGCTCATCCACTGAAGCAAACAGTTCATCCTCAGCGTTGGGCTCCAGCCCCATTCTATTTAACTAATCACCCATTAACTAGGTTAACTGTTGTTGGAAGTGCTGGCGTGTTGCATGTTAATTGCTGCTTAACAAGAAGTTAACAAATAAAGTTAAACATTAACATCCAGTCCATGCATTAAGAGAACTTGTTTTAACATTTTGAAAGTCATGGAGTCACCGCAGCACAGACACAGACCCTTCAGTCCACCATGCTCATGCTAGCCACTAATCCTATTTTCCAGCTCTAGACCTAGGAAATGACCTGTGGAATTTTAAGTGTTTAACTAAATGTTCTGAAAGTCTCCACCCCAAGACTCAAGCATGCAAGAGCTCTCCCAGTGCAGTGTGGCTGCAGTGCTGTCATGTAGGAGGCAGCTTCCTTTGGATGAGAAATAAAATGAAAGCCCTCACAAGGTGAACATAAAACATTCCCGGGCACTATCTTGGTGCAGAGCTGGAGATTCTCCAGAGTGTCCTGGTCTAAATGGAAGCTTCAATCAACATCACACAGGCTACTTGTTCTGTCCTCTCCAAGAGCTTCCTGCGTACAATTGTGGCTCCAATATCCTGCAAGACCTACCGCATTTGGAAAAGTAGACACAAAGAACTGCAGATGCTGGTTTACAAAAACAGACATAATTCAAGAACTCCTTGCTTCACTCATCCCTTCTCTCCACCCCCCCCCCCCCCACCCCGATACTTTCCTCTGCAACTGCAGGAGATGTCACGCCTGTTCCTATATCTCCTCCCTCAAATCCCTCAGTCCATCCAGAGACCCCAGCAGCTCAACCAGGTCAGATGGAGTTCACGTGCGCCTCCTCTAACCCCCTCTATGGCATTCACTGCTCCTGATGTGACTTTCTTTACATCAGTGAGACCAAGCATGGACTTGGCCACCGATACACACCCATTTCTCTCACTATCCGCCTCCCCATTTATCTCTTCCCCTGTTTCCTGCCTCCTACATCCCTACTTCTGCCTTCACATTTTGCGTTTCTCTCCTAATCTCAAACCCTTTTGTCCAAAGATCCTATAGCAAGCAAGATAGTCCACTCGATGAAAAAGACGTAATACGGTCATGGGCAGATTCGTGGGTAATTTAAGGCCCCATTTCCATAACCGGCTTCCGTCTCCGCACCAAAGATCCCATAGGATACTAGTGCGGAGACGGAAGCCGGTTACGGAAACATCCTCGTAAAAATAAAAGTTATTTGGTAAAAATCTTCTCCTCATTTTCAGAATTTTAATTTATTAACACAAACTGTTCCCCCGCAATGTTGATTACACTGCGAGTCGGGTCAGGTCCGGTTACGGAAATGGATGAAAAAAAGGGCCACGTTCCGTTCTGTTGCGTACTACACGTCAGCCCATTGCATTTAGCAGGAGTGGTCTATCTTGCTCAGCTATAGGACTTTGCTTTTGTCTTCCACCCTTCTGCCCATATCCCGCCTCCAACCACCCCCCCACCCCACCCACTTCTCTTCCATCTTTATCCCCACTTCTACAATCAGCCTTAAGAAGACAACTGAGCTGAAACGTTGCCTGTCCGCTTATTTCTACAAATGCAGCCTGACTTGCTGAGTTCCTCGAGCAGTTTGTTTTTTGAAGTGTGCTCACTAACAACTGCGGTTCCTTCTGTGGGCAGCAATGTGGAAGTAATGTTACTAGACTTGAAGGAACAATCTGTAATTAGAGTGTCACAACTCACACATGCCGTTCAGTCAGCAGCCCTTTCAGTTCATTGCTGTGAAGAGTAATTGGAATTCATTCAAAGCATTCTCAATTAACGCTTCTGAAGTCCTTCATTGGCGTAACTATTACCCAGTGTCTCCTGTATCCTTCACAGGTGCTTATTAGGCCTTTGTGATGCAGATGAGGTATTTACCGGGCAGAACTTTGATTTGGTGAGAATTATTCTCAGCAATTTGCACGTATAGAGCATGCAGTAAGATGCCAGGGCAGACACAGGAGACCGCAGATACTGGAACCTTGAGTAGAAGAGAAACTGCTGAGGAACTCAGCGGGTCATGCGAGCTGCTTGAACACTGACTTCCTCACAATGTCCTGAGGCATTATGCATGTTCATTCTCTCAAAATAAGGGAATGGATTTCACACCAGTGGGCCACATGAGCGGCAAGGGTGTGGGGTAAAATTGCGATTTGGGGAAACTGTATGTATAGCCTCTGAGAATGTCAGATGAGGTTTTTTGCACGGTACATGTATTGTATATATTTATTACTTGAATAAGTCTATTTGAATTTTTTTTTTTTTTAAATGTTCATTGCCAAATAGCAACTGTTGGGAATAAAAGGCACAAAGTGCTGGTGTAACTCAGCAGGTCGGGCAGCATCTCTGGAGTAACATGGATAGTGATGTTTCAGGTCGGGATCCTTCTTCAGACTGAGGCCACCTTGAGTCTGAAGAAGCGTCCCTAACCCGAATGACCCACTGAGTTATACCACCACTTTGTATCTTTTTTTTTAAAAACCTGCATCTGCAGTTACTTGTTTCAACAATGGTTGGAATGTGCGATTAAATGTGGGGCCAAAGATGGAAATCAAATCACTGCTGAGGAAAAATAACTTTGATCTGAAAAATTAATTAGTTTCTCTTTCCACAGCTGCTACAGTTCCTCCCATGTTTCCATTTGTAAACCAGCATCTGCAGTTTTATTTGTTTTTCCAAAAACAACTGGAAAACTGAAAGAAAAGCAGGGAATGCTGGAAGAGAGAGAAACAGAGTTATCGCTTTTGAGATCCTTCATCATGGTTAAAGGTAGAGGTTTTTGAGGAGGAAAGATTGGGTTTATGGAGGGATCATCAGAGCTCAGGAGTGCTAACAGCAGATTATATTATTCCATAGCGGAGGGGTGATTAAACCTGGGACTGAACAAGTGATCATAGAAGAGCACAGAGATCCCGAACTGCTGATGGCTGGAAAAGGTTACGGAGGGAAGCTGGAAGGGATGCAGCTGAATGTTTGAGCACAATTGTATCTTGTACCAAGGTAAGTCTATTTGAACATATAAGATTGTTAAGGGCTTGGACACACTAGAGGCAGGAAACATGTTCCCGATGTTGGGGAGTCAAAATCAGGGCCACAGTTTAAGAATAAGGGGTAAGCCATTTAGAACGGAGGCGAGGAAACACTTTTTCTCACAGAGAGTGGTGAGTCTGTGGAATTCTCTGCCTCATAGGGCGTGGAGGCAGGTTCTCTGGATGCTTTCGAGAGCTGGATAGGGCTCTTAAAAATAGTGGCAGGGGATATGGGGAGAAGGCAGGAACGGGGTACTGATTGGGGATGATCAGCCATGATCACATTGAATGGTGGTGCTGGCTCGAAGGGCCAAATGGCCTACTCCTGCACCTATTGTCTAATGTCTATTGTCTATTGTCAAACTGCAGGTGCTGGTTTATTTTTAAAAAACACACAAGGTGCTGGAGTAACTCAGCGTGTTAAGCAGCATCCCCGGAGCACAATGATAAGTGATGTTTCGTGTCGGGACCCTGACCCAGTCTGAAGAAGGGTCCCACCCACAAACCGCTCTATGTTACTCCAGGGATGCTGCCTGACCCACTGAGTTACACTAGTCCCACTTGCCTGCGCTTGGTCCATATCCCTCCACACCTGTCCTATCCATGTCATTGAGCATAAAGCAAAGGGCAAAGAAGCAAGGGAAAGTTAAAATACAGTGGGAAGATGGAAGAGCAGAGGAGGAACGTTTTGCAATAGACGTGTCTGTGACGGTAAAGATTGGGGTCAAGGGCAGTCAAAGTCCATTTTTCCCAACTAAAGGCTTTTGAAATTCTAAACTTGTTGAGGTGAGCAATGGACCACAGGTGAGAGGTAGAGGGCAGAGAGGGGTGACGGGATTGTTAGGAGTACGGATGATGGTCTGATTAACTGCGTTTGCAATTTTACCTTTTAGTAGAATCCAAAATGAGTGCCTCAGGTTTGTGTTATTTTATGGCTTTGCTGTGGATATTTTTTTTAAGTGCACACTCAGTGAGAGGAAATGTTCTTATTGAATTGAAAACCCCCCCACTGCATCCATCATTCAATTAATAGCCCATAGAACAATGAAAGTAGATATTGGTGTGATTATTCATAAGCTGTAAATACTTTTTTTTTAAATCATTGAAGTGAAGCGCAAAGAGCAGGGGATAAATTAAACAGATTCTACTCGAAGGCACGTTGAAGAATGAGGGCAAAGGGCTGGGAATTAACACAATATTAGCAGCAGGCTCTGAGCCAAGGTATTGTCTGTGCCTTCAGCTCCCTATTGGTCTTTACACACACTTTAACAGTTATGCTGCAAGAAATGACAGACATTTAAGGGCAGCACTGTGGCACAGCGGCAGAGTTGCTGCCTTACAGCACTAGAGACCCGGGTTCGATCCTAACTAAGGGGGCTGTATGTACAGAGTTTGTACGTTCTCCCTGTGACCATGTGGGATTTGTCCGGGTGCTCCGGTTTCCTCCCACATTACAAAGACGTGAGGATTTGTTGGTTAATTAGCTTCTGTACATTGTCCTTAGTGTGCCGGCTCAGCAGGCTAGTTCCTGGTGTGGCAAATCTATCATATGTGGGGAGAATGGATAGGCCAGTCCTTGATTTGTCACAGTTTAGAAGAATGAGAGGAGAACCAGAGAAAGGTACAGAATTCATAGAGAGCGTGACGGGTCGGATATTCCCCTGTCTCAGGAATCTAGAATTGGGGTCACAGTCTCAAAATAAAGGCCCTGTCCCACTTTCCCGAGTTACTCACGAACTCTCCCGAGTTTTCCCCTTGATTCGAACTCGGAGAATTACGGTAATAGCCATTCGTAGGTACTCGGGACTGTTTCTTTTACTCGTGGACATTTTTCAACATGTTGAAAAAACGTCCCGACTTACCTGATGCCCCTGAGTTCCTACGGCTGGCATTACGAGCCGCTACAAAACATCTACGGACTCGCTACCGACATTCCCCGACATTCCCCGAGTTTGAATCAAGGGGAAAACTCGGGAGAGTTCGTGAGTAACTCGGGAAAGTGGGACAGGGCCTTAAGGGTTTTATGACACAATTGAGAATTTCTACCCTGGGATGATGGTGAATCCTTGGAATTGTCTCCCTGGAGAGCTACAGACCCTCATTGTCTGATGAAAGCCCAGGCCGATGGACCTGGATTTTAGAGGGATTAAAGAATATGGGGAAAGGGCAGGAAAATGGTGTTGAGTGGATGCTGTAATTGAACGGTAGAAAAGGTCCCTATATTACCATGGAGGGATGAGGCACGGCTGGACAGGGATGTATCTCTGCAAACGTAAGGATGGCGGGGGAGTTGGACTTGGTCCAAGTTGGGATACAGGTGACAGATGAGCACCGAGCAGGGCAAAAACATTCAGCAGCTGAAGGGAAGGTCCAACCAACAGTGAACGTCATGGCAAAATTGGAGAGACTGGTATTTGTCTGGTTCTTGGAGACACCACCCAAGAGCCCAAGCTTTGGGCAAAACACCAGACCTCCAGAGAGCAGTCATTTAATCCGTTCCCAGAAATGACTTGTTTAAGAAGGAACTGCAGATGCTGGAAAATCGAAGGTAGACAAAAGTGCTGGAGAAACTCAGCGGGTTGGGCAGCATCTATGGAGCGAAGGAAATAGGCAAAGTTTCGGCCCGAAACGTTGCCTATTTCCTTCGCTCCATAGATGCTGCCGCACCCACTGAGTTTCTCCAGCACTTTTGGCTACCAGAAATGACTTTATTGGCCACAGTTCCACAGACATTCAGCAGATATAAATTTGTCCACGACCCTTCACACTGAGCTGCTGATTTACATTGCTACTAAAGCAGAAATCATATTAAAATATATTCAATGTATTGCTGCAAATATTATTAATAAATGTCTGGCCTCCACCAGTGTGTAAATGATTGAAAATGACTTAAAGCACAGCAGAGAGCCACTATTGGCTTCATTGGTCTACTCATTCTTCTGAGTTACTGACTGAATAAAAACTTTCTGATGACTTAAGAGCTTTAAAAAAAACATGCCTATTATTACCTGCCCATCCACCAAGGCCGGCGTCATCATCGAAAAAACTCACAGTTGAAAATCACCATGGTTGATCTGCAGCTGAGCCTGGCTTTTTGTGAATAGTTTTTTATTTTATATCTCACAAAAAGGATTTTCAAAATTCAATTTCCGCCACGTGTAATTTGGGGGTCTCAATAGTTTAGTTTAGTTTAAAGCGGCATGGTGGTGCAGTGGTAGAGTTGCTGCCTTACAGCACCAGAGACCCGGATTTGATCCTGACTATGGGTGTTGTCTGTATGGAGTTTGTACGTTCTCCCCGTGACCACCTGGGTTTTCTACCACGGGGTGTTCCGGTTGCCTCCCACATCCCAAAAAACGCACAGGTTTGTAGCTTAATTGGCCTCGGTTAAAGATTGTAAATAGTCCCTAGTGTATAGGATAGTGCTGGTGTATGGGGATCGCTGGTCAGTGCAGATCTGGTGGGCTGAAGGGCCTGTTTCCGTGCTGTATCTCTAGACTAAACTAAACTTTAGCTTAGCTTAGTTTGGTTTAGTTGTCACGTGTACCGAGGTTCAGTGAAAAGCTGTTTTGTTTCTTTGTAGCATGTGATCAAGTAAGCGGAATGAATGGGAATGATTCCAATCTAGCTGTCCACGGAGTACAGATACAGGATAAAGGGAATGATGTTGAATGTAAGATAAAGCCCAGTACAGTCCAATTAGAGATAGTCCATGGATCACTGGATATGAGGGAGATGGTAGGTTAGGACCGCTCTCTAGTTGGTGATACAATCGTTCAGTTGCCTGATAACACCGGGGAAGGAACTGTCCCTGAATCTGGAGAAGGGTTTCGGCCCAAAACGTTGCCTATTTCCTTCGCTCCATACATGCTGCTGCACCCGCTGAGTTTCTCCAGCATTTTTGTGTACCCTGAATCTGGAGGTTTGGTTTGGTTGAACTTGGCTGGATTGCAGCAAAGAGAAGCCTATCACGCAGACCAGGGTGGGGCCTGTTCATGTTACAGGATTGACATATTTACAGCAAGTATATCACTGCTAGATGACAACGAGTGCAGTGATTTTGCTGTGTGTGGGGCCGACTCTTTTTGGATGGAGTCTCTCTGCATTGGTTCTCACGGGGGGGGGACGGTGAAATGCTTGAACTCTCTGCCCCGTAGGGCTGTGGAGGCTGGACCATTGAGGGTCGTTAAAAGAAGTGGATACATTTTTGAAAGATCAGGAAATTAAGGATTATGCGGAGCAAAAGGACAAACTTCTGGAGGAGCTCAGCAAGTCAGACTGAGGAAGCAGAGGGATGGTCAATATTTTTTGGTCGGGACCTTGCATCAGGACCGAGAACGTGGTGGGGAGATTGCCGCAATGGAGAGGGCGTACGTGGAGCCAGGTGGAGCAGGAGATGGATGCAGCGGGGGAAAGGGGAGGAGTAAAGTTAGGGGATAATGGCAGTTGGGTGATAGGTAGCCACAGTTATAGAAAGAAAAAAGGTGGATGATGGAATAAGGTGCTAGCAGAATTGAGGCCTCAGGCATATTTGATGGTGGGGCAGGCTTGAGGGGCCGAATGGCCTATTCTTGCTCCTATTTTCTTTAGTCTTTAGCTTAAATTTCCCCTCATGGCCAAGCTGGCAACACTGCACGATAAGTATAAAATAGAAGGGGGACATTCAGCCCCTCAGCCTATCCCAGTAGCTTTAGGCTGGTTATAGATGTGTAACTGAACGGAGGTGCAAGAGACAAAACAAAACGGGTCAACACGTCAGATCCTCTTGCCCTCTAACATGTTAAACTAGAATCTCATCTACCCTCTAGAATGGTCATAAGCAAAGCTATTGTGAAGAAGAGACTTCTCCCCATTATCCTTGCCAAAGTTCATTTGTGAACCAACACTTCATACTGGTGCAATGCTGCCCAACTCTATTGACTAACGGATTTGCCTATCTAGGTACAAAATGTTCAAGAGCTGCAGTCGTTTGATTTGTAAATAAACCTTTGATTATTGCTCTCCAGACACAAAGGTTATTTCCCCTTTGCTAGCAGCCTGAGCGAGTAGACATGACAGTGGAGACACAAGGAACTGCAGGCGCTGGAATCTGGAGCCAAACACAAGGTGCTGGAGGAACTCAGCGGGCCAAGCAGCATCTGTGGAGGGAGATGGACAGGCAACATTTCGGGTCGCTTGTCCATTCAGACAGGCTGAAGAAGGGTTCCCGACCCAAAACGTCGCTGGTCTATTTTCTCCACAGATGCTGCCTGACCCGCTGAGTTCCTCCAGCACCTTGTGTTTCCTGCTGTTAATGGTAAAGTGGACACAAAAAACTGGAGTAACTCAGCGGGACAGGCAGCATCTCTGGAGAGTCTGAAGAAGCGTCTCAACCCGAAACATCTCCAATTTCTTCTCTACAGAGGTGCTGCCTGTCTCGCTGAGTTACTCCAGCGTTTTGTGTCTATGTTTGGTTTAAACCAGCATCTGCAGTTCCTTCCTACACGTTAATTGTAAGGTATTTGTTACAGTATTCTCCCAGAAACTCTGGCTCGCTCTAATGTCAGCCCCATAGACAACATCCATCCCACCACAGCCAACTTCGCTGCCAATCTACAGCCCCCCTGCTCGGTGGTCTAAGTTTGAGGGATTTGCTATCCCACACAAGAAGGAAACCGCCACATCGCTACTCAAACGTAGTCTCAATGGGCATCACCGGATATCAGGACAGACTTGAATTCCAAAGCACCCTTCACAAAGCTACACTGTGCCAAGTATGAATCTAGACCTGTTGTCCATCAGCCACCTCACCAACAATGAGCCCAATGACCTCCATGTCCACACCTACCGCAAAGTAGCATTGCCCTTCCTGATCATAGATTTCAGATCCAATCGTGTTCTCCCTTCGTTCACACAACATATCTGTAAATTCATGTTCATAAGACAGGGGAGCAGAATTAGGCCATTCGGCCCATTGAGTCTTCTTCACCATTTGTTTATGGCTGACCTATTTATTCCCCTTCCAACCCCTTCTTCCCGTAACCTTTGACACCCTTACTAAGCATGAACCTATCAATTGCAGATTTTAAAATAACCACTGACTTGGCCTCCACCGCCGTCTGTGGCAATGAATGCCACAGATTCACCACCCTCTGGCTAAAGAAATTTGTTCCCATCAGTACCCTAATTTACAACTTGGCTACTTTGCTCTACCTTGTATTTGTGTGTGGCTTTATTGTGCTCGTATTGTTTGATTTGACTGAAGAGCATGCAACACAAAGTTTTCCCACTAATTCTTGGTCACGTGACAATAATCTATTATTGTATACAACCTATTTGTACCATCCCATATGCCCACACTCCTGCACTCATAAGATCATAAGTGATAGGAGCAGAATTAGGCCATTCGGCCCATCAAGTCTGCCATTCAATCATGGCTGATCTATCACTCCCTCCTAACCCATTTTCCTGCCTTCTCCCCATAACCTCTGACACCCGTACTGATCAAGAATCTATCTATCTCTGCCTTAAAAATATCCACTGACTAGGCCTCCACAGCCTTCTGTGGCAAAGAATTCCACAGATTCACCACCCTCTGACTAAAAAAAATTCTCATCTCCTTCCTAAAAGAACGTCCTTTAATTCTGAGGCTATGACCTCCAGTCCTAGACTCTTCTACTAGTGGAAACATCCTCTCTACATCCTACATCTCTACATTCACTCTATCCAAGCCTTTCACTATTCTGTACGTTTTAATGAAGTCCCCTCTCATTATTTTAAACTCCAGCGAGTACAGGCCCAGTGCCGTCAAATGCTCATCATATGTTAAGAAATTACACTGGTTTCTGGATTAAATCTCTCCCAGTCTATCTCCTTACCTCTTTATCTCTGTAATCTATGTCCATCACTCCAATACTGGCATCTGTGCTTTAATTTCCTGAGGTGATAGAGACTGGAATTTCCCCTCCAAACTTTGACCAGATCGCCTTTCAATCATCTTTATCTTTAGACTTTAGAGATACAGCGCAGAAACAGGCCCTTCGGCCCACTGAGTCCGCGCCAACCAGCGATCACCCCGTACACTAACACTGTTCCACACACTGGGGGCAATTTACAATTTTTTTAAACTATAGCCAATTATTCTACAAACCTGCACGAATTTCAGAGGAAACCGGAGCACCCGGAGAAAACCCACGCAGTCACAGAGAAAATGTACGAATTCCGTACAGACGGCACCCGTAGTCAGGATTGAACCTGAGTCTCTGGCGCTGTGAGGCAGCAACTCTACCGCTGTGCCACCAGCGGCCCTGTAGAAAAATCCTGCACCACCATGCCACATGTAGAAACATACTCTAAACCTCCAACTGAAATCCCTCATCCCAGAAACGATTGTGTAGGATCCTCCTCACCCATTCCACATGTGTCCCAGAGTTAGACTGCCTGTCCGAACATTTCCTTATGCTGCTCAGCATCAAACTTTTACTTTCAAATCTCCTGAGTGGAGTTGTGGGATTTGCAACACCTAGAGGTGTAAACAAGGTGTTGTTGTTATCATTAATCTTGCCGGATTGTTTATAGAGCTGCCAAGCCTTTGGGATTATCCGGAATATTCAGGAATTAAAGATTAATCTCTGGGAAACAGGTGCAAACAAAAACTAGCAGAAGGTCCCAGTGACATAAATATGTCTCTATTGTGAATATTTCTGTTAATAAAGACATTTAAAATCACACAGACAAACAATTACTGGGTGGGAAGGGCAGTTGGAGGCTGAGAATCATCTAACAGAACTTCCTGGGATACAGCAGGGATAAGGGCGGCATAGTGGTAGAGTTGCTGCCTTACAGCACCAGAGACCCAGGTTAGATTCTGACTATGGGTGCTGTCTGTACAGAGTATGTGAGATATGTATGAAATGGGAAACATTCTATCATTTCAACAACTACAATTAAAATACAGCCTGAAAAGTAATCAATATTTCAAATACCTCCAAATCCGAGATTATTTGAAAAAACATATACAAGGATATCAAACTCTGACTTCAGACTTATTAGACGAAGGAATGAACAGAGAGGCAGAATCAAGCAATTTAATATCATATTTATATAATATCATTTTACATATAGAAATACCATCGACAGAATTAATTAGAATGGATTGGGAACGAGAATTATTGATAAAAAATCCAAAAGACATGGGAAAAATACTTGCTATATGTACACAAATATTTGATTAATGTAAGACATAATTCAATTTAAAATTTCACATAGATTATATTACTCGTAAAGTAGACTGAATAACATTTTTCCAAATGTCTCCTCCATATGTGACAAATGTTTATCTCAAAATGCCACTGTAACACACTCTTTTGTCTCCTGCACAAAACTTTATAAATTCTGGAATGAAATTTTTGGAATTTTTACAAAACTATTTAATATAAAACTGAATCCCAACACAGAACTGATTATCTTCGGAACAATGGAAGACGGATGTAAGCTAACTACGTGTCAAAAATCTCTCTTTAATTATGGCTTAATAACGGCAAAAAAAACTATACTTAAATTTTGAAAAAATGCATCTACACCAACGCTTAAAATGTGGATTTCAAATATGTCGGAAATGTTACATCTTGAAGACATGAGATTCCTCCTAGCAGGTAAAGCAGACCAATTCTTAATGATTTGGTATCCCTTTATCGACTTTTTACAAGCATATGGTGCAACACAACCGTAGAAATTAAATGTTTCAGAACCGGGTGAGGGGTGGGTAAAGTTATTAAATAGGTATATCTCTCTTAATCTCTCTCTTTTTATTTCCTTCCTTTTTTTTTTTTTTTCTTTCTCTACTTCTTTTATCTTCTGTTTCATTATTTTTCCTTCTCTTTACCATTTTCTACCTTTTTGTTTACCTGTTTCTTTCTTCGGGCTTTCTTTACTATTTCACGAACTAACACTTTCACCACTTTTTACAATACTCTCTTTTCCTCTATCTTTCCTATCTTCATTTTCTGTTTTATTGTTAAATTAAAAATAACAAGTTGTACATGAACTGTAATATCTAAGTGTGTATTAGGTACTTATGTACTACAATATTGTACTTACTTCTAATTTTAAAAAAAATAATAAAAATAAAAAATCCTGTGCCTCCATGCCACCTGTAGAAACGTACTCTAAACCTCCAACTGAAATCCCTCATCCCAGAAACGATTGTGTAGGATCCTCCTCACCCATTCCACATGTGTCCCAGAGTTAGACTGTCTGTCCGAACATTTCCTTATGCTGCTCAGCATCAAACTTTTACTTTCAAATCTCCTGAGTGGAGTTGTGGGATTTGCAACACCTAGAGGTGTAAACAAGGTGTTGTTGTTATCATTAATCTTGCCGGATTGTTTATAGAGCTGCCAAGCCTTTGGGATTATCCGGAATATTCAGGAATTAAAGATTAATCTCTGGGAAACAGGTGCAAACAAAACCT
The DNA here is from genome assembly GCA_038087875.1 of Malacoraja senta. Lineage (NCBI taxonomy): Eukaryota > Metazoa > Chordata > Chondrichthyes > Rajiformes > Rajidae > Malacoraja > Malacoraja senta. Next base: position 10,808,057 of record CM075989.1, on the reverse strand, counting down.
ACAGAAGGTCCCAGTGACATAAATATGTCTCTATTGCGAATATTTCTGTTCATAAAAAAATGTTAAATCACACAGACGAACAATTACTGGGTGGGAAGGGCAGTTGGAGGCTGAGAATCATCTAACAGAACTTCAGATACAGCAAGGATAACGGCAGCATAGTGGTAGAGTTGCTGCCTTACAGCACCAGAGACCCAGGTTTGATTCTGACTGCGGGTGCTGTCTGTACAGAGTTTGTACGATTTCACCGTGACTGCATGGGTTTTCCAGTTTTCTCCCACACTCCAAAGACATAGAGGTTTGTAGGTTAATTGGCTTCTGTTAATTGTAAAATTGCCCCTAGTGTGTAGGATAGTGCTAGTGTACGGGGTGATTACTGGTCGGCGCGGACTTGGTGGGTTGAAGAGCCTGTTTCCACGCGGTTTCTCAAAAGTAAAACCAACCAGGAATGGCCACGCTCATGTAACTGGATTTCAGTGTCTGCAATTGGCTTGACATTGACAGGCAGGTCATGATGAAAATGAATTTAACTGCATTCTGCCAACATCTACCCATCCTCTCCCCCTCCCCCTCCATCTAGCCCAACCCAGCATCCCCTCACCCCAATGCAACCGTCTGTAAGAGTTATCCATGTCAGTTAGCTTACTGAGGCCTAAATTCAAAGGGTAAAATCTGCCTCCTCACTATCTTTGTACAGAATCTGTGCCAAGTTTTTATATGCTTTACAGCGACCCACACACATTAACAGAAGCAGCCCCAGCTTTCTGTGCTAAATGACCTCCAATAAAGTTACACCAACAAGTACACTGTTTGCTATTACACATTTCATCAGTTAGTATGTCTACTTGCCTTGTTTGCTCTAAGTAAGGTATTAAATTGGAACAACCTTTATACCCTTGTGTCCACAAGCCAAATGTTTTACTGTTTCAACCCAGAAGTACCCAATAGCAGGCTGGATAAATATTAGACTTGGCACAATTTGCTGCACTTATCAGCACTGTGATAGGGACTATTGATCGGAGGATGTTTCCACTGTTTGGAAAGACTACTGCACTATTGGATTCTTCCGGGTGTTTCAGCAAACAGATCTAATTCTGCACAAACAAGGCCTTCGGGCGGGGGAAAAAATACTAACTGCTGTTAGCAAAGTCAACGGCCTGTGACCAAACAGCTTCTAAAGAATGCGGCCATATTTACCTAACCTTTGATGGTGGTTTAACTCAATCCCGGTCTCCATTGGGTATGAGTTTAGCTGCAGGGAGCCCAAACAGGTTGGGGCACCTGGATTGGCTGGGACAAGTGCTACAGAATGTGGCCATTCTCGTCTGGCTTGCTGGCTCTTTCTCTGCTTTCACAATCCATAACCGGGCCCATTGTCAAAGGGGTTTGTTCAGGGAAGGTGTCCAGGGAGCAGATTTGTAAACAGAATTCCTGCTTCAAATGTTCATAATTTCTAGGAGCAGAATAAGACAATTCGACCCGTCAAGTCTACTCTGCCATTCAATCACGGCTGATCGATCTTTCCCTCTCAATCCCATTCTCCTGCCTTCACCCCATAACCCCTGACACCTTTACTAATCAGTCAAATCCCTGACACTCTTACTAATCAAACATGAATTATAGGGTAGAAACAAATGAACTGCAAATGCAGGTTTACAAAATAAAACCACTAAGCGCTGGAGTAACTCAAGTTGCTGCCTTGCAACACCAGCGACCCAGGATCGATCCTGATCTCGGGTGCTGACTGTGCGGAGTTTGTACGTTCTCCCTGTGACCCTGTTTTCTCCGGTTTCCTCCCACACTCCAAATACGTACAGGTTTGTACGTTAATTTTTTTTAAATAGTAAATTGTTCCTAGTGTGTAGGATAGGGTTAGTGTACGGGGTGATCGCTGGTTGTCGTGGACTCAGTGGGCCGAAGGGCCTGTTTCTGCGCTGTATCTCTCAAGTCTAAAGTGTAACTCAGTGGATCAGGCAGCATCCCTGGAGAACATGGATAGGTGACGTGGGCAGGACCAGGACACTTCATCATATCTGAGATGTTAATTGCTTTGTCCCTCCAGGGATGCCTGTGGAGTGTTTCCAGCATTTTCTGCTCTTCTGTTAAAAATGAAAACTGATTATAAGCCTCAACAAAGTCTCAGATGAGTAACCCAATGTTTCATCTCAGAAGAATAAACCAGTGTCCTGGGCTTATAATAACTCTTTGTGATTCTCCTCAGCTACTCCTGGTGGCGAGTGCAACAGTCCCGCCACTCTCTGGGCAAAGGAGGGGATCCAGGATCACAATTATTCAGTCGCTGTGTGGGATCTTGCTGTGTAGCAGCTAGCTGTCACGTTTCCCATCATTGTGATTACAGTTCAATGGTTGTGAAGGCCTTTGGGGCATCCTGAGAGCAATGTAAAAGGTACTCGAGAAATGCAAGTGTCTTGTTCAATAACACAGAGAGCAACCTAGACAATGGAAAATGGAGGAGAGGCCAGCGTGTATAACTGAGAAGAAGAAAGATGAAAGAGAGTTTGTGAGGCACAGCTTTTACTGTTGCTGCCTCACCGATCCAAGGACCAAGGTTTGTTCCTGACCTCAGGTGCTGTCTGCACAGGGTTTGCAACTTCTCTCTTAACAGGTTACTGAATAAATTGCCCCTCAGGTCTCTTAAATCTTTCCTCTCTCACTTTAAATCTCTATCCTCTGTTTCCAGACATCTCGACCTGTGAGAAAGACTGTGACCATTCACCTCGTCGATGCCTCTCATGACTTTGTTAGATCGCCTCTCAGCCTACAGGCAATAAAAGTCCCAGCCGCTCTGTACAACTCAACCCCTTGAGTCTTGGCAATATCCTGGTGAATCTTTCCAGTCTAATTAGGTAGTTCCTGTAGCAGGGTGACCAGAACTGTACACGGTACCGAGTTCCAAATGTGTGCTCACCCACTCACTGGTGTGTTGGCTTGTACATGTAACATAACATCCCAACTCCTGTATTCAAGCAACTGTTGCAAACACCTTCACCGCCCTGTCCGCCTGCGTTGCTACTTTCAGGGAACTGTGCACCTATAATCTTCAGTCTCTCTGCTCTACACCACTCTCCAGGTTCCTGCCATTTAACTAATTCAAATGTTAGTTAAAGGTTTTGTTTTAACTAACTCTGGTGTTTTCAATTGCCCCTGGTGTTTGGGGAGTGGATCAGAAAGTGGGATAACATAGAACTTGTGTGTTTAAGAAGGAACTGCAGATGCTGGAAAGTCGAAGGTAGACAAAAGTGCTGGAGAAACTCAGCGGGTGCGGCAGCATCTATGGAGCGAAGGAAATAGGCAACGTTTTGGGCCGAAACCCTTCCTCAGACTGATGTAGGGTGGAGGGGGGGGGGGAGAAGAAAGGAAGAGGAGGAGCCAGAGGGCTGAGGGAGAGCTGAGAAGGGGAGGAGACAATAAGGGCTACCGGAAATTGGAGAAGTCAATGTTCATGCCGCTGGGGTGTAAACTACCCAAGCGAAATATGAGATGCTGCTCCTCCAATTTCCGGTGGTGCTCACTTTGGCCATGGAGGAGGCCCAGGACAGAAAGGTCGGATTCGGAATGGGAGGGGGACTTGAAGTGCTGAGCCACCGGGAGATCAGGTAGGTTATTGCGGACCGAGCGGAGGTGTTTGGCGAAACGATCGCCAAGCCTGCGCTTGGTCTCACCGATGTAGAACTAGTGTGAATGGGTGATTGATTGATGGTCCGCGTGGACTCCGTGGGCCAAAGGGCCTGTTTCCATGCTGTATCTCTAAACTAAACAAAAAAATTTGATTAGTGTAGATATGTGCTGCATAGTCCCCACCACTCAGATGGGCAGAGTGGCCTTATTTCTATGCTGTATGACTCTATGTCTCTATCTCTATTTTCCTGTGTTATAAAAACACCACGTAAAAACAGGTCGCCATTGGTGTTCAAGCTTCCCAGAAACTCAGATAGAATTCCGCGGGATACATATTTTGATCTGCTGCCAATACCAAACTCATTCCAAATGTAGTAGAATCTCCCCCCCGGCATTAACACCAACAGTGGGTTTGTTAACATGAAACTTCTGGCACTTGTAGCGACATTGTGGAACCCAACAAGATTATTGAAAACAGTGGAACATGAAAAAAATGCGAAATTCTCCAGAATTTGACAGACTCTGTGTGAACCTTCTTGTTGTGAATTTAAACCCATGCATGCATTGGATAATGTGATGAATCAAAAATGTCCTTTCAGCCAGTGAGAGGAAGAGTGCTGGCAGAGCTTCAAGATTTGTTGCAAAAATTCAACGAGCTCCTCATTAAAAGCCCATTGAGTTATCAATAATTAAAACTCAAGCTGTATTTCTGTGGTCGAATGTTCTCCGTAATGGAAATGAGGTGTGGATTTCCTTTACAATTTTGACTTTGATCAGTGATAACTTGCGATTATACAGAACCACTAACAGAGCGAGACCTCCCGGGGTATTTCACGGGTGTTCCAGCAAAGGGGGTTTGATACCCAGCCACAACAGAAGGTGACCAGTGGACCTGAAGCTTGGGCAAAGAAGTGTGCTCTAAGGTGGGTTCTCAAAGACACACGAGAGATGGAGAATTGAAGAAGGTTTTTTCAGGATTTTTTTTCACAGGACCTTTGCAATTGATGGAACGGTTGCTATCAGTGGAGAGCCGGGAGTGAGGGACGTGCTAGAGACCAGAGCTGGTAACATAAAAGCTGATGGAAGGACCAGAACCTGTATGTTAACCTCCTCTCTTTCTGCAGGATTTTCTATTTCAGATTTCTAGCACTTATTTTCACGGAGTTGGTGAAATGCAAAAATCTCAAGACTCAAGGGTCTGTTTCTATGCTGTACCTTTAAACTAAACTTATCTGATCTAAAAAAATGAGATCAGTGTAGATACATGCTGCAGAGTCCCCACCACTCAGGTGGGCAGAAGGGCCTTTTTGCATGCGGTATGACTCTATGACTCCTGTGTTAAAAAAACACAAAAACAGGTTGGTGCTCCAGCTTCCGAGAAACTCAGATATAATTCCATGGGGTCAGACGGCCGGGTTGAGGGGGGATGGGGGGGGGGGATAGCGGGAGAAATTGATGCACATCCTGTGGAGCCCAGGTAAGAGAGGGGGGGGGGGGAGGAGAGGGGGGGGGGGGGTATGTTTCTCTCTCTACGGACACTGCCTGGTCTGCTGAGAATGCCCAGCACCTGATGTTTTTTATTGCAGATTTGCAGCACAGACATTTTTTTTCACGTTAAGATCCTCCGGCTTGTTTTCAAACCCATCCAGAGTCTCATTTTTCCTCCCTTTGTTATTCTAGTCATGCCCCGAACCACCCCCACTTGCTCAGTGCTGCTCTGCTTCTGAACGCTTGAGTAACCCTGAATGTAATTGCTCCACCACTCGTGACCAAGCCTTCAGCTGCCTGGGTGTCAAACTCTTGAACCCCCTCCTTAAATCTCAAAGCCTAGTGTCCCCTCCCAGAAAAAACGGTCTTCAAACCAACCTCTCAACCTTTGGTGCCCTGCACTAATAGCAAAGATCCTACAGCGAGCAAGATAGTCCTCTCGACGAAAAAGACGTAGTACGGTCATGGGCAGATTCATGGGTAATTTTCGGCCTCATTTCCGTAACCGGCTTCCGTCTCCACACCAAAGATCCCATAGCGGAGCAAAGATCACTAGTGCGGAGACGGAAGCCGGTTACGGAAACATCCTCGTAAAAATAAAAGTTCTTTGGTAAAAATCTTCTCCTCATTTTCAGAATTATAATTTATTAACATAAGCTGTTCCCCCGCAACGTTGATTACACTGCGAGTCGGGTCGGGTCGGGTTACTGAAATGGATGAAAAAAAGGCCCACGTTCCGTTCCATTGCATACTACACGTCAGCCCATTGCATTTAGCAGGTCTATCTTGCTCCGCTATAGGATCTTTACTAATAGCTCCCGTGTAACATGTTTCTTCTTTCTTTCTTAACATTCCTGGGAAGCTGCTTGGGATCTTTGGTTACATTAAAGGGCCTGCAAAAACAGGAACTGCTGTTGCTGCCGCTGTTAATTTCATTTAAAAAGTCCCACGGCAAGTTATGGACGAAACTTGACACTAAGCTGGAGCCTGAAGCAGACTGGGAGATAATAGTCATCAGCAGCTTGGTCAAGGACAAGCACTCTGATAAAGATCTCAAAAGAGAAAGCTGGGAACCAGAGAGTAGAAGAATCTGGGAGTAAAGGTCACTTAATACTGTACTTTATGTCTGAATCTAATGGCTGGCGTTGTCTATCATCATGATTTCAAATGGATTAAACATATTTTAAAAACTGTTGTAAAAGCAAGGATAGATGAGCACTTCGAACATTAGTTTAAGTAACCTTGCCTGCGTCAATGTTTGGCGAGCTTCCTCACACTAATGAACAGTAAGACATTGTTTATGTGGTATTCTGACCACATTGGACACAGCAACCTTTCATAAATGCCTCTCAGTTTTTTATTAGGCTTGTAAACACCTTTCCAATGCACCGTAAACAGTGTCCACACTGGTGTACCTTGATGGGGTTCACTTGAATACTTCCACCTGACTGAAGAAACAAGGAACTGCAGATAGACAAAAAAATGCTGGAGAAACTCAGCGGGTGAGGCAGCATCAATGGAGAGAAGGAATCGGCGACGTTTCAGGTCGAGACCCTTCTTCAGACTGATGTCGGGGTGGAAAAAAGAAAGGAAGTAGGTGGAGACTATGAAGAAGGGTTTCGGCCCGAAACGTTGCCTATTTCCTTCGCTCCATAGATGCTGCTGCACCCGCTGAGTTTCTCCAGCATTTTTGTGTACCTAGGTGGAGACTATGCTGGTTCATACAGAGAAGGACACAATGTGCTGCAGTAACTCAGCGGGTCAGGCAAAACCCCCAGGGAACGTGGATAGGTGACGATGGACACAACGTGCTGGAGTAACCATGTTTTCCAGGGATCCTGTCTGACTTGCTGAGTTACTGCAGAAACCTTGTGTGCTTCTCTGTGACCCACTGCACAAGTCCAGGTGTAGATGTGGATAAATGTGAGGTTATCCACTTTGGTGGCAAGAACAAGAAGGCAGATTATTATCTGAATGGTGTCAGATAAGGAAAAGGGGAAGGACAACAAGATCTGGGTGTGCTTGTTCATCAGCCACTGAAAGTAAGCATGCAGGTACAGCAGCCAGTGAAGAAATTGGAGGAAATGCACCTCATATTCCACTTGGGCAGTCTACATCCTGGGGGCTTGAACATTGAATTCTCCCAATTCTGCTAGCCCTTGCTGTCCCCTCCCCTTCATCAGCCATCCGGTTGTCTCCTCCCCTCCCCCAGCCCTCGGGCTCCTCCTCCGCCTTTTTTCCTTTTTTCCTTTCTTCTCCCCACCCCCTATCAGTCTGAAGAAGGGTTTCGGCCCGAAACGTTGCCTATTTCCTTTGCTCCATAGATGCTGCTGCACCCGCTGAGTTTCTCCAGCATTTTTGTGTACCAAAGCTAATGGCATGTTGGCCTTCATTGCGAGAGGATTTGCGTTTAGGAGCAAGGAGGTCCTACTACAGTGGTCCAGGGCCCTGGTGAAACCACACCTGGAGTATTGTGTGCAGTTTTGGTCTCCTAATTTGAGGAAGGACATTCTTGCTATTGAGGGAGTGCAGCGTAGGTTCACAAGGTTTAATTCCCGAGATGGCGGGACTGACATACGATGAAAGAATGGGTCGACTGGGATTGTATTCACTGGAATTTAGAGCGGGAATCTTACAGAAACATATAAAATTCTTCAGCGATTGGACAGGCTAGATGCAGGAAAAATATTCCCGATGTTGGGGGAGTCCAGAACCAGGGGTCACAGTTTAAGAATAAGGGTAGACCATTTAGGACTGAGATGAGGAAGAATGTTTTCACCCAGAGAGTTGTGAATCTGTGGAATTCCCTGCCACTGATGGCAGTGGAGGCCAATTCACTGGATGTTTTCAAGAGAGAGTTAGATTTAGCTCTTAGGGTTAAAGGAATCAAGGGATATGGGGGAAAAGCAGGAACGGGGTACTGATTTTGGATGATCAGCCATGATTATATTGAATGAATGATGCTGGCTCAAAAGGCTGAATGGCCTACTCCTGTCCTATTTTCTATGTTTCTGTGTTTCAGATCTAGAGAAGGAATAGAATGGATATTGGCAGAAATTGGACGTGGTTTAAGATTCAGTAATGATCAAGACAGCTCATTAATGATGAGGTGACCAGAAAGGAGAAATTAGTCAAATGGTAGAAACAAGGAACTGCAGATGCTGGTTTATACCAAAGATCGACACAAAGTGTTGGAGTAACTCAGCAGGCCAGGCAGCATCTCTGGAGAAAAAGGATGGGCGACATTTCGGGTCGAGACCCTTCTGTATTGCCATTTCCTTATTACCTTCGAGCTACTGGAGCTCTGCGGTCTCTTGAACCTGACGTAGTCCATGTGGCGAAGACCCTCCTATGGGGTTCGCTGGCTTTGAGACCACCAAATGCCTTGCTGAGCCACAATCCGTGGTCACAAATTAACTAGGCTAGGGAAGGGTAGCAGGTGTCCTCTACCATAGTCACCTGCCCCTTGGCTACAGCCTGGTCATTTTATCAACCTCATTCTTTATTTGGGCTTTTATTTTATCAATTGGATTTAAGTTCTGTGATTGGATTTGAACTCATGCCTCTGGTTCATCAATTCAGCCCCCGAGAAGACGTTCAGTAAAGTAATTGCCACGCTACCGTTGCCATTATTTGTCATTGTGTTCCAATGAATTATTATCAAAAAGGATATCAAAATCACTCCTGCCCCTGAAGAAGGAAGTATGAACTTATGTGTCTCAGTAAAGACTGAGACCAAAAGACATTTTATTACAGCCTGGAAATGGCCTTTTAAGCTGAGCTTTTGTCATTAGTGCTAAGATTCTGATACACCTCTCCTTGCCAGAACCTCGATCTAATTCTGAGCTGCATTGAAAAGTGAGCGAGAGAGAAAACAAACTCAATTGGAGCCAAATCATTAAAGGAGACTAGCAATGATCAAATAAATGCCCTTGAGGAAGCAAAGAGCTAGTCCGTGCATGCCATCGCAACCATCTGCAGGATATACGGGCATTCAAGTGGTCATCTATTGTTGCTTTCACTACAAGCCCATAAGGTTGGAACCCCATCTTAGATTAATGGTTGCCTTGCTCATTTGCCAAGATGTTTCACTTTGGTTCAAGTACAGTTGTTGGCTTCATCTTGCCCTTGTTACCCATGTCCACGCCATCCAGTATTCACATGAAGTCTTCTGAACTTTATTAACCAATGGATAAGCCACTGTCTGCTCACAGAGGTGGATTTAGAGATGGGTCTGAAGGAGTAGAGAGAGGTATAGATGTTTAGGGAGAGGATTGCAGAACTTGTGGGCTCATTAGCTAAAGGCATGATTGCCAAAACTAGCGATGGTATACAGGAGAGAGCAAGAGGTCTAAACTAGAGGAGCACAGCGATCACAAGAGCTTTTAGGAGATTGACTGGTTGAAAAATACAGCATGGAAATAGGTCCTTTGGCCCACTGAGTCCACACTGACCATTCTATGTTATTCCCACCTGCACCCACTCCCTACACACTAGGGGCAATTTACAGAGATCAATTAACCAACAAACCCCGCATATCTTTGAGATGTGCGAGGAAACCCGAGTACCTGGAGGAAATCCATTTGGTCACAGGGAAAACATGCAAACTCCACAAAGACAGCACCCGAGGCCATGATAGAACCTGGATCTCTGCCGCTGTGAGGCAGCAGCTCTCCCAGCTGCACCACCGTCGTGTACTAAGATTAGAATGACAGTGAGGTGTGAGACCACGGGGAGATCCGTAAAACAAGGGTGAGATTTTAAAACATTAGATGGCCAATGATGATGATTTACATAGTGTAAGGGATATGTCCTTGACCTCCTGAAGCAAAGCTCTCCTCTCTCCACACTCACTCCTGTGATGTTTACCCTCTATTTGCAAAGGCAACAAATGACAAAGAAATAACTATGTTTAGCAATTTAGAAGGATTACTGGTTCTTGCACCAACACCTGTTCTTTAACAATCGACCAAGTTATAATCCTATAAATCCGGTCATAAATCACCATGCCTCCCACATTCTTGATCGGATTAGGCCCTGAACAGCCTCTCGAGACTTTAAAGGAGGATTAAAAAAAAAGATTTCTTATTTTAACAACGCGATAAATGCCATTGACTTATGCAATGCTATCAGAGCAAGTCCTAAACAAACCACCCAGCCAACTAACTCTCATCTGGAACCAAGTCTAAAACCAGAATAAACAGCTTCTTGTGTAAGTAACCTTGGCAAAGGATCAAGAAAGGAAACGGGCTGTTTTCATTTATGGAGGAATAGTCAGTGGTTCTTGTGGCTTTTAGTTACACTGCAATTAACAATTTTTAAAAAAACATTTGCCTCAGGTTTTCAAGCAGCCTGCAGTAAACCTCAAAGCCAGGGATACATTTCATTTGTACTTTTGGCTGGTTGTTTCTTTTGAGGAGTGAGTGGGAGTAGATTGTTGGATTATCTCTTCAATTTTTTTTAAAGCAGTTACAGCAATGGTTTGACCTTGACAACTGCAATCACAGGTTTACGAGAATGATCCCAGGAATGATTGGATTAACATATGATCAGCTGTAATCACGCACGTTTACTATCAAGATATGAAAGGGTTTTGTTAACTGTTGTGCTATGTTTTATTTTTGAAATAGCTCTTCGATAGTCTGGTTGGTGATGTTAGACATGGCTGCACCTTAACACGTGGGTTGAATTTGCAGCTCATTCATTATATCCATTCACAGATGTGGGTGTCACTGGAAGCCCTGCATTTATTGCCTGTCCTTAAAAACCTCTTCAGTCAGTGGCTTGCTCAGCCATCTCATAACGTCATACGGTATAGGAGCAGAATTTGGCCCATCAAGTTTACTCTGCCATTCAATCATGGCTGATTTATCCTTCCCTCTCAACCCCATTCTCCTGCCTTCTCCCCAACTAATCAAGAATCTATCAATCTCTGCCATGAAAATACCAATTGACTCGGCCTCCTTCTGTGGCAATGAATTTACAGATTCACTCCTCTTTGACTAAAAAAATTCCTCCTCATCTCCTTTCTAACTGTGCATCCATTTATTCTGAGGCCCTGGCCCCTGGTCCTTGACTGCCCCACTTGAGGAAACATCTTCACCACTTCCATTCTATCCAGGCCTTTCAACTATTTGGTAAATTTCAATGAGGTTCCCCCTCATCCTTCCAAGCTCCAGCGAGTACAGGCCCAATGCCATCAAACGCTCAGCATATGTTTTAACCCAATCATTCCTGGGATCATTCTCGTAAACCTCCTCTGGACCCTCTCCAACGCCACCACGTTCTTTCTCAGATATGGGGCCCAAATCTGAAGACAATTAAGAATCTTGATTGTATCTCGGAAGTGAGATATATGCCTTCCTGGAGTTGGAATTGGTGGGTTCCTTCCATATAGACTATTTAGTCATTGACGTACAACACACAAACGGGCCCTTCACCTCACAATTTCCTGCCAACATTCTTCCCCTTCTACATTCTCTCCAGTTGCTGCATTAGGCCTGTACCCTTCTGTGCCGTACCTATATAGGTGTTCAACTCTCCCTTAAACATCAGGTTGGCAAGTAGAAGATTCTACACTTGGTAGATGATGAATGGTTAGAATTCTCTACCCCGGAGAGAAACTGGGGAAGAGCAAGCGAGAAGTAATCGAGGGGAGGCAAAGCAAATAGAGAGAGAGAAAGATAAATGAAGTGAGAGAAAGAGGGGAAGGAAAAGGAGAAAAAAATTCAGATGAAATAAATAGAGAAAGTAAAATAATTAAACAGAGAATAGAGAAAGGGTGGCAGTGTATTCCAGGCACCCATCACTTTTGGCGTAAAAACTTGCCCCCATACATTTACACTTTAAACTTCCCGCCTCTGACCTTAAACCTCTGCCCTCTAGTCTTTGACATTTTCACCCTGGGAAAATGGTTCTGACCGTCTACCCTAATGAGGTCTCTCATAATTGTATACCTTCTGGTTAGTGCTTTCACATTAATGTCTCTGCCAACTCCTGATACTGCCATCGGAAGCCCACAACACTCTGTAGGCATGGCTGCATCCTACGAAACATTTGCCTGCTTTGCCAGGGAATGCTGTGCTTGCACCAAGACTAAGTCCGTTTTCTATAAACTGCAGATAGATATATCCGATTGGAAAATCTTAGCAACGGAGATTGTTTGTTTTTAATACTGGTCTTCTCCCCTCCTCCTCTCAGGAAGGTATTAGAGTTTTTGCCAGGTTTGGAATTTGTGAAACAGACCACCCTCTGCCCCATAGTTGGCCGGAGCTGTGGGCAGGAGCCACTGCGGAGTTACTGGGAGCTCTGCTCGTGTTCCTCTTCTCCTCTCCTAAAGCCCCTGTCCCACGAAGCGAGTTTACCCAAGAGCTCTCCCAAGTTAAAAAAAAATCAAACTCGTGGTATTCTACAAACTCCTACGACTTTCCACGAGTATGTTCACGAGCTCGTACGAGTAAAAAGTTTTAAAAAATTCATCACGAGTATTTTTTTTACTCATGGACATTTTTCAGTGTTGAAAAAACTTCACGAGTAAAAAAATACTCGTGATGAAAAAAATGGTTACTTTTCACACGTAGGAGCTCGTGAACATACTCGTGAACAGGAGGAGGAGTTCGTAGAATACCACGAGTTTAATTTTTTTTAAAACTCGGGAGAGCTCTTGGGTAAACTCGCATCGTGGGACAGGGCCTTAACCACATAGCCAGTGTGGCCCGTCCACAGCCCAACACACTGCCCTGTTGGGATTAGCTGACCTAGGGTTGGTGCTTGAGCTTCATAATGCACTAGAGTAAGGCCCATCAACTATACCATTGGGTATAAATGTCTGAATCCTTGTCATGACTTGTTCATACATCCTGCATCTGTGATTACAGCACCAGAGCCCCGGGTTCTATCCTGACTACGGGTGCTTGTCTGTACAGCGTTTGTACATTCTCCTTGTGATCTGCTTGGGTGTCCTCCGAGATCTTCGGTTTCCTCCCACACGCCAAAGACGTACAGAGTTTGTAGGTTAATTGGCTTGGTATAAATGTAAATTTGCCCTAGTGTGTGTAGGATCGTGTAAGTGTGCGGGGATCGCTGGTCGGCGCGGACCCGGTGGGCCGAAGGGCCTATTTCCATGCTGTATCTCTAAACTAAACTAAAAAATAATAAATCTTGGCCATGGGACTATTGCAGGTCAATTGGCTACATTGAGCATTGCTAGAATGCCCCAGCATTGATAATTTAACATTGATTGAGAGCTAGAGATGCAGTTTTGAATCTTGATGGCTTGGTTGATAGTGTCTTAACCAGCCTAGGCCTAATCCAGTGGCTCGTAGTGTAATGGTGACATAGAGGTGTGCAGCACAGAAACAAGCTCTTTGTTCATGTCAACCAAGTTGTCATATTGGGCTAGTTTGCCTGCATTTGGACAATAGCTCGCTAAATCCTTCCAATCCATGTATGTGTCCACATGACTCTTAATAGTCACAGTTGTATCCGCTTCTATTGCTTCATCTGGCAGCTCATTCCAGATAAAGGCTACCCTCTGAGTAAAAACATCGTGCCTGAGGTTAATAGGTGACTGTAAATTGCTCTTAGTGTGTAGGTGAGTGGTAAAAACTGAGGGGAGTTGATGGGAATGTGGGGGAATAGAATGGGATTACTGTAGGATTAGTGTGAATGGGTCCTTGATGGTTGATGTGGACTCAATAGCCTGCAGATTCTGTGAGCTACTGTATGAATCTTTGCCATAAACGATTTCCTATTTCCTCTTATAGCTTCATACAGATGCAAGAACTGGGTGGTCTTGCCACGGTATACAAAAATCAGCACAATATTTGTGTTGCTTACGAGCTGCCATACAAGTCTGCTCAGCTCCTCGTCTCACAATGTCAGGTCTTTCCAATGATTTCCCCAGTCTTTAGTTTGGAGATATGGCATGAAAACAGGCCCTCCGGCCCACTGAGTCCGCGCCGACCAGCAATCACACCATACGCTAACACTATCCTACACACTTGGGACAATTGACTATTTTTATCGAAGCCATTTAACCTACAAACCCGCATGTCTGGAGTGTGGGAGGAAACCGGTGTACCTGGAGAAAACCCAAGCATTCACTCGGAGAACATGCAAACTCTGTACAGACAGCACCTGTTGCCAGGATTGAACCCGGGTCTTTGACGTGTAAGGCAGCAACTCTACTATTGTGCCACCATGCCGCCCCAATGGGGTCAATGGAGGTTCAGTCCATGGAGTATTTTTGAAGTGTGCTTGCAGGAAGAGGGCAAAGGTTTAGAGTAAGAGATGGGAGGTTTATGGGTGATCTGAGGAAGATCTTTTTTCACCCAGTGGGTGGCTGGAGTCTGGAATGCGCTGCCTGAGGGGTTATGGAGGTAGAGATTCTCAAACCCATTTAAGGAGTGTGTAGAGTAGCACGAATCACCGAGACATAGAAGCCTGCAGACCAAGTGCCGGTAAATGCAATTACAGTATAGATAAGTACTATCTGCTCGGCATGGACATGCTGGGCCGAAGGGCCAGTGCCTGTTCTGTAATACTACTCGAGACTTCAGAGTAGGAAGTGTAGCACCTGACTGGAAAATGATAAGCTCTGAGGGCTAACAAAGTCACATCACAAAGTTATTAGTGATGTTAGTTATCAGTCTGGGCACACGGAATACTTCCCCGCTCTTCTGTAAAATAATGCGTTGCAATCTTCTACATTCACCTGAGGGCCAGAATCTCATCAACAGCGTTGCTCTCCCCCGTGACTGGCACGAGAGTGTCTTTCAAGACCTTTGTGCCCAATGCGTTGGAATGAAGCCTGAAACCTATGTCCTGCGGCTGAGAAATGAGATTACGACCAACCAAGCCACAGCTGAAGCTGGAAAAATAAATCAGTGCTGTCAGAATTATTTCCACAGTAGTTGCTGGCTATGATGACCAGTGCATTAGAACAGCTGGGCTAATCTGAGGGGTGTTCATGAATGCCCTGGCATCATTTCAACGCTCATTAATCTTGAATGGGCTTTCAACAGCGCTGTAATAGTCAACAACGCCATAGGCACAGAGAATGATAAGCTTGCATTTTTATAGCGCCTATCACAACCTCGCTATCCTCCACAGCACTTCACAGCAAACGAAGCACACAAAGTGTAGCCATTGTTCCAATAGAAGAAGGGAGAGTCAAACCGAGCAAAGCTTACAGCCCAATGCAACGAACATTGAAATTCCCAATTTTAAGCAACCCCTACAACACGCTCCCCCCTCCCCTTTCTCCTCGCACTCCCCTTTCTTGCCCCCTACCCCCTCCCCTGTGTCCCATGTGGACTTACACCTATCTCTCCCCCCCCTCCACCCACATTCCTTCCTCCAGCTTCATAATTCGTAACTCTTCAATCCCCATGGTTTAATCTCTGTCCTTTGTTCCAACTATCTGCCTGCCAACATCCCCGTCACCTGCTCACCTGTTACCTGCCACACTTTGACCTGTCTCTCTCAGCTCTCATTCTCCCCCCCCCCACCCCCATGAAGAAGGGTCCCATCCCGAAACATCATCTATCCATGTTCTCCAGAGATGCTGCCTGACCCATTGAATTACTCCAGCACTTTCCTTTTTCGAGCAAAGCTTATCCCTGTAACTGACCTGTGATAGTGATCAGAGGGACTGTATTTATGATTTTGATTGAGGAATAAATATCAGCTGGGGGACTTTTAGATAACACCATGGAAACGTTCACATCAGTCCAGGAGGGCAGCTCTCATGATTATCTCCTCCCCACCTAGCGTTTGCGTGAGTGAGTGTAGATGGGCATAAAACATGACATGGACATGGTGGGCCAGAATACACATTTCTGTGCTGTACATCTCAGTTTACTTTAGAGATACAGCACGGAACCAGGTCCTTCAGCCCACCGAGTCTAATCACCTGATCATCCCAGTTGCACTATATCCCACCTTCTCATCCACTCTGTACACATTACATAGAGGCCAATTAACCTACAAACCAGGGAATAGATGGGCAGCATTTCAGGTTAGGACCCTTCTTTAAACGGGCGTCATAGGGGGAGAAAGCCGGAAAAGAGAGCTGGGAATAGAGCAAAGCCCAGCGAGTGACACATGGATACAGGAGAGAGGTGGCTGATTGTCAGATGAGTGGACAAAGGCGAGAGATGAAAAAGAGACAATAGGGTATCAGATAAGGAGGGAAGAGGATGAGTGAAATGTAAAGCAGGAGGATATGGATGGAAACGACATGGTGGTGGGGAGGGGGGTGAAAGGAGGGATAAAAGGGAAGGGAGGGGAAAGGAGCAGAGAGACTGGGAGTGGTGTGAGATAGTGGGAGAAATGTATGTGCACTCCTGTGGGAGGTTCAGGGGAAAGAGGAGGGGGTGTGGGTAAGGGTATGAATTTAATGTTCATACTGTTGGGTTGTAGGCTACTCATGCTGAATATGATAGTGGACCTCTTCTCAAACAAACTAAGAAGTGGCTCATAGCGTCATACAAGATGGAAAAAGGCCCTTCAGCCCAACTTGTCCATGGCGGTCAAGATGCCCATTCTAAGCAAGTCCCATTTGCCCGACTTTGATAGATCTCTCTCTAAATTTTTCCTGATTACATATCTGTCCAAATGTCTTTGAAACCTTGGTATTGTATCTGCCTCAACTGTTGCCTGGATACAATGGGCCTGAAGCTTAAATACACCAGGTGAGCACCATCCTCCATCAGCTGTCATGTGTGGTTTTAGTTGGTGTCCCTGAACAAACTGCTGGGACTTTAATTCCCTGCTGACTCCCCAAGCTGTCAGCACTGTTGGAATGTGTGGGAATAGAACGTGCTAATCAGGAGTAATGTCGGGATATTCGATGCAACGATGAGGAGAGGCAAGGCTTTGGTGAGATGCTCAGTGCCAGAGTGGAAGGTGATCAAAGGAAAAGAGGTCACTGCCGTTGGTCCATCTAATGAACAGTCTGTCATGAGGCTGATGATGCTGGAAAGGGCAGGCAGGCAGGCAACGTATCGACATTATGTGTTTGGACAAGCAAGATTGTCTTCCAGTGGCACAGGCTGCCAGCTGATTCACACAGATGCTAGTCACTGGGACACAGGGATGTCTCAGGAGCAAACATTACTCTTGATGAATTTATAAAACGTAGGAGTCAGAGAACCATAGAACTAGGACACAGGCCTTCAGCCCACTGAGTCTATGCTGGCCATCAAGTTACACAAATCCCAGACCAATCCTGTTTCATTCTCCCCACATTCCCATCTACATCCTTCAGATTCTACCATTCACCCACACACTTGGAGAAATTTGAAATCAACGCAAGCGTCTTTGGGATGTCACAGGAAACAGGAGCACCTTATGCGCAGATATGGATTATTCCCTTTGCATGCAGGGAATGGCAGGATATGGATTATGCGCATGTTTGGCACAGCAATTGTGGACCGAAGGTCCTGTTCTGGTTTTGTACCATTCTATGGTCTATGTTCTTTTTCCAGCATGTACAGATTTAGTTTGGTTTAGTTTTGTTTATTTTAGTTTAGAGAGCCTATTTGGTTTAGTTTCAGTGTCAAAACAGGCCCTTCGGCCCACCGAGTTCGTGCCGACCAGCGATCTCCGTACACTACCACTATACTACCACATTTGGGACAATTTACACATTTTCTTGAAGCCAATTAAACTACAAACCTGTACGTCTTTGGAGCGTGGGAGGAAACCAGAGCACCTGGAGGAAACCCACGCAGTCACGGGCAGTAAGCACAATATCTGTACAGACAGCACCCGTAGCCAGGATTGAACCCGGGTCTCTGGCACCGATTCTTGTGCTTTCTGGGAAATTCCTTGGGGTATTTCATCATGTAGCATAATTGCAAATCTGTTTCTGGATTTCAGTTGCTGGAACGTCTCCACACCTTCCCATTGACAGTTACCTGAGAGCATTTACCTCCCACACCTGTGGTTCACCATCGACAGATAGTGAGCTTCAACCCAAAACAGTGATTGCGTTACCATCAGCAGTTTTAGTATTACACAAGTATCATCTACAAAAGCTTATCAACCATACCGAAGCAGAGCATTCGGCCCATCAGATCCATGCTGGCTCCTAAGGAGGGATTCCATTAATCGGGTCTCCCTTTTGCTTAGCTCCCTGTGTTTTCCCTCACCCATGTTCAGCAGCTTCCCTGTTGATTATTTTTTGCCATTGATCTACAGTAGTTGGTCAGTTACAGCAACCAATGAACCTACCATGTCACTCACTCAAGGGGGTTGTATAGAACACCCTAGTTACATGCCTGTCTGTCAGCTCCTCCCACACCTGCCATCTCCACCACCCTGGACGACTAGGGCAGCGGCTACATAGGACACCGCCATCCACAGCTTCCCCTCCAAGCCTCACATCTCCTCCAAGTGTGACTTGGACATCCATTGCCATTCCTTCATTGTACTGAGTCTAATGTCCACAACTCGCTGCCAACAGCACACCAGAAGGACTGTCACATTGATAGGTCTAAGCTCACCACTTCTCCAGGGCCACTTTGCAACAGCTTATAAACGCTGGCCTCTTCAGCAATTACCACATCCCCAAATATGTATGATTAATAAAAAGAGAAACTCCTTCAGCAACTCCAGATGACCCTGCCGTGGCCTGCATAGTATTTTGGAGATTGCTGGCTGAAATTCTCCTTCCTGCGTTCCTCCAGAGACAACAGTGTTGGTGTTTCTTCCTCAAGAGAAATGGGGTGGAAGCAATTCTTCTGAGGCCCACAATTGAGAGAAATGTTTTTCATCTGTTTAGTTTTAAGGGTCAGAACATCGGTGACAAGTTAATCGTCTGTTGCTCCTGAACTGATTGCTTTCTGGGCCATTTCAGAGAGCAGTTAATAGTCAATTTCTTTGGTTTGTTACTGTTGCTCGCCACTCGTTCTCATTCAGGTAAGACCATGACATTTGATCTGTAGTGTTGCAATGTGTGTCGAGGTGGCTGATTAGACCAATCTGGGCTCGATAGTTCCTTCCGTGTCGGTGACAGGGGTGTCAGGAAGCTGCAACATCATGGTTCTTGCTTATTGAGATTCGCTTTTCCTCTTTGCTTTCCTCCACTCCAGCTTCCTCACACGAGTGAGCACGACCTTTAGCACGGGTGCGGCAACGAGGACAATCTGATGCTTGTTCTTTCCAGGGCCGTGCGTCAACGATGAAACTCTTCAGGGATGTTCTATTAGAGTCGTTGAACCTCTTCGACTGACCACAGTCCTCAGTCAGCTCTCCAGAAAGTAGCTCCTTTGCTATTCTGTCATCGGACTCCTGCACTCCTCCACTCATCCAGCGTACGATTCCGAGGCCCCGTCATCATTGTATCATAGGCACGGGTTACAGTCACTTTATGCATGGTTAGGTCCAGCCAACAGCTGTGAGATGGATGACTAGTTAAGTTGCTTGTTCAGCAGTCCCAGTGGAAAGATAAATGTCCACCAGGCTCGGACTTCCCTGCTCTGAAAAAATCCGCACAGGATGTGTAGAGAATTTAACCATGCGGAGCACAGTAGCGCACTCTATAAATGCACCATTCAATGAGGTTAGAGTCGATCAGTGACCTGAATCTATACTTCTATCTCAACTACATATCCTTCAATAAACATCCATTAATCTCAGATTTTAAAATCAATACGTCCAATCAATCACTGAAATCATTATTGGGTCAGAGGTAGTGGAGATCAATAGAGTTTAATTGTCACACACAGCAGGTCTAGAACAATGACATTCTTACTTGCTGTAGCTTTACAGGCCCATTAAATGCAGCAACATAACAAACTAATATACCATACATTACCAGTTCTTCTAAGGAAACCAGACTACCATCGTGCAAGACAAAGTTAAAATACGAGGTGCAGTTTTAGATGTGCAAGGCCTGTAGTAGTGCTTTTTCTGTGCTCAGGTAGATTGTTGTGCTTAGAGTTGTGCAAGCAGGTTCAAGATCCACTGGTGGATGTGCAGAAGGTGTTCTTGAACCTTGTTCTTAGACTCCTGTACCTACCTTGATCCTGATGGTAGCAATGAGACAAAAGCGTGAGCAGGGTGGTGTAGGTCTTTGATGATACTAGCTGCCTTCTTGAGGCAGCATTTTCTGTAGATCCCTTTGACAGCAGGGAGCTCAACACTGGGCAATGTCCACCATTTTCTGCAGCCTGTTTTGTTCTTGAGCGTTTGAATTATTAAAGCGAGCTGTGTGCAACCATTCACTATGCTCTTAATCCCACACCTGTTGAAGTTGGATAGAGTGTTTGGCGACAGGTCGATCTCCTCAAAGGACTGAGGCAGTAGAGGCATTGGTGAGCTTTCTTTGCCATTGCATCAATGTGCTGGGCCCAGGACAGATCTGAGATATGCACGCCCTGAAATTTGAAGCTGTTTACTCTCCCCATCGATGCAGACAGCTGCATGTTTCCCTTGTCTTTCCCTTCCTGAAGTCAACGATTAGTCTCATGTTGAGAGCAAGATTGTTGTTCTGGTACCCCTCAACCAGACTATTAATAACCCTCCTGCAAGATGGCGTTGGTGCTGTATCTGGCTGCACATTTGTAGGTGTGGAGAGAGTGGGTATGGATATCGGTGTTTGTGCCTCCTGCTCATTCTCCTGATGTAAAGGATTTCTATTTAACATCTCATCCATAGAACTGTATCTCAGACAATGTTCTGGGCCCTCAGTACTGCATTCAGAGTGCCTGTTTGAAGTATGTGGTCAAATCTTTAGAATGGAGCCAAACTTTCTGGTTCAGAGATGAATGGCGACCACAGAGCCATGCCTGACATGTCCCATATTTCTTATAATGCAGAAGCAGCCATTTCTGCCCATCGAGTCCATGCCAGCCCACAGAGCAATCCCATTCCCCACTCATTTTTTCCTTGTAACCTATGGTTCCCACATCCAACCCCTTCCCATTCCTCCAGATTCAACCACTCAGCTGCAAATCATAGCGGCCATTTAATCTATAAACCCACATGTCTTCGGGATGCCAGAGGAAACTGGAGACCCAAAGCCTATCCTCATGCTCACAGGCACAACATTCAAACACATCAGAAGGGGTCAGGATTGAACCGGGGTCGCTGCCACTGTGAGGCAGCGGCACTACCAGCTGCACCACTGAGACAACTTGTGGGAGCAGAGTACTGTGCAAAGGCATTGAAACAAGTGTCGTGAGGTTCCTCAATGTCCACACAAGGTGGCACAGTGTTGCAGCGGTAGAGTTGCTGCCTTACAGCGCCAGAAACCTGGGTTCGATCCTGACTACGGGTGCTGTCAGTACAGAGTTGATTCATTCTCCCTGTGACCCGCGTGGGTTTTCTACGGGTAGCTCTCACACTACAAAGAGGTACAGGGGTGTAGGTTAATTGGCTTGGTATAATTGTAAATTGTCCCTTGTGTGTTGGATAGTGGTAGTGTGCAGGGATTGTTGGTCGGCATGGACTCGGTGGGCCGAAGGGCCTGTTTCCGAACTGCATCTCTAAACTAAACTAAAATAGTGGCGACTTCAGAGCAATTCATGAACCCATGCACATAAATGCAGGAGGAAGCCATTCAGCCCCACAAGCCTGTTCTGCCACTTAATAAGATTGTGGCTCAGTTAGTCTAGTTTGGTTTTGTTTAGATTAGAGATAGAGTATGGAAACAGGCCCTACTGCCCACCAAGTCCATGCCGACTTTCAATCACCCGTTCTCACTAGTTCTATATTTGTGACCGCAATCTATATTTCTGTTTTTCTCCCCTCTTCCTGAACTACTTTGGTCAGTGCATCAGTCTTGGATATAAAATTAACAATAGACCCAACACCAATTATTGGTATTGGTATAGGATGATTATGGTCCAGTGACCCGAGATATCAGTGTGGTGGGGAATTCCACATTTCCCTCAGCGTGTGGGAGTTTCCTAAAGGGGCTGTCCCACTGCGGTGACCTAATTGGCGAGTTTAGAAGAGTTTAGGAGAGTTTGAAAAAGTGTCATGTTGAAGACCTCCTTCGACTATGAGGAAGACCTCCTTCGACCTCCTTCGACTATGTTGAAGACCAGCTTCGACTAGCTATGACTAACTTCAGGAAAATTGGACACCGAATAGTCGAGAGTGAAGACGACCTCCTTCGATCACCTTCAACCTCCCTTCGACTATGTTGAAGACTATCGACGATTACCTTCGACTACCCTCGATTACCTACGACTAACATGCCGACCTACTACGACCTACTTCGACTAAACCTTTGAGTAAAAAAAGTATTGATTTTTTCCATGGCAACCTTTTTTTACTCGCGGGCATTTTTCAGCATGTTAAAAAATATGCCGCGACCTAGCTGAGGCCTCGAGTACACGGGGACTACTCTCGAGCATGAAGTTACAAAGACCTCCTAGGACCTCGTGTCGACCATGCTGCGAGTATGAGTCGAGGGCAAACTCTTCTAAACTCGCCAATTAGGTCGCCGTAGGTGGGACAGCCCCTTAACTCTGCTCTCAACGGATGCCTGCTGGGATGTTTAGACGCTGGCTCCCAGTATCAGGCCCTCCGATCAGTGGGAACGTAAGGAATGAATTGCAGAGGGCACGCTGCTGGTTTCCTCATTCAGCAAGACTGCAAAGTCCCCAGCCACAGCTGCCTTCTCTGCCACAGCACGCAATGAACAACACAGCTTTCAGCTCCGGCACACCCCAGCGATCTCACAAATGCTGTGCCTTCTACAGCGGGTCTCCAACCACATTAACCATGCATTAGTGACCCAAGGTTACAGAGCAAAAAACATTGCAACATCTGATTAAAGCATTCAATGATATACCCTTGTGTTTCACAGGCATCTTCACTCACAAATGTGTGATTTAAAAGCAATTTAAACCCAATACACTTCATTGAGAATTAATTACTAACAAAGTTAAAGGTGACTTGTGATGAGAGTAGATTTAATTGAAAACAAAGTTGGTGTGCAATGTAACTTTCCCTTCAAATGGCTACCTCTGTCAGGGAAAGTTATTTAAGAAAGACAACACAGCAGGGACATGCGGTCAGGGGAGGCAGAGCCTCACCTGTCATACTCCCAATGATAATAGCTGTGAACGCTGGTCACCGCAGGAGGTTGAATATATTATAGATAAAAATGTTAATATTTTAATTTGATAATTTTGTGTAAATGTTTTTTAAATTGTGTGAGCTTTCTACCCTTCCTTGTAAATTGTACATTTGTTTAAAAATCTAATAAAAAAAACATTTAAGGAAAAAAAAAAAAAAAAAAATGAAAATAGCTGTTAAGAAAAGTAAAGGAAAATAATAATAAAATAAAATAAATATAAAGATTTTTCCACTGATCTGTTATAAATGTCATTTCTATATGAATCTAATCATTTTTTATAGTAAAAATCGCCTAATTTGCGCAGCTCCGCTTCAAATACAGGGAGAGATGAGAGGTGAGGCAGCGACGAGCTGAGCCTCCCCTCTGATTGCGCAACCCCTCAGAAACTGCATGGAGCGCGGGCAATAAGCGTGTGCCTGTTACTATCTCTATGTATGTCACCAATGTAATGTGTGTAAACCCCTTCATTACATATCCTCACCTTCCATAGTCCAGGGAACTTATTTCACATATAAATATATTAAATTTAGGCTCACTGGTCGCTTCATAAAACTGCAATGAAAAAGCAGCAGGGGAGGCAGCTATCATGTCTGCCTCACAAGGGGGCATGTCTTGAGCCCAGTGGAGGAAGAGTGAGCGTCAATTACGTAGGCTCATGTAATTGACGCTGCCTCGCTCTCCCTCCACGTTAGCTAGCTTCAGCAGCGGCGGCGCAGCACTGGATTCCACCGCTGGCGGCGCTGAATTTCCAGCCACAGGCGGCGCTGACAGTAGGTTGATTCGTTGATTTGTAGCGGCCGATTCGGAGGCTCTGGGCCGCTGAGAGCTCCCAATTGGGCCCCGCGCTGGAGTAATCTACTCTCGGCTCGGGACCCCAGCATCCACTCCCGCCACCAGCCCTCTCCCTCCTTTCTCTCCTTCCCTTCCCTCACTCCCTTCCCTTCTTCCCTCCCTCCCTTCTCTCCTTCCCTCCCTCCTCTCTCTTTTCCCTTCTCTCCTTCCCTCCCTTCTTTCTCTCCCTCCCTCCCACCCTACTCTCTCTCCCTCCCTCCAACCCTTCTCTCTCGCCCTCCCAGACACATCACGCACAGATAACTAACACACACACATCACGCACAGACAACTAACACACACACAACTAACACACACACACAACTAACACACACACACACACAACTAAGTTAGGATGGGGTAGAAGCCAGTGCCTCCCCAGCCATTAACCTCACCACACATCACTGCAACACAGTGATGGGACAAAGGCACAACTGATAGATTTGGAAAGACCCAAAATACTGGGTCAGCCAGCATCACTGGAGAACAGGGATAGGTGACATTTCGAGTCAGGAGCCTTCTTCAGACCGATGACGGGTCCCAAGCCAAAATGTCACCTACCCACATTCTCCACAGACCAACTGAGTTACTCCAGCATTTTATTTATTTCCTTGGCAAACTAGCACCTGCAGTTCCTTGTTTCTACAACCGATAGAGATCTGGGTTCTATCCTGACCTCAGATGCTGACAATGTGGAGTTTGCACTTCTCCCTGTGATTATGAGTGCCTTGCTCCAATTTCCTCTCACATCCCAAGTGTCTGTAAATTGCCATGAGCATGTGGATGAGAGATATAATTCAGGGTGATCTGGCGAGAATGTGAGGAGATTCATATTGGATTAATGTGGGATAAATATAAATGGATTGTTGATGGTTGGCAGGGACAAAATGGGCTGAAGGGCCTATTTCTGTGCTGTGTATCTATGGCTCTTATTAGATCCAGATTTATCTAGTTAGTTGAACTATATTTCCCAGCTGCCATGGCATTGAGTTTTGTCTCTGGTTCAATGGTCCAAAGCTCCAAACATAGACACAAAGTGCTGGAGTAACTCAACGGGTCAGGCAGCGGATCTGGAGAAAAGGAATAGATGACATTTGGGGTCGAGACCCTTCTTCAGACTCCAGATGCTTGTCCACTAACTTATTCATTCGACCACCATATCCCAACCATCAAATGGAAATCAAGACATGCAGCACATTGGGTCCAACCAGGAATTAGCTTCAGTGACTTTTAAAAAAAACTTTTACTTTTTAAAGACACAGCATGGAAACACAGAGTCCACACAGCCAACGATCACCCCATACACTAACATTATCCTACACTAGGGACAATTATACTGATGTCAATTAACCTACTAACCTGTACGTCATTGGAGTGTGGGAGGAAGCCAGAGCACCTGGAGAAAACCCACGCTGGTGCAGGATACATATTGACCCCAGCACACTGAGGTGAACTCCTCTTCAAAATAGTATTGTGGGTTCCAACTTAGAAAACAGACTCCGGGTGTCAGCCTCCATTTTTGAGTCCAAGTCTTTCCAGTAGGACTTGAGCCAACAACTTTCTGATTCATACATAAGACACCTGCCCACCGAGGCACAATAACATCAGATATTTAACCAAGGAAGTTGATTGCTATCTGCATGAGGTATTATAGATGGAAAACTTCCTATTAGAAAGACCTATTAAAATGGGTAGACACAAAATGCTGGAGTAACTCAGCGGGACAGGCAGCATCTTTGGAGAGAAGGAAAGGGTGATGTTTCGGGTCAAGACCCTTCTTCAGACTGATGTCAGGGGAGTGGGCGGAACAGAGATAGAGTGTAGTCGGAGTCAGTAGGATTGGTGGGAGAACTGGGAGGCGGAAAGGGATGGAGAGAGAGGGAAAGCAAGGGCTATTTGATGTTAGAGAAATCAATGTTCATACCGCTGGGGTGTAAGCTACCCAAGCGAAATATAAGGTGCTGTTCCTTCAATTTGCGCTGGGCCTCATGCTGACAATGGAGGAGGCCCAGGACTGAAAGGTCAGATTGGGAATGGGAGGGGGAGATAAAGTGCTGAGCAACCGGGAGATCAGGTAGGTTAAGGCAGACTGAGCGGAGGTGTTCAGCGAAACGATCGCTGAGCCTGCGCTTGGTCTCGCCGATGTACAGATGTTGACACCTGGAACAGCGGATACAGTAGATGAGGTTGGAGGAGGTGCAAGGGAACCTCTGGCTCACCTGAAAAGACTGTTGGGCTCCTTGGATGGAGTCGAGGGGGGAGGTAAAGGGACAGGTGTTGCATCTCCTGCGGTTGCAGGGGAATGTACCTGGGGAGGGGGTGGTTTGGGTGGGAACGGACAAGTTGACCAGGGAGTTGTGGAAAGCAGAAAGAGGTGGAGATGGGAAGATGTGGCCAGTAGTGGGATCCCGTTGGAGGTGGTGAAAGTGTTGGAGGATTATATGCTGTATGAGACGGCTGATGGGGTGGAAGGTGAGGACAAGGGGGACTCTGTCCTTGTTGCGAATGGGGGGAGGGGGAGCAAGAGCGGAGCTGCGGGATATCGGGGAGACCCTAGTGAGAGCCTCATCTGTAATGGAAGAGGGGAACCCCCGCTTCCTAAAGAACGAGGACATCTCCAATGATCTAGTATGGAAGACCTCTTCCTGGGCGCAGATGCGGCGTAGACGGAGGAATTGGGAGTAGGGGATAGTCTTTACAGGAAGCAGGGTGGGAAGAAGTGTAGTCTAGAATTGCCAACAATATGCATTGCGTTCTAAACATGTTCTGTCACAGCTCATTTAAAATGCAGTCAATCAACAATTCTGTATTCCATTTGAAAACCCCTGATATTAGATTGGAAACAAAATAAAAAATTCTTATAACCAGACCTGCGTGCCCAACCCGGCAATAATTCACCTTTAAAACCAGACACACTAATTAACATTCTGAATCCATGCAGAAAAATGTGCCGTAACTCAAAGAGGTTTAATTCTGTCGGTGTAAAAGAACAAAAGTGACCGGAGGTGGCGGCATATTACACGAGGACTAATGGAAATCAATTCTTTCTTCCTGGCAGCTTTGATCAAACTCATCGTAATCTGCACATAATCAGCCTTCATGCTTTTTTGGAGACCTGCTGGTGTTAAATTATACAACACACTCGTAACGCAGGGTCCCTGGCTAATGATGCTCTGAATTGGAAAAGCTCAACTGCTTTATAAGTCTGACATGATAACAATGGAAAGATTATATTGAGAACAAGCTGCAATGGCCACTCAGGGGACATCTGACAAGCCAAGGCAGCCAGCCATTACTGAATGTTAAACAGCTCCTTTTCCTCTGCTCCAGTAAAAAGACGCACATTTCTATAGCTCCTGTCATATCCCTTTGAAGACATCCCAAGTGTGAAAGATACAGCATGCCCAACAAATCCCACAGCAATTTTTATTTTAGCTTCATTCACGGGAGAAATAAATATTGTCCGGGGCAAGATAGAGAACTTGCTGTTCCTAGGAAATAGTGCCATAGTGAACCTGAACACACATCCACAGGAGCAGAAAGGGATTTTGTTTAATGTCTCACCTGTAAGAGGCACCTCCAACATTGCAGGTAGACAAAATTGCTGGAGAAACTCAGCGGGTGCGGCAGCATCTATGGAGCGAAGGAAAGAGGCAACGTTTCGGGCCGAAACCCTTCCTCAGACCTTCGCTCCATAGATGCTGCCGCACCCGCTGAGTTTCAGTCTGAAGAAGGGTTTCGGGCCGAAACGTTGCCTATTTCCTTCGCTCCATAGATGCTGCCGCACCCGCTGAGTTTCTCCAGCAATTTTGTCTACCTTCGATTCTCCAACATCTGCAGTTCCTTCTTGAACACCTCCAACATTGCTCCACTCTGCACTGGAGGGTCGGCCTGTATTCACAGCACAGCTACCTTTTTGTTGAATGGGAAGAGGGTGGGGGGAGAATAAGTGCGATTGGAGCTTCCCCTGCTGCAACACGGAGGTGAGAATTGTGGATTTGGTATTTTCCAGCGGAAGTAGGATGGGAAGGGATGACCGTGACTCTTAGAGCCCTGGCCACAGAAGCGGATCTGCAATCACGCATTACAATTGCCCAACTCTTTTAAATCTCTACAACAATAGCATTCACTATACGTTATCCCCTTTCTCATGTATCTGTACACTGTGGATGGCTCGATTGTAATCATGTATTGTCTTTCCACTTTGGCAGCAAAAGCAGGAAGGCAGATTACTATCTAAATGGTGTCAAGTTGGGGAAAGGGGAAGTACAACGGGATCTGGGGGTCCTTCTTCATTGGTCTATGAAAGTAAGCATGCAGGTACAGCAGGCAGTGAAGAAAGCGAAAGGCATTGAGTAAAGGAGCAAAGAGGTCCTTCTGCAGTTGTACAGAGCCCTAGTGAGACCACACCTGGAGTATTGTGTGCCGTTTTGGTCCCTTAATTTGAGGAAGGACATTTCTTGCTATTGAGGGAGTGCAGCGTAGGTTTACAAGGTTAATTACCGGGATGGCGGGACTGTCATATGCTGAGAGAATGGAGCGGCTGGGCTTGTACACTCTGGAGTGTAGAAGGATGAGAGGGAATCTTATTGAAACATATAAGATTGTTAAAGGTTTGGGCATGCTAGAGGCAAAAAACATGTTCCCGATGTTGGGGGAGTCCAGAACCAGGGGCCACAGTTTAAGAATAAGGGGTAAACCATTTAGAACTGAGACGAGGAAACACTTTTTCTCACAGAGAGTTGTGAGTCTGTGGAATTCTCTGCCTCAGAGGGCGGTGGAGGCCAGTTCTCTGGATGCTTTCAAGAGAGAGCTATATAGGGCTCTTAAAGATAGGGGATATGGGGAGAAAGCAGGAATGGGGTACTGATTGGGGATGATCAGCCATGATCACATTGAATAGTGAGGCTCAAAGGGCCAAATGGCCTACTCCTGCACCTATTGTCTATTGACTGGTTAGCATGCAACAAAACCTTTTCACTGTACCTCGGTACATGTGACAATAAACTACACTAAACTAACCTAAACTTCTCAGTATTTGAGCTTTGTTAGCTTTGGGAGGTGTCCTGGAATTCCCAGGAACTCTGAAGATGGAAACACTCAAGAGTAAAATCATTGAAACTTTTGCTAAATGGAATCTGTTCTTCATTGCCGGAGTTGCGATTCTATCTCGTCGCTCTGCGGCCTAACATCATAGAGCTGGAGGCCTTGCTCGGGACTGACTTTGAACCCCACCGCGGGGACGTGGACTTACATCGGAGCTGATCCCTTGCCTGGGATCGATGCTCCAACCGCAGCCTGCGGACTTTAACACCAAGGGCTCGCAGTCTCGGGAGGGGCCAAGTCGGGAGCTCCAAAACCGCACGATGTTCGACCAGCGCTGACCCGGGGTCCAATCGCCGGCGTGGGGAGCTGACATCCCCATCGAAGCAGGAGCTTGATTGTCCTGACGAGGAGGCCCGCCGCCGGCTACGGGAGTCAAGATCGTCCTGTCAACGGAAGGCTCGAGGCCCCTGACCGCGGGAGAACAAAGAAGGGAAGAGATGGAACTTTTTTTTTTGCCTTCCATCACAGTAAGGAATGTGGAGGAGTCACTGTGGTGGATGTTCATGTTAAAATGTATTTTGTGTGTTCTGTTGCTTTTTATTTGTATGACCATATGGCAAACAAATTCCTCGTATGTTGCAAAACATACTTGGCTAATAAAGTGTGATTATGATTATGATTTAATGTTCTTAATCTATTATAAAGAAGAGGAATGTTGTTATGTAGAATCCACCAAAGGACAATGAGGAGTCGTGTCCATTTCCAGGTGGACATTGGAAGGCGTGATGCATCAAAGATGGTCATGTCAACCCACAATGGAGAGGGAGAGAAGGATAGAAGCGTGCTGTTTAATCCAGGATATACGATGAAACTGGCATTGCACCAACAAGAGTCAGCAAGCCTGTAACCAAGGCTGCCATTTCTCAACCAACATTGACTATCAGCTGATGATATTTTTTGTTTGCTTTCCCCTGCAACTGCAAGAGATGCAACACCTGTCCTTACACCTCCTCCCTTGACTTGTCCTTCCTGGTAGACAGAGGTTCACATGCACCTTCTCTAACCTCTCATCTCTCTTTTTAGCACAGTCCTTTTTCTTTACTCTGTCTTGTATACTTTATGTGTTATTTAGGTGTAATTCATGTTTAATTTATGGTTTTGTGCATTGTTGGTCTCTATTTGCCTGTGATGCTGCTTATTGGATTTTCTTTGTATCTGTACCTCACTGTCTTGACAGTAAACCTTGACAGTAAACTTGACCTTGGATTCCCTTATAGCCCAAAGAATTCTGGCTGTCCCAGCCTTGAAAACACTTAAGGGCCTGTCCCACTTGGCCGTCATTTGCGTGTAATTTACGCAACATCATTTACGCATCACGACGTGACACGCACGTGATGCGCGCATGGTGTGCATTACGCGCGCATGGTGCGCGATGACGTAGGCAGTGACGCGCGGCATCGCAGGATTTTGTGATGTACAAAATCTTTGCACGCCATCTGCGTGACGTGCAAATGACAGCCAAGTGGGACAGACCCTTAAATAACTCAGTATCCATAGATCACATCAATCTTCAACGACTATCCCTTTATCCTGAGGCTACGCTCTCACGTTCAGGTCTTCACCAGTGAAAACTTGCCCACAGCATCTGGGTGACCTCTACTTTCTCTCTTCCCTGACCCTCAGTCGGAAGACGGGGCTCGACCCGAAACGTCATCTATTCATTTTCTCCAGAGATGCTGTCTGACCGGCTGAGTTACTCCAGCATTTTGTGTCTATCTTCGGAAGAGACTGGATTCAAGCGTGCTGATGATAGAGAGACAGGTGCAATGGTAAGTTACAAGGAGGTCACAAAATTAATTGAGTGGGTGAAAAGCTGCCAGATGGAGCATAATGTGGGCGAAGTTATCAGCTTTGCTAGAATGACTAGAAAATCAGAAAATTGTTTAAATGGTGTGAGACTAATGAGTGTTGGCATTCAACTCTTGTATGTCCTTGAACAAGAAACACAGAGAGTCAGTGGGAACATACTGGAAATAATTAGGACGCAAAATGAGATGTTGCAAGGAGAGATGGAATCTGAAAGGTAGGAATACTAGTTATAACCATAGAGGAGATGTCAGAAAGAGATTGAGAGGTTTTGACAGCCGAGCGACTGCTGATTCCATCTCCATCACTGAGTCATGACCATGCAGATCATTGGAGGTATTTAACGAGAGGACTGGTACATTTTTGCAAGATTAGAAAATGGACATAAGGGAATTGAAGGGTATGGGGAAATGGCAAGAATTGAGGCAAGGGTCTGATCAGTGGTGATCACATTGAATCGCAGGGCAGATTTGAGAGGCTGAGTGGCCAACCTCTACCTCTACTCACTAATGGTCGTGTTTTCATACTGCCCTTGGGAGATGGTGGTGAGCTGCCTTCCTGAGCTGATGTTAGTGGAAGCACTCTCCCGATGCCATTAGACAACGAGATCCAGGATTTACACCCAAGGATGACGCAGGACCCATGCATCTGCTGCTTTTGCTTAATGATAGAAGTTGCTGGTTGGGACGATGCTGCCAGAGTGACCTGGACAGATATCTGCAGTGTATTTTGTATTTGATGCACACTGCAAACACAGTGGTGGGGGAAGGAATCAATATTTAGTATGGTTGATAAAGTCCTAATCAAACAGTTTTTTTGGCCTCGAAAATGTTAAACTTAAGAGTTTCATCTTCTTAGCTCAGGGAAGATATAAATGCCTCAGGGGCAATTCAGCAAAGGTTCATTACATTTACTCCTGGGATATGGAAATTGCCCTATGAGGAAATATTGATCAGTTCAAGCTTCTTTGCTTTGCGATTTAGAAGCATGAATGAATAGCTCATTGCAAATTAATTTATAAAAGAAAAAAAATGAACATGATTGATTCGTTGAGCTTCTACTGGCACTGTCAAACTTTTTGTTTCCCAACTCATGGCTTCCTGAAACTCCCTAATTTAATCATTCCACCACTAGCAGCTGTGCCTTCTGGCCAAGAAGTCAAGCTCTTGAATTCCCTCCTTAAACTATTCACTTCTCTCATTTTCCTTAAGATGCCTCTTCAGCTGAACTCTTCAACTAAGCTGTAAATCACCTGCCTTATTATCTCCTCTGTCTCTCAGTGTTGAATTTTGTTTGATAACATTCCTGCCTAGCACCTGAGGGAGGTTTATTATGTTGAGTGCATTTTATATAAGTGACGAGACTCGTCACTGCTACCTGCGACTGCAGAACCCTGCAGGAGACGAATTGCGTCAATGCAACATTGCATCCCTGATGAATGACAATAGACAATAGGTGCAGGAGTAGGCCATTCAGCCCCTCGAGCCAGCACCGCCATTCAATGTTGTCATCCACAATCAATACCCCATTCCTGCTTTCTCCCCATATGGGTCTATGGATCCATGCTGAAATCCATCCGGTTTCTAAACTTAACATCAGGGATAAATAAATCTTGATCTGTGTGTTCCTGCAACAATTTCAAAACCATAACAGGAAATCCTCTTGTAAAAACTAACAAGGACCAGATTCTCTTTGAGGAAAGTTGATGCTGATCAGACTAGAATACTTTCACAAATGTGGCAGGAAAAAGATGAATAAAACATACAGCATAATTTTTGGCCACCCCACTGCTATTGTCTCATTCAGTTAACAATAGGTGGATGTACTTTGGCTGTAGTTGGTCTCTTTGAAGCACCAGTAACTGGTGCGTCCCATATCCTGTAGATAGAACGTCAATGTGGTCACAGATCAACTTATTTTCATACATTAGTTTCTCGAATCAGTTTTTCTTTTCACATGTTTGTGATTGATCTCCATTTTGTGTTGGTTTAGTTTGGAGCTACAGCATGGAAACTGCCCCATGAGCACATAGAGTCCACACTAACCACGACTTCTACGTTATCCCACCTTGGCATCCGCTCCCTGCAAAATAGAGGCAAGTTACAGAGGGTTAATTAACCTACAACCTTGCACGTCTTTGGGATGTGGGAGGAATGCGGAGCACCCGGAGGAAACACATGCTGTCACAGGGAGAACGTGCAAACTCCACAAAGTTGGCACCCAAAGTCAGGATCGAACCCAGGTCTCCAGCTCTGTGCAGCAGCAGCAGCAGCTCTACCAGATGCACCACTGCGTCGCCAACATTTGATCAGCCTTTGTAACACCGGGTACAGTACTATCTGATCTGATTGGATTGCATGCAAAACAAAGCTTTTCGTTGTACCTCGGTACACGTGACAATAATAAACCTAAACCTACAGGGTACAAGTAAGGGCTGAAGATAGACACAA
Organism: Malacoraja senta; assembly: GCA_038087875.1. Lineage (NCBI taxonomy): Eukaryota > Metazoa > Chordata > Chondrichthyes > Rajiformes > Rajidae > Malacoraja > Malacoraja senta. The sequence continues at coordinate 10,774,637 of CM075989.1, read as the reverse complement.
AAAGCTGGAGTAACTCAGCGGGACAGGCAGCATCTCTGGAGAGAAGGAATGGGTGACGTTTCGAGTCTGAAGAAGGGTCTCGACCCGAAACGTCATCCATTCCTTCTCTCCAGAGATGCTGCCTGACCCGCTGAGTTACTCCAGCTTTTATGTCTATCTTCGGTTTAAACCAGCATCTACAGTTCCTTCTTACACATGTAAGGGCAGACTCGTTCAAAGGTGAGACTCTATCAATCATTGTGGGGAAAGTATAAGACTGAAATAGAGCTTCGGCCAGGTTTAAGGGAGGGTCTGACGTCCTCATACTTACATGTTGTAGATTGTGATAGATTTGATGGAGATTTGTGTATCTTCATTTATCCAAAAATAAATTCTTTATTTGTGGTAACATCACCAACGAACACCTTTAAAATGAGAACCTGATGTTGTTGCAAATATCTTTTGCAAAAAAGAATAGAAATTGTTCGCAAAAAACAAAGTGCTGGAGCATTTCAGCGGGTCAGGGGCCATCTGTGGAGCGAAATGACAATAGACAATAGGCAATAGGTGCAGGAGTAGGCCAGTTTGCCCTTTGAGCCAGCACCGCCATTCAATGTGATCATGGCTGATCATTCCCAATCAGTACCCCGTTTCAAACGGTCGCGACCTGAAATGTCGTTTGTCCATTCCCTTCACCGATGCTGCCTGGTCCCGAGTTCCTCCAGCACTTTGTTTTTGCTCAAGATCCTAGCATCTCTAGTCTCTTATGTTGTTAATTTGGAAAGAACAGAAAATTGCAGGTTACAACAGTAGTTTTTCTCTAAAATGTTACAGTCAATAATCCATATATTAACAAGTCCCCTGTGATGTTGGAGTAGTAAAGCTTGCAGCAAGCCGTAATATTCTACTAATTAGGTAATTCTGTCACTAAGGCTTTAAGACAAAGTCAATGTGCTGAAATCTTCACAACTTGTGGTCACCAAGATTTAATTGCAGTGTTGGGGAGGAAGGCTCAGCAGATGAGAAAGCTCTTGTAAACTTAATCTTGGTCAGTAAAAAGAAACAGCGCTATATAACTGCCTACGTATATTTATTTTTCAATATACATGTGTGCCTTTGACACACATCATTGTGACATCTAGAATGAGGCATTCAAAATGAAGTATGACAGACTCTCTCAAAACTTTTATATGGATACATAATTTGTAAAGTGTCATTTTGAAATTGTATGCTGTCACTTGAGTTGTTCTATTAATGTGCAATGTGAGTTGAGTGCCTAGCACTGTTGCTATGGAAACATTCTGTGACACAAACCTAACCTTCTCTCATAACAAGGAACCAAGGAGGTTAGGCTTTGAATCGGAGAAGGTTAAGACTCTATTATTCCAACTGTTCTCCAAACTGCGCCAATGCATTTTCATGTTAATTGGACAGCATGCAAGAATACCTCTTGGCATACTTGGATCTACATTAAACCCCAACACAAGTTCTGCTGCTCATGACGATTAACTAGCTATTTTTTTCAATTGATTCCACAGCTGAAATGTCGTGTGTAGAAGAAATGCAGTGTGTGAAGTAAACAGTGCCCTCTGCTCTTATTAGCTGTCTCGGTCTAACCTTGTTACTGAACAACAAGGGGAAAATTGAGCTCTCAAATAAAAGGCTCCCAAGAAATATCTCTTTGTACTTCCCACAGTGGCATATGTCTAAGCTGTAACTTCGCACACAGAATTAAATGAATAGTCAGGACTATTCCCATATTACTTCATCCTCACCCTCTCAACTCCATCAACACACCCGTCCACGCCTCTTCTTGTGTTTATCCTGCTCTCTTTTAAACTGAGCCATTCTTCTGTGTTAGCAAGTTCTATATTGTCATCACTCTCTGGGGAGTTACATAGAACTTACATAGAAAATAGGTGCTGGAGGAGGCCATTCGGCCCTTCGAGCCAACGCCGCCATTCATTGTGATCATGGCTGATCGCCCCCAATCAATAACCCGTGCCTGCCTTCTCCCCATATCCCTTGATTCCACTAGCCCCTAGAGCTCTATCTAACTCTCTCTTAAATCCATCCAGTGATTTGGCCACCACTGCCCTCTGCGGCAGGGAATTCCACAAATTCACAACTCTCTGGGTGAAATTCACAACTCTCTTGTTTCGCTTATATATTTATTAATGACAGTCTATATGTGTTGAACCCAATATGGAAACACGTTTGCCACATCTGTTGATTCAAATACCTTGCATGTCTGAGATCCTCTCCATCCCCAAGCCTGGACGCTTGGGCAGAGTGTTAGTGTTGGGGGTGCTTTTCCAGTGCTTCGAGGCGTCTATATCTAGATAAGTTCACGAGAGAGTTTCCCGAGATGGGGAGTTGTCCTTTGAGGATTATCTAACATTGACCTGTACCTCCTGGAGTTAGGGAAACAGTGGTGATCTCACTGAGACCGGTGGGAACCAGAGAGTTGTTGGTCAGGTAGACGCCAAGAGTTGTTTCCTCAGGGTGGAACAGGAACCAGGGACATGGTCGCCAGATGAGGAGTCAGCCATGGATTGAGACGAGGAGGAATGAATTGGCACAGAAGCTGGTGAATCTTTGGAATTCCCAATTGGGGGTTAAGGATGTTCAGGTGATGAGCATTATCAGGTCTGGGATCAGGCGGGTTTAAAATAACTTGGAGATCTCGGGGCATGGGGATTGGGTTGAATGCTGAGGTGAGGTATTGGGTTCAGAGAGCCATTACCTCTCTGAACAGCAGAGAAGGCTCATGGCAACACCTGATCTATTCCTGTCCTTTTTATGTTCTTAATCTTCAACACCTCCGTGATCTACCAATACTGACAAACTGTACATCCACAATTGTAAGTCACCATCCACCATTCGTTGAGCTGCCTGGGCTTAGAGCTCTGGAATTCCCTCCCTACACCTCTCCAACTCATTTTCCCCCAGAGGAATTTACACCAAACCCTCACATCACATTTGTCAAACAATCCCCAAAATGCCATATGATAATTTGCTGCATTAAAAGGCACAATTAGAAATGTAAGGCCAGCATTTGTTGTCCACCCCTAATTGAGAAGGAGGTGCTGTGTCATCTTCTGGAATTGCTGGGGTCTTTGGGAGTTACTGCTCTCATGGTGCCTACGGGGAGAGTGCCCCAGGATTTAGGTCTCACAGTGATGAAGGAAGTGCCATATATTTCTAAATCAGGATGGTGTGCATTGGATGGGCAACCATGATGATGTTATTGCCCTATAGCTGCTCCCCTTGTTCTTCTGGGTGGAAGATGTTGGGAGGTACTGTCAGGATAGTCTGGTGAGTAACTGCAGTGCATGTATGGGCAGTACACACTGCAGCTCTGGTGGGGAGGTATTTAGGCAATGAATTGAAGGTCAATAGAGTGGGCTGCTTTATAGTAATCGTGTTCAACTTCTTAACTGTGGTTGTAACTGCACTCATCCAAGCTAATGGGAAGTATTTCCTCACCCGACATGACATCACACATGACAGCAACACTGAAACAGGCCCATGCCAACTAAAATGCCCAACCAAGTTTGTCTGGTATGCCTGCGTTTATCCCATATTCCTCAAAGCCTTTTTGGTCAATGTACCTGTACAAGCTTCTTTTAATGTTATTATTGAACCTGCCCCAACCAGCTCGTTTCATCTAGTTCCACCCTCTGTATGAAAATGTTGCCCCTCGAGTTCCTACTAAACCATTTCCTGCACACTTTAAATCTATGCCCTCTGTCTGGATTCCCCAACTTCAGGTAAAAGACTGTGCATTCACCCTATCTATGCCCCTCATGATTTTATACACCTGTATAAGATCACCCTTCAGTCTCTTACATTCCAAGGAATAAAGTCCCAGCTTGTCCAACTTCTCCCTACAACTCAGACCCTCAAGTCCTGGCAATATCCTCATAAATCTATTCTGCATTCTTCCCAGTTTAATGACATCTTTCCAATAGCAAGATGATCGAATGTGAACATAATGCTCCAAGTGTGGCCTCACCACCACTGCAACATAACATCCCAAGTTCCACGTAGAAACAAGGAACTGCAGATGCTGGATTACACAAAAGGACACCAAGTGCTGAAGTAACTCAGCGGGTCAGGCAACATCTCTGGCGAACATAGATAGATGATGTTTCGGGTCGGGACCCTTCTTCAGCCTGAAGGGTCTTGTACCGAAACGTCATCTATCCATGTTCTTCAGAGATGCTGCCTGATCTGCTGAGGTACTCCAGCACTTCATATCCCACCATCTACAGTTAGTGCCCTGACTGATGAAGGCCAGCATGCCAAAAGCCTCTTCACCAATTTGTCAATCTTCAGGGAACCATGTATGATTACTCCTGGGCCCTTCTGTTCCACTACACTCCTTAGGGGCCTACCGTTGATCATCAGTCCTGGCTTGGTTTGACTTCCAGAGTATCAACAAGGGAAAAGGCTATGGATTTTATTTGGAGAAATAAGTAGGGATCGTTTCACGAGTCACAAGCATTGAGAGAGAGTTCACAAAACGGCAGTAAACTAACCTGAATAACCATAATGCCTCCTCCAGAGTAGGACGCTATCACTGCTATGTGCAACTGTCGTGTACGGAGCTGTACATGTAACTGTACCAAGTTTGTACCTTCTCCCTGTGGTCGCGTCGGTTTTCTCCTGGTGCTCCGGTTTCCTCCCCCATTCCAAAGACGTGCAGGTTTGTAGTTTTTGTAGGAAGGAACTGCAGATGCTGGTTTAAAACGAAGATAGGCACAAAAAGCTGTAGTGACTCAGCGGGTCAGGCAGCATCTCTGGAGAAAAGGAATAGATGACGTTTCGGGTCAAGACCCTTGTTCAGACTGAGAGTCAGGGGTCTGAAGAAGGATCTCGACTCAAAACGTCACCTACTCCTTTTCTCCAGAGATGTTGTCTGATCTGCTGAGTTGCTCTAGCTTTTTGTGTCTATCCCAGGTTTGTAGGTGAGTTGGCTTCTGTAAATTGTCCCTATAATGTGGGCTAGAACCAATGTATGGGTGATCGCTGGTCGTTGCAGACTTGGTGGGCCAAGGGGGTTGTTTCCACACTGTATCTCTAAAAGTTAAAAACTAAAAGTGGTTACCCTGCTGTGATTTATCTGACGGATTGTAATGGCTGCCCCACTATTATGTCAGAGTAACGAACCTGCACCTGGAGAACACACAAGAGGCTGATTCACGAATAAACAGTGACAGGCTGTCATACACCCAGCTCTACTGTGAGGCACATCAGTTGGCCACACCGGCAGCTAATGTCAAGGTGACTCAAAATTCCCCACTACCCATTTACATTGACCTATTTATTTAAAGTTGCCATCTTATAATCTGGTGCAATTTAAAATTTAATTTGCGGAGCGATTTTAGCATTAGTGTGTTTAGTGCCTGTTAATGCTTCAACAATCATATTTCCCTTTCAAAAGGGACTAAGGTGGGTTGGGGTTCACTGAGGCATGTTGGGAAACGATACACGCAAGATGAATGAACATTTTTAGATTCTGTAAATGGAGCATTTTAGGTAATTGACTGTTCAAGTACCATTAATGCAACTTAGCCACCAGAGCAATTAGCGTGATGCAGATAATGGAACAGTGAGCTTGTGAATCTTGGATTATTGTTCAAGACAGCAAGCTTGTTTTTAACTCTCTGCTGTCTTGCGATTTTATTTGCAATATTGCTAGGTTTTTCATTGTCTTGAATGCATGTTGCATTAAACCTCAAGGAGCTTGAAACAGGAGACAGCAACTGGGTTGATTGGCACCCCAACCTCACCTTAAATATATTCCATCCATTGTCTACAACACAGTGTCTACTACTTACAAAATGCACCACACATATTCAACCAGGCTACGCCAACAGAACCTCCTACACCCCTGGACTTTACCATAAAGAACAGGGGCAGCAAACCCTGTGTAGGTTTCTCTCTGTGTTGATCATCAAGTGTTTTATTGCCATATGTCCCAGATAGAACAATTAAATTCTTACTCATCATCCACACTCCTCACATGTATCACACGATTACCTGCCAGGCTCTTTCCTGCATCTCCCCCCTCAACCTACAATCTGAAGAAGCGTCCCGACCGGAAATGTCACCTATCCATGGTCTTCAGAGATGTTGCATGACCCGCTGAATTACTCCAGCACTGTGTCTTTTTGTGTAAACCAGCATCTGCGGTTCCTTGTTTCAACCTATTATCTGCTCGGCTTTTTTCTGCCCCATCTCTCTTCCAGCCCTACAATCTGTCTGAAGAAGGGTCCTGACCCAAAATGTCACCTATCCACGTTCTCCAGAGATGCTGCCTGACCGGCTGAATTACTCCAGCACTTTGTGTCTTCTTTTGGAAACACACCGTCTTTCCTTCATCATTACTGGTTCCACGGAGCGATGTTTGGGTACCAGGGCACTGGGTGTCGTGTCAAATGAGCCTGCCTAGTTCCATCTGAGCTTTGAGGCTCTCTCTTTCCCTTTCACCAACGGTGCTTCGAGAGCTTTGAAGAATAATACATCTTCAAATAATACATAATACATTTGAAGAATAATACATTATGCCAAGACCCATGAGCATTGAACTCCTGGAACTAGTGTTGAGACATGGTGGGAAGAGATACATGCAAGGCAAACAGAGTAGAAAATGAAGCACTTTGATTAATTGACCACCATGACCAGGAGAGTTTGTCCATTACCGTCTTCTATAGAGAAATTAGGGTTGAAGGGAGGGGGATATGATTAATGTAGAACACCTGCGAAACCCAATCCTATGACTAAAAATAAAAATAATGTGGTTTTAAATTGGTAAAGGCAATAATTCTCAGGCATAAACTCTGGTTTAAGATCCAGTTCTGATCTTTGACCTCACATGGACCACGGCTGGGCCAGCCCAGTGGGTTTCTCTCTATTCCTGAGCTGGAAGTTTGAAGGTTCAAGTCTCACTGGAGATACTCCAGTGGAAAGGGCTGGGCTGAGGCACGAGTGCAGCATTATCGGGGATGCTGTCTTTCTGATATTAAACCCAGGCCCTGTCAGATCTCTCAGGTGAAAGTTAAGCTCCCATTATTGAAGAGCAGGGGAGTTACATTGAAGTGCCCTGGTTAATGGCTTTCAATTTTACACCTGGATGCTATAGCATTGATAGGTGTTAGGATTTTCCTTCCCACAATTTAGTTGCTGTGCTTCCTAAATAGAGGAAGATTGCCTGAATCTAATTAGGTGGGACAATCTGAACATGAGCTAATCCAGGCCATCACCTGGCCTGAACTTCATCCCCACTGGCAGCTCAAATCTCAGGGTCTTTGAAATCCCAAAGTCATAAGTCATCAACGCATGCATTAGATGCCAAAGCTGCCAAAAATAAAGTAAACATTATTTGTCCAGCATTTCTAATCTGGGGTAATGCACCCAATTGCATTACAAAAGGGATTCCACTTCATACTATTTGCTGGAGCAACCAAGTACCACTTTGAGTGCAAGCTAGACACCCTGTGATGTACAAGGGTGTAACAGCGAAATAAATCTCTTCCTTTGTGCACCGTGTTCTTCTTTTGGACCTTCCTTTGGAATTGCTTGCACGGAGGAGTACACCCACCCCACGTTACTAGAGGTCCCTCGTCCCAGGGATCTACTGTGGAGAGGAATACTCCAAACCCTCTCCAGGGATGTGGCTTCCCACCTGGGATTGGTCGTGCACTTGAGGGAAAGTGGATTGGGACCGCCAGAGTGGTTCTACTGGAAGCTGGCATAGACCCAAAAGCAGAATGGCCTCCTTCTGCACTGTGCTGTGCCACTAGGAGTGATTCATCAACCCAATGGAGGTGGAGTGAATGCCGCACACAATTGTCAATCTCACGGCAGTGGAAAATCTAGCCTGATATTTATTCCTTATTCAACGTTATTGATTATTATCACTTTGGGGCTTGTCCAATCTCTGTACATACATTGGCTGTTGCGTTTCACACTCTGCAGCAATCAACTTTGGAACATTCTGAGGTAACGAAGAGAGATGTAAAAAATCACGTCTCCCTGACTCCCTGTCAAAAATGATCATTGAATCATCGATTAACTGGTGCGTTCCTGATCAAAACAAGCCGCTGCAAAACGTGGAGGGTTCGAACGTGGGTGGAACAGCGAGTTGTGGCGGCAAGCGATCTCAGCAAAAGGGACTGACTGGGGGAGGGTATCTTGAACCGAGGATGAATGGAGAAGAGGTGAGTTTGGTAAACATACTGTGAATGCAGGAACCAGAGAGAGGATGTGGGGAGCCTTTCCTCAAACCACTGTAAACTCAGGCCACCACAGAAGTATGCAGAGATTGCACATGTAAGCTAAGTGAAAATAAATAGCTGTGTGCAAGCAACGGATTTGCAGGAATCTGTGGAGTTAATAAATAAATATATTTGAGCTGGCATTTGTGGAATGAGGGGTTTAAATAAATATCATTATAACTGAGTGGGCCAGCCCACAGTCTGTACCATCGAACTAGTGTGGGAGATGCGGGCTGAAAGGTGTTAAGTAAACGTTCCTGGCCTTTGGACAAATGTACCGATGGGGGCAGAACTGGGAGGAACATCTAAGAACTTCAGGAAAATTGAAGCATTATGAGGAATTGGACTTTAGTTTACTTTAGAGATACAGCAAGAAAATCTACCCTTAGGCCCACTGAGTCCACACTGAACAAATACTCTTTACACACTCGGGGCAAATTACAGAGGCCCATTAACGTATAATCCCGCACGTCTTTAGGATGTGGGTGGAAACCAGACCACCAGGAGGAAACCCACATGGTCACAGGGAGAATCTGCAGACTCCACACAGACAGTACCCGAGGTCAGGATCGGACGTGGGCCTCTGACTCTGAGGAACCAGCTCTGCCAACCGCGCCACTGTAGCTTCTGGACTATCCCAACCTGAGCCTTCGTTCCTTCTACTATTCCATAAAGGCCATTCTGAAAGCTGCTTGATTTCTCCTTCAACATATATTGCAAAGTAACCTTCGTGAGATGTCGAGATACAAGTGACCTAGGTTCAATTACTGACCTTGGGCATCGTCTGTGTGGAACCCTGTGATCACATAAGCTTCTCTTCAGTTGCTCTCATTTCCACCGGCATCCTAACGCACCAGTTGCTCTGTGAATTGGCTGCTTTAAATGACCCCCTTTGTGCAAGTGATTGGGGGCAGAAAAAATGGGATTAGCGTTAGATTTGTGTAAATGAATGCTTGATGGTCACCATAGGCTTGATGGGCAGAAGGGACTCTTTCTGTACTCTATGCCTCTATAATTATGAGCAAGAAGTGCATGTGCAACCTTATCTATTACCAATTAAAGCTTCCTGCCCGTTATGGAGGAGTGAGGAGGTGTAGGTTGCACAAGGGACTGTTCCCGAGAACACTCTGTAATCCGATTTTTCCTTAAATCAGCAGCAAACAACGTCCCCCAAACCCAATACTAAAGACCCACAGCCCAAGATAGCAGAGTCTCCTGTTCCTGATGTACCGCTTCCTTCTCTCTCAGTACTGCATCATGCGGTCGTTCGTTTTCTACAGCTACCCATTCCGTATCGCCCGTGCACACATCAAGATCACACAGGTCATTTCTAACATTACAAACATGAAAAACTAAAAACACCCATTGATTTATGGAAACAACCAAAATGTTTTAATTTAATCAAATAAAAATCTGTCACCGCCTCATGCTTGGCACAGACCTTGTGGGCCGAAGGGCCTGTTCCTGTGCTGTACTGTTCTATGTTCTATGTACTGCCAGCAACTATTGTCTCTCATTAATTTTAAATGGCGTGCTGTACTTGGGCCAGGCAAGCCCAGCTAAATGGGTGGTCCATGAAACTCCCTCTGTTTATCGGGCTGCACAACAACCTCTACTTCAGATAAGTCCAGACCTGGCAGATCTGTTCTGGTCCCCACTGAAAAATTGTCCCATTGTAGATAGACACTGCAGCTCCTGTATACAGTAGGACCACAGGAGCCTATGTGTCCATCTATGAGTAGGAATGAGCTTGGTTTGGCATCTCGTCCAGGTGATGTTACCCGCACTGGGAGCATCACCCCCGGACCACAGTGCCCAAGTCTCTGGAGTGTCCTTTATACTCTGAGACCAGACTGCCACCACTGGAACTATGGCTATTGTTAAAACTTGCAAAACGTCCCATGACATCGAGGAGAAGCAGGGGACAACACAGCCAAGATAGCTCTTCAATTACTCGGTAGAGGCATATTATACACTGGGACTCTATGAATTTGTGATATATCTTGAACTGTCTGCCACTTCCAAAGCAGCAGAGTTCCACAGACGATGTTAAATTAGTCCCGGTTATGTGGAATATGCGAGCTTTGGGAATTGGAGTAGGTCTGGAGTGCTCATTTCTCTTGTGACTATTGCTAAAGACTGACCTTCATTTGTGTCTTGAGGCAGTTACCACAGCGATTGAATCGGTTGCAATCTCCTGCATGTTTCTTCCACGAAGAGAATATGAATCATTTACTGTAACTAGAAATCGTTTCCTTCTGAGCAATTCACCCCCCGCTGAGAAAGCCAAACAGTCGCCGCTACAGAGGATGTGGAGTCATCATGGTTTTCATTTGCTCATTAATGCTTTTTCCTGCATGGCATTGCAAAGAAAATAGTTGCCTTTGTTTCCTCATTCCAGGGATCATGCTCGGAGGCAAGTCTGATTGAGCCCATCTGCCGTGCTGCGACTGCCTGATGGGTCACTGCCGATATCACATTGAGTTGTCCACCTCGCACCCCATCAACGGACATGCGCAGACGAAACATCCAACTGAGCCGCAAGTCGGCTGCAACGGGGTGATGGGTTCTTTTCACTAGCACCTCATGTACTCAGCTTCTGACAGATGCTTCCAAGGTAGACACAAAATGCTGGAGTAACTCAGCGGGACAGGCAGCATCTCCGGAGAAGAGGGGGGTGATATTTTGGGTCGAGACCCTTCTTCAGACTGATGCTTCCGATGGATTACTTCTGACCTGTGATGTTCCTCGTGAGGGCCAGTTAACCTTTCAGCTGGGACCATTGGGCCTTATACATGGGGAGAAGGCAGGAGAATAGGGTTGAGAGGGAATGAGAGATCAGCCATGATTGAATGGCGGAGTACACCTGATGGGCCGAATGGCCTAATTCTGCTCCTAGAACGTATTCAACGGCAAAACACAAAGTGCTGGGGCATCTCAGCAAGTCGGGCAGCAACTGCGGTGGGAATGGACAGATGATGTTTCAGGTTGGGACTCTTCGACAGACAGAAAGTGGTTAGGGAGAGAAAGCTGGAAAAGTCCCTCCTAACTATTGAAATTGGCTTCACATAAAATCCAGATTAATAACAGAATTACATGAGCTGGTTAAACAAGATGCCTTTAAAATATTATAAATGAGGAAGAAACTAGTTTCTGTTCATTCTTTGGGTTCAATGCAGCGCAGCCTACCAGCTTCACACTAACTTGACTGTGTCTCTATTGTAAAGTGTGTAAGCAATCTAAATCCAATGATCAATAATGTCAAGAAGATGTGGGGATTTCTCCTGAGTAGAGATGGCTGAAGAGAAATACAATAGGAGCAGTCAAGAGTGTTTCCAGTAGTTAGAGAGTTGGGAGCCATAGGGTGTAAATTTAAGGTAAAGGAGAATCAATATCGAATCAAATATCAAATATCAAATTCAGTTATTTCAGGAACTTACTTTCTGTGTGTGTCAGAGCTGACCTGATGCAGTTTGACTCTCTTCTTCCCTCTCCACGGATTGAATCATTCAGCACTTCCTATAGCGCTGACCTGCATTTCACACCTTAGCTTTTTTTCCCTTCTCTCTCTTCTCCTATTCATCTGTCACCCTGATGATCTCATCCACCCACCCCCACCCCCCCACCCCCCATCCCCCCCACACACACACACACCCCCACCCCCCATCCCCCCCACACTCGCACACACACCCACCCCCCCCCCCACACACACACACACCCACACCCCCACCCCCACCTCCCCCCCCCACACACACACACACACACACACACACACACACACACACACACACACACACACACACACACACACACACACACACACACACACACACACCCTCCCTGCATCTTAAATCTAACTTGTGCCACTTTGCCGCTTGAGAGGCATGGTCCAGGATCTAAAACATTAGCTCTATTTCTCTTCCGGGGTGGTCTGTACAGCATCAATCAGCAGGAGGCCTCTCTGGATATACATTGGCCTGGAGGGCGACCAACATTTCTGCTCCCTTTAAAGGAAAACACTGAGAGCAGGAAACGTAAATTGTTCTGCATGTCCAACCCTTACAGTGCCAACTGATCACGGATTTCCAATCAAACCAGCTTCTTCCCAGCTGTTATCAGACACCTGAACCATCCTATCTCCAACTAGAGAATGGTCATTACTTTAGTTTCCTTTAAAGATACAGCACGGAAACAGGCCCTTCAGCCCACTGACTCCGCGCCAACCAGCGAGCATCCCGTACACTAGCACTGCCCTACACACTAGGGACAATGTAGAATTTTTACCGAAGCCAATTAACCTAAGTTTTTGAAGTGTGGGTGGAAACTGGAGCACCCAGAGAAATTCTACGTGGTCACAGGGAGACTGTACAAACTCGATACAGACAGCACCTGTAGTCAGGATCAAACCCAGGTGTCTGGCATTGTAAGGCAGCAATACTACTACTGTGCCGACCATAGTGGTCCTGACCTACCATCCACCTCATTGGAGACCTTGGACAATCTTTAATCGGACTTTACTGGCCTTCATTTTGCACTATAACGTTATTCCCGTTATCCTGCATCGGTACACTGTGGACAGCTTGATTGTAATCATGTGTAGTCTTTCCGCCGACTGGATAGCAGGCAATAAAAAAGCATTTCACTGGACCTCAGTACATATGACCATAAACTAACTAACTCTAAACCAGCTGAAACCACATGCACTCTCTCCCTTGTCATCTAGCATGAAGATAAGCTTGGAAGAGGGACAAACAATCTGAATGAATAAGTCTCCTCCCCTCCCCTGACAACCGAAAGCTTGGATCTATGAACGGTCATCTTGTGAAGCTCAGGAGCAGACTAATAAGGAGGCCCCGCACTCCAGCTCCTCACTAAGGCCCAGGAGCTTGGTGTGAAAGTCCAGTGAGAGTCGAGAAGCAGTCTCTTCAAGTACTCAAAGAGGGAAAGTTCCCCGTTCAAAATATGTGGTCTGTTTCAGAGGCGCAGGCAATGTGTTTTTTTTTTTTATTTTTTTTTATTTTTTATTTTTTTTAATTTTTTAGAAGTACGGTAGATTACAGTAATGTACAACACGTATATATTAATACATTTTTTGTACCGCTTCACTTTTTTAAACTTTAAGAAAGAAAAAGAAAGAAGTAAGAAAAGTGAAGAAAGTGCGCAAAGGTTGTGAAGTGCAAAAGAGTGTTGGGAAAAGAAAGCCCCTTAGAAAAGAGGTTAGAGAAGGAAGTAAAGTTAGAAAATAGACCCTAGAAAAAAAAAGAGAAAGAAAGAAGGAACAATCGCTCTATTATAACTCTTATACCATACTTCATAGAGAAGGAACTACCAACCAAGTCTGTTTTTATTTTACCTCCCATTACCAGGTCCAGATACCTTTTATTTATTTATTTGTTTTTCTAAATTACTATTGCACCTCATGCTTGTAATAGGTCCAAAAACGTAGACCACGTCTTTTGAAATTGATCTACTTTGCCTACTAGGAGGAATCTCATCTCTTCCAGATGTAATGTTTCCAACATATTTGATGTCCACATTTTTATTGTTGGTGTGGGCGCATTTTTCCAGAATTTAAGTATAAGCTTTTTTCCCATTATTAGCCCATAATTGAGTAAATTCTTCTGATACACGTTTAATTCAGGAATACCTTCCGATATTCCAAAAATAATCCATTCTGGTTTTGGTACCAGTTTTATTTTGATTAATTTTGAAAAAATATCAAATATTTCAAACCAGAATTTTTGGATTTTTGTACAAAAAACAAAAGAATGTGCTATGGTAGCTTCTTGACATATACATTTATCACAGATTGGTGAGACGTTAGGAAAGATTTTATTTAGTTTGGTTTTTGAATAATATAATCTATGTAATGTTTTAAATTGGATAAGCGTATGTCGTACGTTGATCGAGCATTTATGCACCTGTAATAAATGATTATCCCAACTCTCTTTTGAAATTTTTATACCTAGATCTTGTTCCCAATCTCTTCTAATTCCATCTGTTGTGGGTATTTCTATATTTAAGATGATATTATATAAGTATGATATTAAATTAACTGATTCCGCCTTTGTCTTCATTGCTTCATCTAGTAAGTCGGAAGGCATATTATAATAATCTTTTGTGTGTGTTTTCAAATAGTCACAGATTTGTATATATTTAAAATATTGATTATTTTTCAAATTATATTTCAGTTGTAGTTGTTGGAATGATAGTAATTTTTCTAATTCATACAGATCTTCGAGCGTTTTAATTCCCATTCTTTCCCATTGTATAAATGCTTTATCTATGATTGAAGGTTTGAACGATGGGTTATTGACTATTGGTATTAAGAGAGATAGGTTTCTTAATTTTAGATTCTGTTTTATTTGCTTCCATGTTCTAATAGTGCTATATATAATTGGATTTTTATTATAATTTTTATTATTCAAATTTATTGGAGAGAGAATAATCGCTCCTATATTATTCGGGGAGCAATCCCCTTTTTCCATTATAATCCAGTCCACCTGCTGGGCAGAATTGTCCAGCAGGTGAATCATATTTTTAATATTTACTGCCCAGTTATAATACATAAAGTTAGGGAGCGCTAGACCCCCCAACTCTTTTCGTTTGTTAAGGTGTGTTCTTTGTATTCTGTGGGATTTGTAATCCCATATAAAATTTGTAATGTCTGAGTCCAGTTTTTTGAAAAACTTTTTTGGGAGATATATAGGTATTGATTGAAATAGGTAAAGGATTTGTGGTAAGAAAATCATTTTTATAGCATTTATCCTACCTATTAAGGACATCGGAAGTGTTTTCCAAAATTTAATCAGATTATTTAATTTCTTAAGTAGGGGATTATAATTAGCTTTAAACATATCATGGTAATTTCTAGTAATCTCAATTCCTAAATATTTGAATTTTTCCATAGCTATTTTAAAAGGGAATTTCCTGAGATGTGTTGAGTCTTTTGGTTTAATCGACATAATTTCACTTTTGTTCCAATTTATTCTATATCCTGAAAAGGATCCAAAGTCCTCAATTAAGTTTAATATATTTGGTATACTAATTTGTGGTTTTGTGATGTACAGTAGTACATCATCAGCATATAGGGATAGTTTGTTGTTTGAATATTTTGTGTTATAACCGTGAATATTCGAGTGTGTTCTTATTTTTTCAGCAAGGGGTTCAATTACCAAAGCAAATAACAGCGGTGATAGTGAACATCCTTGTCTGTTGCCCCTAGATAATTCGAATTTTGAAGATAATATATTATTAGTTAGTATTCTAGCCGTAGGTTTGTTATATAGTAGTTTTATCCATGCAATAAAGTTTTCTCCCAATTGGAATTTTTGCAATACTTTGATCATATAGTCCCATTCTACTTGATCAAACGCTTTTTCTGCGTCCAGTGAGATGATAGCTAACTCTTGGTCATAAGATTTATGTGAATGCATTATGTTAAGCAAACGTCTCAAATTATTAAATGAGTGTCTCTTAGGTATAAATCCTGTTTGATCCTCATGTATTAGTCTACTAACATACTTGCTTAATCTATTGGCTAATGTTTTTGCTATTATTTTCTGATCCGTATTTAACAAAGCAATAGCTCTATATGATCCTGGTTCTTCTATATTTTTATCTTTTTTAAGTATTAATATGATCGTTGATTCCGCTAGTGTTTCAGGTAGGTTTTGCTCTTTATAAGCATATGTATACATTTTTTGTAATCGTGGAGTAACTATATCATAAAAAGATTTATAAAATTCATTACTGAATCCGTCTGGTCCTGGTGTTTTTCCATTTTTTAGTGTTTTTATTGTGTCTTCTATCTCCTTAGAAGTAATTTGTGCTCCCAGTTCCTCTTGTTCCCTGCGTTCTAATTGTGGTAGATTACAATTATCTAAAAATTCTGAGATTTTATTATTGTCTCCGCATTTTTATTAGGCCCCGCACTCCAGCTCCTCACTAAGGCCCAGGAGCTTGGTGTGAAAGTCCAGTGAGAGTCGAGAAGCAGTCTCTTCAAGTACTCAAAGAGGGAAAGTTCCCCGTTCAAAATATGTGGTCTGTTTCAGAGGCGCAGGCAATGTGTTACTGTTTTGCTCTCTCTCCAATCACCATGGAATTGAGACTGTTTTAAAAATAGGTCAGTAATTAGATTCATGGCCTTTCTCCTGCTCATAATGTCAGCAAACACACAATCAGAACCAGGAGACCCTCCCTAGAGGGAGGAGATTCTCTATTAAAACCATTAATTAATTTACCGCCCTTTCCACCCATTCAATGATTTTGGAAATAGATGTGCGCCAGTTTGTAAAATGCTGAATGAAAACAGTTTGCAGCAACATGGCAACGGTAGCCGACCGTCGACCAAAGATTTGGTGCCACGTCACTTATGGAGATCTCAGGGCAGTTCGTCAACAGCTTTGTCAGAGAGAAGATTCAAGGGCCTTCTTTAAAGGCGGAGAGAGGTTTAAGATCTGAGAGTTCTGGTCACTGAAGGGATGGATGGTCAGCAGTGTGGGATGGACATCTTTATAGAGGGTGGAGAGGCTGGAATTAGGAGATGTCAGAGGGTGGGGGTAATTTTAGAGATTAGATGGGTGAGGTTGTGGTGAGGTGAGACCACAACTTTGTTTAACCAAGAGAAGGCAAAGATCAATAAGTCATATTCACAGAAAGATATAGCATGGGAGATAATCATAAAATTCTGGAGTAACTCGGATGACATTTCAGGTTGAGCCCTTCTTCAGACTTGACCCGAAACGCTACCCATTCCCTTCTATCCAGATATGCTGCCTGTCCCGCTGATTACTCCAGCATTGTGTGTCTATCTTCAATGTAAACCAGCATCTGCAGTTCCTTCCCACATGATACAATATGGAAACAGGTCCCTTTGGCTCACCAAATCCATGCCACCCATTTACACTAATCCCACATTCATCTCATTTTATTCTTCCTGCATTCTCATCAGACCCCCACTAATAGACAATAGGTGCAGGAGTAAGCCATTCGGCCCTTCGAGCCAGCACCACCTTCAATGTGATCATGGCTGACCATCCCCAATCAGTACCCCGTTCCTGCCTTCTCCCCATATCCCCCGACTCTGCTATCTTTAAAAGTCTATCTTTTATAGATACTGGGTGAATGGAGAACATGGCAAGCATATGGTCTGCAAAGTTTTGGATGACAGGCTGAATAGAAGTGCATTGCAATAATTAAGTGCGGAGGTATTATATTGGTTTATTATTGTCAGCCATGCCGAGATACAGTGAAAAACGTTGTTTGCATGCTATACAGTCAAATCATACTAGAAATGAGTACAAATACATCATAATGCAAAGGGTGCAGGATATAATGTCACAGTGTTATAGCATTAAACTACAGTCCAGTTTTCTTTTTTAAAGTACAAAGACGCAATTAGATAGGTTGGTAGATCAGGACTTTACCTTAGCTTATGAGAGGTCCATTCAGTAGTCTGATCATAGCAGGGAAGAAGCTGTTCCTGAATCTGGTGGTAGGTGCTTGCAAGCTTTAGAACTTTCTGCCCAAGGGGAGAGAGAAGAGGAGGGAATGACCTGGGTGAAAATGGCTCTTGATTACGGGTATTAGGAAGCACAGAAGATTAAAAGGATCCATTAGGTGTGCATAAGATGACTAAAAGATTTCGTTTTCAAAGAATTTTAGTTCCATTTTTGCCAAGAAATAGATAAAGACTGAATATGAATTGGGGTGTACAGCATAACTTCCAAATGGGGAAAATGGCACAAAAGATGGAAGCGTAATGAACTGAGAGGAGGGCAGTGGAAGATTTCAATGCAGTATACACATGGGTGGAATGGGTGGAAAGGTGATGTTTAATGCAGAGCAATATAAAGTATTACATTTCTGTAGAGGAATGAGAAGAGGCAACATAGACCAGAGGTACAATTCTAAGAATAGTTCGATCTTGGTGTTTATGTGTGTGGTTTGTTGAAGGTGGCAGACATGTTGATATAGTGGTTAGAACCACATACAAAATCCTGGGCTTTGCAAACAGAGTTGTGTGTATAAGGCATGGAGTGTTGACGTACTGAAGGTTTTAGTAAAGGTGCAGATAGATTTACAGAAACTATTCCAGGGGTGAAGGACTTCAGTTCTGTGCATGGACTGAAAGGGCTGGGGTCGTTCTCCTTGAACGGGCTCAGAGATGGGTTGCGAGGAGCTCCACCATCATGAGTAGACACTGTTCCCCCTTAGCTGAGGGTCAAGAACCAGGGGACGTAGAAGGAAGTTTCATTTCCAGTAAATGGCTGGAAACAGGGCAAGGGGGGTGGAGGCAAATTAAATTACAGTGCTTGCAGGGAGCTGGCTGACTGTCTGATGAGAAAGAATTTACAGGCCCGCGGGGAGAGGGTGGGGGAGTGAGACTGGTCAGATTACTCTTGCAACCAGTTGGTGTGGATGCAAACAGCCAAACGACATCTGACTGTGTAATAAATGAACGCAGGGTTGAGGTCTGTCTCTCTCTCTCTCACTGCGCTCTGCTCTAACCAGTGAATGTTTATTCCGCTCACCTACCCACCCAGCCCCAACAGCACCGACCGTGTGTGAGGTGGGTGCTGACATTTCCATCTGTAAAAGGTTCCGTGTGTCCCTGCACATACGCACCAAGGCTGGGGCATCTTCAGCAGACCGATGCTTACATAGGATAGGAAGGGAAGGGGAGGGGAGGGGAAGGGGGTGGGGCAGGCCCAGTGAAGGAGGAAAGTGCAAAAAAATGCATAGAAGCCACTGTGTTACAAAAATAATTTGTTTGAAGTGGTTATAGGATGGTTGCCAGATTAAATTCGCCAGTGTTTATAGAAAAGCAAAAGGTTGGCTGATACATAATGAAAGTTTTTAATCAGACAAGGATCAAATAAAAAGGAATTTGGTGAGGTAATTGGAAACAGACTATTTATTGCGAGTTTGAAAGTGAACTATTGACCCTGTATTCCAAGCACTATAATTGGCTTTAAAAAAAAACATTTTTCCCTGAGAATACGGTTCCAATTTCTCGACGTTTACTTGAAGCTCCCAAAAGACTAGATCTAACGTGTGTTGCTGTGCATATTTGAGAAGGAGCAGATGGGCCCCTCAAAGCTGCCTCGCCACACGCTGCACCAACGCCAACCCTTTCTCTCGGCGATATCTCACCAGGCAATCTGTCGGAGTGAGGACTAACTTGGAGAGACCTTGGGCACTCACCCCCTTCGATAGTGGTCAGCCTCTCCCGGTCAGGGTCGGGACTGGCCCCAGTGAAATGCACAGAGGTCGACGTGGTTTTGGAAAACTAATCCTGCTGGATAAACAGGAACTCGTCAATGTTTAATACAAGTGGTGCTGAGGAGCACCTCTCAAAGGTTTTGCACTTCCTGTGAAGTGACAGATGTTGTACACAGTTCAAGCAATTCAGAGACCTGCTCCAAGAGGCCTTGACAAGAGACTATATTAAAGACATCATTAATTAATCTCGGGATCGAGATCAGTGAAAGAGACTTACTCCTCCAGGCACATGGGCCAGGTCCGAACTGAGCGCCTCTGCTGTGGAATGAGCTCGTGTGAAGGCACAGAGATTTCCTGCTCTTCAAAGTGTATCCGCGGGAGCATCAAATGAGCAGTGAATGCACAAGGAACTGCAGGTACTGGGATCATGAGCAAAACACAAAGTCCTGGAGGAACTCAGCAGGTCGGGCAGCATCTGTGGAGGGAATGGACAGGCGACATTTCAGGTCGGGACCCTTATTCAGACTGAGGAGAGAGAGACTGGCTTTGACTGTGGGTCTTAAGGGCCTGTCCCATTTACGCGACCTTTACAGGCGACTGCCGGCACCCGTCATAGGTCGCCAAAATTTTCGACATGTTGATAATTCAGCGGCGACCAGAAAGACACTACGACTCTTTGGAGACCTCTCACGACCATAGGAGACCTCTCACGACCATCGGCTCTATGCCGGCAGTCGCCTGTAAAGGTCACGTAAGTGGGACAGGCCCTTTGCTAACAACAACAACAACAACAAATTACTTCTCCAGATGTGGACATTGTTGGCAAGAGTAACGTTTACAGCTGGAGACTAACTGTCCTTGAGAAGGTGATGATGAACCTTCTTGGACAGCTGCAGCCCATGTGTTGAAGGTGCTTCCCCAGAGCTGCTCCAGGATTAGGACCTGGCAAAGACGAGAGATTGACAACATGTTTCCACAGCAGGTGGACATGCAGATCGGGGTCACCTACAGGAGCTGACAATCCCATTCACCTCTCACCCTGAAACTTTAGTTTAGTTTAGAGATACAGCGTGGAAACAGGCCCCTTCGACCCACCGAGTCCGCCCACATTAACACTATCCGGCACACACTGGCGACAATTTTTACATTTACCAAGCCAATTAACCTCCAAACCTGGGGGAGACACAAAATGCTGGAGTAACTCAGCGGGACCGGCAGCCTCTCTGGAGAGGAGTGGGTGGCGTTTCGGGTCGAGACCCTTCTTCAGTCTGAGATGCTGCCTGTCACGCTGAGTTACTCCAGCATTTTGTGTCTAACCCACGAAAAGTGATGGGGTGAAATGCTTCGGTTAATCCGATTTGTGGGTGAGGGTGTTGCCCATGTCAATGGCAACTATTCCCCTCCAAATAACACATGGGCCTTCATTTTAAGGGCTAGTCTGCACCCCGACAGCTCTCCCTCACCTCTGCTTGCAGAGTCTGCCTGGGTGTTCAGCGCATTGTTACTGCGAGCTTGCTCCCATTGCTATTTGGGGTTTGATATAAATCAAAAGATCACTGTTATTAACACAAAAGTGCTGGAGAAACTCAGCGGGTGCAGCAGCATCTATGGAGTGAAGGAAATAGGCAACGTTTCGGGCCGAAACCCTTCTTCAGACTGAAGGGTCTGAAGAAACCCTTCTTCAGACTGAAGGGTCTGAAGAAGGGTTTCGGCCCGAAACGTTGCCTATTTCCTTCGCTCCATAGATGCTGCTGCACCCGCTGAGTTTCTCCAGCATTTTTGTGTACCTTCGATTTTCCAGCATCTGCAGTTCCTTCATTAACACTGTTAACCCCGTTCCCCAGCCAACAATGGGCCATTGTGGGCTCTACCCTTCCGGAGGTTATCCGTGGCCAGCCCTAATTTGTTCTGGCCCTTCCTCGTCTCCAGATTATTCCCCTCCCACCCCTACCTTCAGCTCTGACCCAAAACGTCACCATTTCGCTTTCACCAGAATGCTGCCTGATCCGCTGAGTTACTCCAGCTTAATGTGCATATCAAACGATAAAAGATTGTGTCATCTTTTGCCGTGCGGAAGGGGCAATTAATTAAAGGCAGAGTGTTTCCAGACGCCAAAGAACATTCAAGGCAGCCGGTTCAGAAACGGTTAACAAGAAATTCCTGAAAAGCTCTTTGCTCAATTATACTCCTGTGGCCCGTGTTAGATACTTCCGTGTGGTTTGACAATAAAGTGTGGAATATTGTAATCATTACTGAAATGACATGCAGAGATTAGCACCAAAGCCAGAGAGTGCTTTCGGTGCCAGTTTGCCTTCTCCAAGAGCCAATTTCAGCGTCTGCATTTTGAAAATAAACTTCTCCAATTACAGGCAGTAAACTGAAAATGTGCTACATGCTCAGGCGTGAGCTCAGGGGGCAGACAGCTGATTGGTGTCACATTAGCCTCCACTCTGCTTGGCCTCAGCTCTAGCTGTGGGGCAACGGCGACATCTGATGGCGAAGCCAAGTACTGCGGATACCCACTTGACAAATATCACAGTTTGTTACTGTTTACAGCCATCTTTAGTTTTAGTTTAGTTTCAAGTAATGGCGTGGAGACAGGCCCACCAAGTCCGCGCCGACTGGCAATCCAAGCACACTAACACTATCCTACACACACCAGGGACAATTTACAATTATACCAAGCCAATTAACCTGCAAACCTGTACGTCTTTGGAGTGTGGGAGGAAACCGGAGATCCCGGAGAAAACCCACGCAGGTCACGGGGAGAACGTACAAACTCCGTACAGACAAGCTCCCGTTGTCAGGATCGAACCTGCGGCTCTGGCGCTGTAAGGCAGCAACTCTACCACAGCGCTGCCTTAGAGTTGCTGCCGTTCAGCGTCAGTGACCCGGGTTCGATCCTGACTATGGGTGCTTGCCTGTATGGAGTTTGTATGTTCTCCACGTGACCTGCGTGGGTTTTCTCCAAGACCTCCGGTGCCGCCCAGTCAAGACGAGTTGTTGTACCATTTACACAAGTATAGCGAGTGGCAGATACAATGCAAAATCTTGCCCACAGACACATACTCCAACAATGCACAAAAAATTATATTATACATAAATTATGCACAAATTCTGAAGACAGTAAAAAAGAAAAAAAGAAAAAAAAGACAACTCTGCAAAACAGTTAGATTAAAAAACATCCCCTTGATAGTGCACAACGTGATCTGTAGTGTTCCTTTGCCAAAGAATGATCAGTGTTGTATGGGTTGGTTCAAGAACCTGATATATCTTTCCACAGATGCTGCCTGGCCTGCTGAGTGCTTCCAGCGTTTCCTGCTTTTTATTACTAAAATGGCAAGTCATTTATACTGGGAACATGCATAAGCTCACAGATCACTGACAGATTTGTCTATAGATATCTCAGCATTTGGATTGAAAGGAAAGCAGAAAATGCCAGACATACTTGGCACTGCAGTGGAGGGGGAAAATGGTGCTGAGCTTTTTGGACATACCAAGGCACTGCTCCGTTGACAGTCCAGCACTCTTACAGCTGCATCTACTGAGGTGGTGTGTTCAAGTCTTAGAATGGGACCCTGGTTCCCTTACTCAGAAAGCCAGACTGATAGCTCAGGTTGGAGATGCTGATAAACCAGGGCTTGCCTGCACTCATAGCTGACAGTAAAGATTCCAATGAGACACTATCAACTGCAGATACATTCTTGATTACTCACTCTTGAGTAAAATACGTATTGCTGGTGTATCTCAACAGGCCAGGGAGCAT
Organism: Malacoraja senta; assembly: GCA_038087875.1. Classification (NCBI taxonomy): domain Eukaryota; kingdom Metazoa; phylum Chordata; class Chondrichthyes; order Rajiformes; family Rajidae; genus Malacoraja; species Malacoraja senta. The sequence goes on along the minus strand of CM075989.1, from coordinate 10,751,381 downwards.
CTCTGGAAGACATGGATGGGCAATGTTTTGAGTCAGGACCCTTGTTCAGAGTTATTCCATGGCACTAGTTCAGAGAGAGGCAGAGACAGGAGCAGGTGTGGTGCGGTGCCAGGGAAGAGTTGACATTTCTTTCCAGTGCCATGATGAACATTTCCCCTCAAACAACATCACCAACTGGACTACCTGTTCCTCATGGATGCCGTATCCTACTGTGCATGAATTGACTGCCGTGCCTCCAGCCATTACAAGGGTACTTAAGTGACTGTGGGAGACGGGAGCATTCGGAGGTCGGGAAAGGTGTCATATTAATGCTCTAACAGCAAATACATCAGCGTTAAAAATAGTTGGGAACCAGTCCAGTTAGTTGTTACTACCGCATTAGTTTTAGAATCAATCCTTCCCACAAAAAGTTATTGTCATTAAGTTAAATCCGCAAATTATCACTATACCAAGGCTAGATATCCCTTTCCAGAAAGTCCAGATCAAACGTCATTGCTAATTAATAAAACAAAGTCCAATTTTTAAAAGGAGCACAGGTTTTGATTATATTGAGATGAAAGAGAACTTATTGGAAACATGCAGCATGCCAGACAGGCAGCATCAGTGTAAAGAGAAACATAGTTAATGGTTCAGATCAAAGCTCCTTCGTTAGAATTTGGAGCAGAAAAAAACTAGTTGGTTACAAGTTGCAAAGTACCTTCTTGCCCAGTTTAGAAATGGTATTAAACCAGTGCAGAATGAGTTGCCACAAGAAACTGCAGATGCTGGTTTACAAAATAAGCCAGAGTGCTGGAGTAATTTAGCGTGTCAGGCAACATCTCTGGAGAACTTGAACAGGTGGCATTTCAGATTGGGACCCTTCTTGAGACCGATGACGATGATGGTGGAAACACCTAGCAGGTCAGGCAGCATCTGTGGAGAGAGAAGGAGTTAATGTTTCGGGACCGGGCCCTTCATTAGACCTGGAGGACTAGGCCACCCCCTCTCTCAGCTCTGCGCTGGAGCAGCAACTTAGATTTCATACTAACATCTGGGCAGTGGGAGCTGACTGCAGTCTCCCAGTGAGAGGATCAGAGCACTAGGCACTGAACTGCAGCTGAAAATGAAGTGGGAACATCAGTCCTCCTCCAGTGAAACATCTGACAGACTGAGCCGCGAGCTCACCAACCCAGAAACATTGTGGTTTCAATGAATTATAATTGATTTAAAGATAAACTTTGCGAATAAAACCAACTGATTTATGTTGAACATCTTTGCGAGGTACGAAGAAGGTAAAAAGTGAGAATGTTTTCTTGAAGTTCTTAACCCTGTGTGTTCCTGGTTGAGTGAAGTTTAGTTGAGACACAGCATGGAAACAGTTCTTTCGGCCCACCGAGTCCACACCGACCGGCAATCACCCATACACTTGTTCTATCCGACACACTAGGGACAATTTACAGAAGCCAGTTAACCTGCACGTCTTTGGAATGTGCGAGGAAACCAGATCACTCGAAGTACACACATGCGCTCACAGGAAGAACGCACAAATCTGTATAGACAGCACCAGTAGTCAGGATCGAACCCATGCACACACAGCAATTGAGAGGCTCTGGTTTAAGGCAGAGTGGACCTGATCCTCTAAGCAGCCCTAAGCAGCCAACCTAAACAAATGAAGTCAGTTCCCAGCACTGACGCTGTCAGATCTGGAGTGTAAATTCCTTCCCCTGCCTTGAAGTGGCAGGACTTTTTACACTTGGATCCGGAGCTGTCTGCTTTGCGGGAGGAAGGTCTCCTCGGATGTTGTAAACACGAGGCAAGATTTGCATTCGGTAGACAACGCCACTCAGTTCCAGCCTGCGATTTCCCAAGACACTCATTTCCAGTTAGTGAGCACAAGAGTTCCTCACCACCCTCTCACCCTGCTGCAGTGCAAGCATATAGACCATCAATACACCAAGCTCAAGATGTTGGCATAGTGGCGCAGCTGGTAGAGTCACTACCTCACATCACCCAAGACCTGGGTTCAATCCTGACCTCAGGAACTGTCTGTGTGGAGTTTGCGCGTTCTCCCTGTGACCATATGGATTCATTTCTGCTCCGCAAACATGAGTCCGTGGGTATGTGAATTAGCCTTTGTAATTACGGTGTGTAGCAGTGTTTAGGGTAGATAAAACGTTATTCCTATGGTGGTAGTATAAAAAAAAGCAGGAATGGGTTTATGGTGGGAGGAAATAGATTTTAAGGATTTGAGGATAAATTTCTTTACACAGAGAGCAGCTATTATCAGGAACTCACTGCCAGAGGAGGTGGTATAGTTAGTTACAGTCACTACATTGCTAGGACATCTAGACAGGCACTCAAGAAGAAGTTTGAAGAAGGGTCTCGGACCGAAACGTCACCTACTCCATTTCTCCATAGATGCTGCCTCACCCGCTGAGTTTCTCCAGCATTTTTTGTCTACTTTAGACAGGCAATTACATAGCTTTTCACAGCAGCAGAGACCTGACCTTGAGTGCATGTTCTCCCTGTGACTGTGGGGTTCCCCAGAATGTTCCAGTTTCCTCCCACATCCCAAAGACGTGTGGGCACGTGAGTTAACTGGCCACTATAAGTTGCCCTTGGTGTGTAGGCGAGGGCTAGAACCTGAAGGAAATTGATGGGAACATGGGAATAATGTAGCAGTATAAATGGGCGGTTGTTGGTCAGCTGAGACCAGGTGGGCTGAAGGGTTTTAAGACTTTGTGGAGGTTTTTTTTAACCTCCGCATCCAGTGCATGAGGAAGGTCAGGCGGTGAAACGCAGGGGTTAAGTTGGTAGAAAATGTGAAGCCTGTGACCCAAACTGCAGCCAATATTTTAGCTGCTGCATCTTTGCAATTGAATAATTGGAGAAGCATGTTGGAATCTTCAAATGGAACTGATCCAGGGCTTTGAGAGCCATTTATCCCTCAGTCTGCACCTCAAGCAAGATATCTCACCCATGAAGTCAGTACAGCATAGAGACCATTCGTCCCATTGAACCCATATTAGCCCTCTGTAAGGCAATGCCATGAGCCCCATGTCTTTGTGGCCTGTAAATTATCCCCTCTCATGCCTCACTGTTGAGTTTGAGGGGTTTCCACCTCCCCGGCAAACTTCTTAATCTCATGCTCATTCCATTCTGCTTAAGAACTTTCTCTTATATCCTCACTGCATCTTTTGCTGACTTCAAATCTGTTGCCCTGATCCTTGAACCACTTGCTTCCCTCTCATTTATCCCAAACCATTCATAATCTTGCAGGACTCCATTAAGTTCCCTCCCAGTCTTCCTTGAGTTTAGTTTATTGCCACATGTACTGAGGCACAGTGAAAAGCTTTTGTTTCATGCTAGCCAGTCAGCGGAAAGACAATACATGATAACAATCGAGCCGTCCACTGTGTCCTTCCTCCTTCATCTAACCTTGCAGCGGCAATATGACATTCTCAATCATTCTTGTAAAGCTCTCAGCATGACCGTCCAACTCTTCCGAAACTGGTGACCAAAACTGAACATAATACTCCAGACATGTTTTGTAATTACTGAAAATAACATCCCTGTCCCTGAGGTTAAAGCTCCTGCCTATAAAAATCTCTGACCCCATGTGTGCCTTCCCAAATACGCTCCCATCAACTGCTGTCAATTCCATAGATCCATGATATGCGATCTCGGGTCCCTGTCTCCCTGAATTCCCATTGGAATTCCACCATTTAGCCCACATTGCCCAACCTCATTCTTTCTGCCAAAACGCATTACTTGACACCTCTCATTGTCACCATCACTGCCTGCGGTAGCTTGCTGTGCACAAACGGTGGCTGCAGCCACGGGTTCCCCCTTAAAGCATGTTTTAATGCTCAGGAACCCTGTCTGTAAATCCTGTCCAAGTTTCCATTAAATGCTCATCTCTATCTCTCCCAGACAAAGACCTGTCACCTCTCAACCAGCACAAGAAAACAAACCATTCTTTCAGGTCAGAATTTATTTCATGAACAGCCTCGACAAGATTAAGATCAGGTTAGAGCAGAGATGCGAGAATGACAGGAGACACAAGGCACAGTGCCAGCCTCAAGCAGAGCCTTTAATCTTGTGAATATTAATTGGGCCCAAGAGGTCAATTAATTCCTTTGAGCAGCTAGTTTTAATAGCTTAGGCGGCAAAATACCATCAAGTCTGAGACAGGCACACCAGGGTTGAAATAAAAGCTTTTGTGTTACATGAGCTGGCTTCTATCATATTTGCTAATTACCGTGACGTGGTCAGGAAAGGTTGTCAGGGCTGATGTCAATATCTAATAGGAAGATGGATCATGCCCCTCTGAGAGACTTGCTCTTTTGAGAGGAGTACAGCGGCAGAATCCACAGTTGCAAGGTATGTTATTGTCGTAACAAGGCTGCTTAAACGTACCTAGATGTCGAGAGGGAAATAGAAATGCACGGAAATGAGGCACACAGATGCAGAGGTTAAAAAATTGAACAGGCAGAGATAAGAGGTGCCGCTAAAATCAAAGAGGGCAGAGACAGAGAGAGAGCTAAAAGCTGGTGATAGTAGGATAGATACAACACAGAGAGGACAGATGCATGGGGGCTGAAGGGGAAATGTCTGGGCATATCTGGTTTATGTCTTTTATTGTTTGAACCTCATATTTCTACTATATGCTCATATTTTCTTATGACACAGATGCCGACCATTTGGCCCATTTAGTCCTATCGTCATCCAGTTTTGATGAAAGGTTTTTGACTGGAAACGTTACCATTGGTTTCCCTCTCCAGGGACTCTGCCTGACTGGCTGAGTATTTCCAGCATTTTTTGTTCTTGTTCCAGTTTCTCTCGACCTCTGGCCCGTGTATTGTCGGGTTCTCGTTCTCCTTTCCCACTGATCCAACCCGACCATCGACTGACCCACAGACCATGAGAATTGGCCGCTTCGAGGTCCCGTAGCCAAGAGACTTCCTCTTTGTTATCCTCACACTGCAGCATCACTTCTCTAGCATCTTTCAACCTTGCTCTGAGCAAGGCTAATCCATGTTGAACAATTAACCCGTAATGGTCAATAACTCACAGGGATGAGAGAGGAATTACCAACGCTGTACCAACTTGTTGTGCAGTGGTGGCAATGCGAACACCTACTGTATGTCAGGATGCTTTTCATTGACTACAGCTCAACCTTCAACACCATAATGCCGAATAAGTTCACTCCTAAACTACTGAACCTTGGCCTTAGGGCCTCCATCTGCAACAATAGACAATAGACAATAGACAATAGGTGCAGGAGTAGGCCATTTGGCCCTTCGAGCCAGCACCGCCATTCAATGTGATCATGGCTGATCATCCCCAATCAGTACCCCGTTCCTGCCTTCTCCCCATATCACCTGACTCCGCTATTTTTAAGAGCCCTATCTAGCTCTCTCTTGAAAGCATCCAGAGAACCTGCCTCCACCGCCCTCTGAGGCAGAGAATTCCACAGACTCACCACTCTCTGTGAGAAAAAGTGTTTCCTCGTCTCCGTTCTAAATGGCTTACCCCTTATTCTTAAACTGTGGCCCCTGGTTCTGGACTCCCCCAACATCGGGAACATGTTTCCTGCCTCTAGTGTGTCCAAGCCCTTAACAATCGACTTCCTTTGTGGTAAATCTCAGTTGGTCAGAACGTTTCTCCACCCTGATCTGCATCATCGCAGAGTTGTATGCCCAGTCACCTTCTCCATTCCCAGCACCCATGACTGCATCACAAAGTACAATGCCAACTAGATCTTCATGTTCAATGATATCGCTCTGGCCGGGCAGATCAACAACAATAATGAGACAGGAAAGAGATCAACAAGCTTGTGACATGGGACCAGGACAACAATCTAGCTCTTACCATCAGCAAGACTAAAGGGGTAATAGCAATTGAATTGAATTGAATACATTTTATTAGCCAAGTATATATACATACTTGGGAGAAGAGGAGGGAATAGACTGCAGACATAAGACTTTTGCCTCCATCACAGTGAGGAGATGCTGGGTGGACTCACTGTGGTGGATGTTAATATGTGTTTATTGTTGTTTTTGTTGTATTATATGTATGACTGCTGCAATTTCGTCCAGACTTCGGTCTGAATGACAATAAAGGCATATCTATCTATCTATCTATCTATCTATCTATACAAGGAATTTGCCTTGGTGCTTTGCTCACAAGTAACAACACAATATACATAATAGACATTTAAAAATAAAACATTATATTTTAAACATGTGAAGAATGAAATAAAATACCAGAGCAAGGAACTGCAGATGCTAGTTTACCAAAGAAAGACACAAAATGATAGAGGAACTCAGTTGGTCAGGCAGCATCTTTGGAGAACATGGATAGTGACAATTTGGGAGTCTGAAAAATCACCTATTCATGTTCCCCTGATGATGCTGCCTGACCTGCCGAGTTACTCCAGTGTTTTGTGTCTTTCTAAGATGAAAGAGGTTGTTGACTTAAGGAAGCAAGGAAGGGAAAACCTCATCAATGGAGCGGCTGTGGAGATGGCCGACAGCTTCACGTTCCTAGGTATCTATATCATCGACAACCTGCATCTCCGTCTAGTATGGCACCTGCTCTATTCTTGACCACCTGAACCGGCAGAGAATGCTGAATGCAACCTTGTCCATCACAGGCTCGGCACAAGCAGTCCATCTTCACGGTGCATTGCATCAGGAAGGCTGGAAGTATCGTCAGGGATGCCCCTTATACTGGCACCCACTAATCCTGCATTAATCTGATTTTCTTTTTATTCTGTGCACATTCCCATGAAACTCACCCTTCAGATTCCAGTTAAAGAGGTGAGAGGAGAATTACGTGGAGAGAGAATCCCAGCAGAGACCCCACTGCCGACCATTCCCCGTGGCTCAGCTGTGCAGCAACACGGCCTGTACAGTGAGCTTGTTTAATGAACGTTGCTTTGAAGATGTAGCAAGCTTCAAACCCACACCCAGGAGAGGAAAAGTAAGTTGTTAGAAACTCTGAAAATTTTCTCAGGGCAAGGGAGTCAAGAACTGGTTTAGAGTGAGAGGGGAGAAGTTTAACGGAGATCTGAGAGATATAATTTCACTCAGAAGGTGGTATCCAGGCAAGACATGACCAGACCTACCAGCAGGCCTGGCTCGCCCACTGTGGAACCAGGAACCCGCCCAGAACACCGCCGGGCGGTGGAGGCAGGTTCTAGAGAGAGCTAGATAGGGCTCTTAAAAATAGCGGAGTCAGGGGATATGGGAAGAAGGCAGGAACGGGGCACTGATTGGGGATGATCAGCCATGAACACATTGAATGGCGGTGCTGGCTCGAAGGGCCAAATGGCCTACTCCTGCACCTATTGTCTATTGAAAGATTAGCGATCTGCGTGGCCTTTCAGGGTGAAGCCATCAAGCCCAGCCCCTGACCGTCGCCCAGAGCCGGAGACAACGGTCGCCAGGGGCAATGGTGGTAGGAAAGTGAACCAGAGTTTTAACGGCCTGTCCCACCGCGGGGACGTAATTGGCGAGTTTAGGAGAGTTTGCGCTCAACTTAAACTCGCAGCATGGTCAACACGTGGTCCTAGGAGGTCTTTGTAACTCTCCTTCATGCTCGAGAGAAGTTCCCGCGTACTCGCGGCCTCAGTTTGGTCGAGGAGTATTTTTTAGCATGCTGAAAATTGTCCGCGAGTCAAAATTGGTCGACATGGAAAAAACCCGATATTTCTTTACTCGTAGGTTTAGTCGAAGTGGATCATAGTAGGTCAGCATGTTATTCGTAGGTAATCAAAGGCAATCAAAGGTAATCAAAGGAAGTCGAAGGTAATCGACGGTAGTCGTAGATAGTGTTAGTCTAGTCAAAGGTAGTCGAAGGTAGTCGAAGGTGGTCGTCTTCACTCTCCACTATTCGGTGTCCAATTTTCCAGAGAGCATCAGCGAGTAAATCGTAGATAGTCGAAGCCAGTCTTCAACATAGTCGAAGGAGGTCTTCTACAGGGTCCTAGGAAGTCTTCTACATATTCGTAGGAGGTTCTCTACATAGTCGAAGGAGGTCGTAGGAGGTGTTCTACTTCGGCGATACAACAAGACCATGACACTCTCCTAAACTCGCAAAGTAGGTCCCTTTAAGGGGCTGTCCCACTGCGGCGACCTAATCCGCAAGTTCAGAAGAGTTTGCCCTCGACTGATACTCGCAGCATGGTCGCCACGAGGTCCTAGAAGGCCTTTGTAACTCTCCTTCATGCTCAAGAGTAGTCCCCGCGTACTCGAGGCCTCAGCTAGGTTGCGGCGTATTTTTCAACATGCTGAAAAATGCCCACTTGTATAAAAATAGGTCGCCATGGAAAAAATCGATATTTTTTTTACTCGTAGGTTTAGTTAAGGTAGGTCGTAGTAGGTCGGCATGTTATTCATAAGTAATCGAGGGTAGTCGAAGATAGTTTTCAACATAGTCGAAGGGAGGTCGAAGGAGGTCGTCTTCACTCTCCACTATTCGGTGTCCAATTTTCCTGAAGCTAGTCGAAGCTGGTCTTCAACATAGTCCAAGGAGGTCGAAGGAGATCTTCCACATAGTCGAAGGAGGTCTTCAACATGACACTTTTTCAAACTCTCCTAAACTCACCAATTAGGTCGCCGCAGCGGGACAGCCCCTTTACCTTCCGTGCTCTCAAGGTCGGTTGCAGGAGGCGCTCTGAGGCTCAAAGATGGCCGGGCGAGGAAAGGGACGTCGGTTTGATAAACAATCCAGATGAAGGCGATGGCTGGAAATCCTGCAGGCAGCCTGGGGTTGCCTGGATCGGTCACCGCTCCATAAGATTTAGTACGCAGTCGGACTTTGAAAATGGCACCAAATCTGGCGCAATGAAAAATAATTTCACGGTGTTTTGCAGATGTGATGATAAAGCACTATTGAACCGTTGAAACATCTGCAACAAACTGCTGGAGAAGGTGGTGGCGGTGGCAAATGTTTAAAAGGTATTTTGGAAAAGAAAGGTGTAGAAGCATCCTGAACTAATGCAGGCAAATGGGATTAGCGAAGACAGGCACCACATTTGACATGGATGAGGTGAGCCGATTGTGTGATTCTATGAGCAGTTTCTGGTGATGCACATACTTTGAATCCTTTTTATTCACACGTTATAGAAACACGTTGTTATTACTAGTGTGTCCAGGAACAACCTCACTCAGTAAACTCAAATTGTATGTTGTCAGAGATAAACCAATTACCAGTAGCAGAACACAGCTGAAAGAGTGGGTGCAGAGCACCCCAGCATCCCGAACTCGAGACTTGTGATCAATACAAGCCCAGGCCCTGCCACACTCACAATTCAGAAAGATAGCCTCCAGCTAGGAAAGCAATCAAGAGCTCTGCTCCAACAAGATCTCCAATTTTGTGTTTCATTACGAACAGTCAGAGGCAATGGGTGACGGAGGACATTTGCCAATTACATTCCTGGGAGCCTCTGGTAATGAGAAGCTGTTGGCAGAGAGACGCAAAACACGGCAACCGACAGTGAGGGCAGGATCTGATGCATCAGTCAACGTTAGTCGCATTCAGCATGCACTATTGTGTAGCTAGTCTAGTTGTTGACTCACAGCTCCAGACACCCAGGCTCAATCTTAACCTCGGGTGCTGTGTGCGTGTGTGATGATTCCCTGTGATTGTATGGGTTTCCCCCAGGTGCTCCACTTTTCTCCCACGTCCCAGGGACGTGCAGGTTAGTGGGTTAACTGGCTGCTAAAAGTGGTACGGGAGTCAGAATGGAGTTCAATGATCTGGGTCAGAGAACAAGTTACAGGGAAAAAAGTGAGAGGATGGGATTTATATGTTTACTCTGATGGCCAGCATCAATATACCCTGGTGTGCTGTTGAGTGGTAGAATCCAGAGGGAATTGATTGTAAATGGGGAGAATAAATGGGAGCTCGGCAGTTGATGGACCCATTTCTAGGTAGTCTATCTTCTCGGAGCTGCCAAGGGGAGTTCACTTTATTGCAGCGAAGAAGACTGAAAGAACTGGTTAGGAATTGAGAATCATTGGGAAAAGCAAAGATTGCTGTAAGATAAAGATCATGGTGGAGAATGGCGTGTGTGGTGTGGATGAGGTGGAGTCCAGGGAAAGTTACCTGAGTGGATATCAAAGTGCCAGAGCAGGAATGCATTCTCATGCCCGACTGTCCAGTGGCAGGCATACCAGCAAACCACAGTTCATCCCTGGTTTCAAGTAACCTCTGCATTGCATTCCCTCCCCCCCTCTCTCTCTCTCTCTCTCCACCACCCCACCCCCAGCCATCCTGCTGGTTCCACTGTTTGTATCCATATATCCCTTCATTATCACCTCTTACACAGCCAACAATGGTCCATTGTGGGCTCCACCATTCCTTGGACATCGGTGTCGGCTCTGATTTGTTCTGAACCATTTCATGCCTCTAGTTTCCTTCTCCTCTGACTCTGTCTGAAGAAGGGTTTCGACTCGAACCAACATCGATTCCTATTCTCACAGAATTCACCTCCGAGATCTTACGCGCTTCATCAACATACCATCCTGACAAGGTTGGGGCACTGGAGGTGCATGCACCAATTGAATGTTAAGAAAGCTTTGTGTGGAAGTCACTATTCACATAACGCAGGAAGCGAGCAACTGAGGAGGTATCACATTTGCATACCACAATTTGCATATCACATATCACAATTCACCAGTAATTGCCTCACTAGGTCTGTGTCCAACCAAATCATAATGTCACAGACTCATGAAGAAGCAGTCTGTGGCTCTTAAGCAGAAAAGATTACTGGGTTAGTCATGACCTCGTGGGTAATGATCTCACCTCAATCACAGGGTGTGTATAAAATCCAGGCTGAAGTGCATCGTGTCGTGCATCGTGACGCGTAAATGATGTCGCGTAAATGACGCCCAAGTGGGACAGGCCCTAGAGGCTCCATCTGCTCCTCGGATAAATGTAGAGGTTCCCCGGCAGATCACCATTACTCCTCTTCAAAATAGTGGTATTGACATTGTGCAGCATTCTGCTGAGAAAGAAGCCAAGGTCTCGGTTTAATGTCCCATCCAGAACGTGGAATCCCCAACATTACACAGTTTCTTCAGTGCTGCTATGAATCAATAAGGCCAGATACCTGCAGCGAGGCGGCAGAGTACACAGCTCCCCAGGTTACCAACACCACATCTCGCACACATGAACGAGTCACTAAATTCAGGACAACATCGCAAACCTCACTTAATGTAACTATTATTGGTGTTGTACCCAGTTTTATTGGCACCACTTCCTTTGGCAGCCAGTTCCAGATTTCAACCACTCTCTAGAAAGATAAAGCATCATCAATGGAAAGGTTTTCATGGAGGTTTTGAGTGGAAGACAAAGAGAAATACAGCATGGAAATAGGCTATTTGGCCCTCCAAGTGCATGCTGACCACTCAGCACCCATTTCTATACTAATCCTGTTTTACCTCATTATATTTGTCCCCTCAGCTCCCTCAACTGCCACCAGATTCCACCACATGTAGAGTCATAGCTATAGAGATATACACCATAGAAACGGTCCCCTCAGTCCACCATGTCCATGTTGACTATTTTGGCTATTTCCATAAAGCCCATTTGCCCACAAGGTACAATCCTTCAATGCAATGTGTATTTTGGTGTCTGTCTAAATATCTCAGCAACATAGAGACTGTTTCTAACCCCACCATCTACTCTGGCAGTGAGTTTCACATATCAACTACTCTCTGGGTAAATAATTTTCTCTCAAATCCTCTTTACAACAATTTCCTCTTAACTTAATCCCAGTCCCACCTATTTTCGATACTACTGCCATGGGAAAAAGGTTCTGACTATCTGCTCTAAACAATGCTGGACACCTTTAATTACAGAGGCCAATTGAAATATCAATCAGCTCATTTTTGGGATGTTGAAAGGAATCCACATGATCACAGGGAGAACGTGCAAACTCCACACAGACAGCACAGACCCACAACATCCCCTATCCACATTCTCCACAGAAGCTGCCTAACCCATCGAGTTACTCCAGCACTTTGTATCCTTTTGTGTAAACCAGCAGCTGCAGTTCCTTGTTCATAAGTTCATAATTTTTGTAGGATCAGAATTAGGCCATTTGGCCCATCAAGTCTACTCTGCCATTTAATCATGGCTGATCTATCATTCCCTCTGAAACCCATTCTCCTACCTTCTCCCCATAGCCCCTGACACACTTACTAATCAATAATCTGTCAATCTCTGCCCTAAAAATATCCATTGACTTGGTTTCCACAGCCGTCTGTGGCAATGAATTCCACACGAATATGAAAACATGAATCTCTCAGTGAGATGCTCCCTGTGAATGCACAGCAGAGAATGTTGTACTCACACTTCAGGAGTAGAGTTTGAAATCACAACCACGGAGGGGGAAGTAACGAGGCATGAAACAGTTCATTAACACTAAAACTGCAGCCCCACGCTCTTCCCAACACCACCTCCCCCAGCTTCTTAAAACCCTCACCCTGCTTTCCTAGTTCATCCTTGGCTCCCCATCTCTGGATCCTCTTCCAAATGCAACCACAACAACCCTCAGTCGGTACCAGTTGCTTGCTTTTCCATAGAGCCTTTATATATTTGCCAGACTCAATGGCTCTGAGCCATTTTCCAAAGGGATCAAGCAGGGCCCCAATGATGGCCAACTCTACTGCCCCTGGTGAGTCAGCTGATAGAAGACCATTGTTGGGATCCTATTGTCATCTAACCATGAATTATCTACAGGGTCATGTGATGCACATTAACCAATACAGGGTGGGCCTCTACAATCATCCCTTATTGCAAGAAAGCAGATAAATTGACCTGGGGGATAATATAAATATGGGAGAAAATATCAGGAAGCATTTTGGGGACTCAAAGAACAAAGTTCTGATGTGACTTTCAAATCTTACAAGCCCCAATTGATCCATGCCTCAATGGAAATCTGATTTCTCAATTTTATAACGCGTTAGTTATTTACTCTGCAGCCTGCGAGAGGTTGTGCGAAATGCTTGGCTTTTATCAATATTGATAAAATTGTCACGTAGCAGTCCGATGAGCTGGAAGTTGATCATTCTATGTCCACAGGACAAACCTCCTGAAGGTTGCAGCCAAAGTTCCTAAGTTCCAGGAGCAGAATTAGGCCATTCAGCCCATCAGGTCCACTGTACCATTCAATCATGCTTTATTTATCTTTCCCTCTCAATCCCATTCTACTGCCTTCTCCCCATAACCCCTGTATCCCAGAGGTCAGACAGACATTCTGCTACACCACCAAGGCAGAGCTGTATTGCTAAAGGTGCCATCTTTAACAGCAAGGCTCTTTCAGCAAGACACAACATGCCCCACAGCACTGTTTCAAAGAAGTGTAGGCATGTATTCTTCATGTCCTCTGCCAACAGTTATCCCTCAACCATTTTCATAGATAAGATTGTCTGGTTGTTATCACACCATTGTTTGGAATTTACTGCACGTACACTGACTGCTATGTTATCTACTTTATAAAAGTGACCACACTCCCAAAGTACTTCCTTGGCTGTAAGGTTTATTACAGCATCCCGTGGTTGTAAAAAGCGCTATAGAAATGGAAGTTGTTCTTTCGATTACGGAACGAAGATTTGACATTTTCCAATTATTGTCTTCTCAACTGCTGGAGTTTCTAAATGTACATATGAGGCACTGATCTCAACAGTTCAAGGAGATTCCATGGGGAGATAGCTGATCCATTCAGAGACATTTGGAGGTTCAACTCCAAACATACATCAACAACATTGACCCAGAATCAATAGGCAACACAATGGCGCACCTAGTACAGCCACTGTCTCATAGGAACAGACACCTGGGTTCGTTCCTGACATCGGGTGCTGTCTATGTGGAGTTTGCATTATCTCCCTGTGACCTCGTGGGTTTCTTCCCACATCACAAAGACGTTGGCCAAGAGGTTCTTCAGCGTCTGTAAATTGCCCCTGAGTGTATAGGGAAAATGGGTCAAATTTGCTGTCCAAATTGACATATGACCCTTTGGTGTTGTAGACCTTCGTCAGTTTGCACACAATAAGCTACGCTGGCCTTGCCCATAAGTCTGCGTCCCATGAACAAATAAAAGGATAAACAAATAAGTAAATAAAAAGAGTCAACATAAGAAACTGCAGATGCTGGTTTACAAAAATACAAATTGCTGGGGTAACTCAGCGGGACCCGAAACATCACCCATTCCTTCTCTCCAGAGATGCTTGCCTGTCACCTGAGTTACTCTGGCATTTTGTGTCTATCAGTGGGTCAGGCAGCATCTCTGGAAGAGTGGATAGGTGACATTTCGGGTCAGGATCCTCCTTCAGATCAAAAAACGGTCGCTGGACTTGGGCAGACCCGGCTGGAAACTCATGGACCTTGGGTTTGTTCATTGTTTCCAGAAGCTACTTGAACCTGCAGGAGATGGGTAAAAAGATGTGATCACCTTCTGTGCAGGCAATATTCTCCCTGCAAATAAGAGCCGGATGTTTTAGAAATCATGCTATTTCAACAGTGCATTGAAAGACTACTGTGTGTTCATACAGCCGAGCGCTTGGGCAAATAGACACTACACAATTGGACTAACAAAGCTGTCACTTATTTTCCATTGCTCCTAATCACAATGATTTAATAGAGTCTCTGTGGAGCACAAGTCTGTCACTGTGTACACAGTAACTTATGACCCTCATATTGTCCATATCGCTACACAGGCTTTTAGCAATAAAAGTGAAACAGTAATTAACAAATGGTATGGAAGTGCTTGGCAGACCAACTGATTATTCAATACAAAGCAAACAATTTGCCATAAATGTTTTTTGATTACAGAGTCTAAGGTAATTACGATCAGTAAACTGCGTTGGTCAAAGCTCATGTGATCAAGGTACAACAAACACAATTTGCATTTACATAGCACCTTTACTTGGGAAGGTTGCCCTAGCAAAGGAGATACTGCCACTGATGTGGCCAGACCTGTGGAGTATCACCAGCATTTTCTATTTTTATTTTAGATTTCCAGCAGTTTCTTAGATTTTCAAGTGTACAGGAATATTGCGTTGTGGCAAAGAGGTAGAACGGCACACGGAGGAAGCCCAAGCAGTCACAGGCAGAACATGCAAATTCCACACACACAGCAGCCCAGGTCAGGATCGAACCCGGGTCTCCGGCACTGTGAGGCAGCAGCTCTACCTGCTGCGCAACTGTGCTGCTCCTAACTACGTCATTTTTCTAGCATCTGATTTGATTTCCAGACAGCAAAGGATGTTAATTTATATTCATGTATCGAACAAATCAGCTGAATCTTACTTTGTTTGGAGGAGAGGTTGACACCATTGTGGGCTCTTCGGGTGATTAATTGAGTTAACAATCTGAACAACCCCATCACAGTAACCAAGCCAAACATAACTCCACTGCATCCTTAAACCATCTGGCTTTGGGAATCCAGTCAAAAGTTGTTTATAATCCTGTTAGTAATCTTTTTTCTAATTGCTGCCACTCTGTACAGGATGCGGAGTGCCTGGCAAAGGCTTCCTATTGTCGCACTTTGGGACTTTATGTTTTGGAATGAACATTTCACCTCCCCCACCCTCATCTACTGTATCCGTTGTTCAAGATGTGGACACTTATACAACGGCGAGACCAAACGTAGACTGGGCGATCATTTCGCGGAACACCTTTGCTCAGTCTGCCTGGACCTACCTGATCTCCTGCTTGCCAAACACTTAAATTCCCCTTCCCATTCCCACACTGACCTTTCTGTCCTAGGCCTCCTCCATTGTCAGAGTGAGGCTAATCATAAATTGGAGGAACAGCATTTCATATTTTACTTGGGCAGCTTACAACCCAGTGGTATGAATATTGATTACACTAACTTCAAGTAACCCCTGCACTCCCTCTCTCTCTATCCCTCCCCCACCCAAGTCGCACCAGGTTCCCGTTCTCACCTAGCAAACAGCTAACAATGGCCTGTTTCCTTTATCATCGTTACTGTTTTGCATATCTTTCATTCATTTGTCCCATCTCTCTCAATATCGCTGTCTATATCTCTCGTTTCACTTTCCCCTGACTAGTCTGAAGAAGCGTCTCGACCCGAAACGTCACCCATCCCTTCTCTCCAGAGATGCTGCCTGTCCCGCTGAGTTACTCCAGCATTTCGCGTCTATCTTTGGTTTAAACTAGCATCTGCAGTTCCTTCCTACATGTGAGTTGTTGCTGATGTGCCTCAGATCGTTGTCATTTCCACCCCCATAGCCATGTAGCACGGATACAGGCCATTTGGCCCACCGAATCGGCATCGACTGTCCCAATGTGCTGGTAGCTAAAATGGATCTCTCTTGACTGGGATATGTGACTAGAGAGCCTGTGAATTGAATCACTGATTTTACAAGAAATCAGTGTCTCATTTCAGTCCCTCCAACTCAGAATCAGCAACAGAGCCACAAAGGTTCACTGCATGATGTAATTTACTCTTTGAATGGAAATTTTCAAATCTCTGAGGCTGTTTAATCTTTGTCCCAATCCATCCCCAATGGAAGCTTTCTTCAGGAACAGGCCGTTACAAAACTCTCTCTTCTTGATAACAAAGGCTGTAATAAATAGCCTTACGTGGCTCCAGCAAGCCACAATTGTTGAAGACTGCAGGGTCCTGTTCAACATGCATCACTAATACTGGATTTGTAAAAAACCACAAAGGACACAAAGTGCGGGAGTAACTCAGCTGGTCAGGAAGCATCTCTGGAGAACATGGATAGGTAACGTTTCGGGTCGAGACCCTTCATCAGACTGATTGTGGTGGGGGGAGGGGGCAGGGGGAGAAGAGAGCTGGAAAAAGGGAGAGGAAGGACAAACTGTGGCGGGCAATCTCTGGCCTTTTGTTCCAATCATCTGCCTGTCAAAAAAGACGAGAGGGATTGAGATGTTTTGAGACAAAGGCCAGAAATATGAACGCTAAGTAGAAGCGAGGTTTGAGGAGTTGCAGACTATGAAGCCAGAAGAAGGAGGGAAGATGGAAGATGAACCCACTGAGATACGCCAGCCACGGTGGCGCAGCGGTAGAGTTGCTCTGAAAACTGGCACAGACTCAATGGGCCAAATGGCCTCCTTCAATGTCATAAGGGAGAGCTCGGACTCCGAGGTACTCATTCACATCTAATCTTTGGACGGGGAATGTAAGCAAACAACCTGTCAAAGGGAGCCGTTATGGTGACGCCTGAGCAACAGCAAACTGCTGCAGGCCCAAATAAATATTAACGGCAGGGCCCTGGGAAAGCAGCCTCCTTCAGCAAGAACAAAGGCAAACTGATAAGAAAGCCTTTAATCTCTCATTAGCGAGTGTTCCATTGGCAAGGCTGTGAGGCCTGGTGGTGTGTGTGCCAACAAACACTCGATGGTTGTTGTAAGCAATGTCAGTGACCTTTCCCAGACCAGTCCCGCCAGCACAGAGGTACTAATCGTACTCAGCTGCCCACTTTGTTCACGTCCCCACCACCTGGCTCCCGAAATGGACTGAGCCCTGGCATGGCAAGAGATTGTTCCTCAGGTGGAAGGAAAAAATGTTTCGTGAATGCTTTCAAAAGGCCCATGATTAAATGTCTCACCTCCTCTGATACCTTCAATGCTCAGAAGGGGTGTTCAAGGGTGATATTGAGAACCGCAATCTCATTGACCAGGAGCACACTGCAAACACCAGAAGAAGCTCCCCACCATCCAAGCATCTGTTGCCCCATAGCTCCCCAATTGGCCACTGCCGCAGAAACAGAGAGACGGCTTAAAGAGAAGGGGAGCCGTGCTTGCTAAATAGCAGCAATGTAGGTCAATATTTCCACAGGCAGTGAGGGTCCACCTGCCCATTAAACAAACACAGCAAGAGCAAGAACCTAATTACATGCCAACCACGATGTGTGCTGTGCCCGTTCATTTTTATAATCGAGTATGAATGATGCCCAAGCCCATCTGCCCGCACTTCACCCTATTCCTTTTGTTCAGCGATCCTGTAATAAAACCTCCCCCTTTGCCCCCTCCCTGTGACCTCCAGTTCTTTGTGCTATTGGCGTCTGTGTTGATTGTGCAAATAGCAACTCTTTCATTGTTGACAGAGCTAATGTTGACATGTTGCAGAGTCAATATGATAAAATTAATCGCTGATTAAATTCTCAGCTCATTCCCACAGCCTGCTGAACAGATCAGAGCGCTCGGTAAGCTTCTCTCTGCTTGCATAAGCACATTACTGAACCACTCTGGAAACTTCAAGACTCAACATGAAGCCTCACTTGTTTTTTAACCCAGACATGGCAGGATATTTAATTTCCTTTTCTCTCCCCATCTTCCCCATCTCAAAAACTGCCTTGGCTAAACGTTGGCCCAAGAAGGAATTCATTTATGCAATAATCACGTGACACCAATATAATAATCCATAAGTCACAGTGGCTGCCGTCTCGGGAAATGGCACAAAGCGTTTTGAAATTACTGATATCTTAATGCCTAAGAGTAAAGTTTTAACTGTAAACATTCAGCACCATCAAAAACAGGGCAGTAGTTAGATCACCACACTGAATATACAGTAAACAAACTGGCCAATCCACCCATCTAATCAATGCTGGGAAAAGAAAGTAAAAACCTCACAGATGCTGGACATAGGTTTCGAGATACAGCGCCAAAACAGGCTCTCCGGCCCACCGAATCCGCGTCGACCAGCGATCACCCCGTACATCCCATTATCCTACACTACGAACAATTTACAATTTACCAAAGCCAATTAACCTACAAACGTGTACGTCTTTGGAATGTGGGAGGAAACCCGAGCACCCGGTGAAAACCCACATGGTCACGGGGAGAACGTAGAAGATAGCACCCGTAGTCAGGATCAAACCCGGGTCTCTGGCGCTGTAAGGCAGCAGCTCTACCGCTGCGCCACCATGGTGCCCCAATGCCCAGGTGTGGGCATTGATTACATCTCCAAGAACAATATCAATTTCCACTTCTTCCTGGTGGCCATGTATCAATATTCTAACATGGGAGGCTGAATCATTTAATGTATTCAATGAGGAGTCAAGGGTGAAGGATAGCAAGCAGGAAACTGGAGCTTAGGCCAACGACAACCACACTGACTGGCGGAAGTATCTCGAGAGGCTGAAAGACCTTCCCAGCCTCTGTTTCTGATATTGTCCAGCAAAACATTCTGACACAAAATGTTGGAGTAACTCAGCGTGACAGGCAGCATCTCTGGAGAGAAGGAATGGGTGACGTTTCGGGTCGAGACCCTTCTTCAAACATTCTGACAATTGCGTGAGAGCGAAGGGGCAAGGGCAGGAATGGATGCACGTGGAAACGGACACTGGATGGCAGATGAATTTACAGCTGTCAATGTTAGCAGCTCCAATTCAAGCAGGTGCACTGTACAGTGTTTGGCTGCTCGACCTCCCTTGATTGCACTCTTTGCCGGGTCTACACAACTCTCCTGGTGGCATTTAGATTAACTGAGTTAATCGTGCTGCCTGAAACCACAGATTAGGAGCCAAACTATCTCCAGTGTTTACTGAGAACAAAGCGTTTCTGTGAAGTCTCAGGTGCAGAGGGAAAGAGATAAAGCCATTGTGTGATTTACACAGGTCATTGCACGTACAATCAAAGCTCAGGCTGCAATGGAAACACAAAGCTTATCTTTGTGTTGGGAGTTATTCTCAAAGTTTTACATTGCTTGCAAAGCTCTTATATCTCCTGTTTATTTTACAGTATGTTGTGCATTAGTGAGTGGCTCAACAGCACGAGTGCTGATGCAACACGTTTTTAGGTCAGGACATTTCAACTGCTATTTACCCAGTCAGGTCTGGCTCTTGAGAGATGTTTGCAGCAGCACCTTAAAGGGGAAGAGGCAGAAAGGCAGGCAGAGGGAGAGGATTGGGAGAGAATTCCATAGATGAAGGCCTTGCAGCTGAGGGCACAAAACCAAAGGTGGAGCAGGACAATTTGGAGTTACACAACAAAGGGCACAGTGTCGCAGCGGTAAAGTTGCTGCCTTACAGCACCAGAGACCTGGGTTTGATCCTGACTATGGGTGCTGTCTGTACGGAGTTTGTACGTTCTCCATGCGACCGCGTAGGTTTTCTCCGGGTGCACCGGTTTCCTCCCACACATCCAAAGATGTGCAGGTTGGTAGGTTAATTGGCTTCTGTAAATTGTGTCGGATGGAACTAGTGTACAGGTGATCGCTGATCGCATGGACGTGGCACGGACATTTATCTGGTCGCACTGTGAGAATGTAACATAGAACCTTTTTACACTCTCATTCCGCACCAAAGTACTTTGTAGCCACTGGCGTTATTTTGAAGGAGAGAACAGTTGATATCCATGGAGTGCAGCTCTCTTACAGCTCAAATGACCCAGGTTCAATTCCAACCTTTGAGAAGTGCTGAGAGGAGTTTATATGTTCTCCCCATGGCCGGCTGAGTACTCCAGCTTTCTCCCACTTCCCAAAGACATGTTGAAAGGTTAATTAGAAACTGTAAATTATCCCAATTGTAGATGGCTAGTGGAAGAATCGGAGATGTTAATAGATACGCCTGAGAGAATATGTTAGATGGAAATAAAGGGAGGTATCGGATTAATAGCATCGCTCTGAGTAACAGCATAGGCTCAGTGGTGGAACAACCTCCTTCTCCACAACAGGAAGTATGAAACTATATAAAATGTGGTTACAATATAAGCAAACCTTAGTTTCCACACTGTAAGCTCCCACAGTGTATGACAACAACCAATAGAAACAAGGAACTGCAGATGCTGGTTTGCAAAAAAAGACACAAAGTGCTGTAGTAACAGTGGGTCAGGAAGAATGCTCTTAAGAAAAGTCCCGACCCAAAACGTCACCTTTCCATGTTCTCCAGAGATGCTGCCTGACCCTCTGAATTACTCCAGCACTTTGTGTCCTTTTGTGACAATAACCAGATAATTTAGCATTTTCAATTATTGTCGAGGAATAAATATTTTCCTTTAGACTTCAGAGATACAGAGCGGAACCAGGCCCCTTTGCCCATTGTGTCCGCCCAGACCAGCGATCACCCCGTACACTAACACGATCTTACACACTAGGGACAATTCTACAACTTACCAAAGCCAATTAACCAACGAACCTGTACGTCTTTGGAGTGTGGGTGGAAACAGGAACACCCGGAGAAAACCCACGTGGTCACAGGGAAAACATCCAAACCGGGGTCTCTGGCGCTGTAAGGCAGCAGCTCTACCGCTGCACCACTGTGCCACCCCTAACCATAGGTGCAACACACCACGTGGCGCTGGGTACTTTACACCATCTCAGGAGGGTGGGGCCTCAGTTTACCTGTTCACCCAAAAGGCAGTTCCTCCGACTGTGGGATTTCAACCCACAACTTTCACACACTGAGTTATCGTTACTGAATCAAATGAAAAGTGCTGGTAATATTCAGCACGGCAGGCAGCATCAGCGAGAAAAGACTGATGATTCCATGACTCCGGAATCTCTGGACATCAGGATTAAATTAGTATTCCCGGTGGCGCTGCGAGCCGGCAGCCTCGCCAGCAGCTGTTCGTCCTTTTGACTTATTTTTGTTTTTAGTATGTCTAAAAGTGTGTTTTAGTGTGGGGGGGTGGGGGCGGGGAAGGGGGATGTTTTTTAGTCACTCACCTCGGCGGAATGCGACGTTTCTCCTAGTTGCATTTCGCCCTCCCTCGCGGCCTAACAGCTTGGATTGGTGCGGCCTCTCCCAGAGTCGTGTCCAGAGCTTCAGCAGCGGAACAGGGCGATTCCTTGCCGGGGGGTCACCAGAAGAAGTGCTCTGATCGCTGGCCCGCGGACTACAACATCCTGAAGCCGCGGTCTGCGGTGCTTATAGCCACGGGCGCGACGTGGACTTTCCATCGTGGAGTCTGGGATCCCTTGCCGGGGATCGCCGGAGAAGAGCTCCGACCGTCGGCCTGCGGCCTATAACATCGTGAAGATGCGGTCTCCGGTAGGAAGCGGCCGATTCGGGACCTCCAAGCTGCAGAATGTCCATCCGTCCCGACGTCGGAGCTTTGAGCCTCCCGATGAGAGGGCCTGTACATCGGGCCGTCCATAGCGGCAACTGTGGAGGGTTCATGGCCCCGACCACGGATGAACAAAGGAGGACTGACTGAATGTTATTGCCTTCCACCACAATGAAGAATGTTGATTCCACTGGGGTGGATGTTCATGTTACATTCTATTGTGTATTGTGCTGTTTTTGACTGTGTGGCTGCATGGTAAATCAAATTCCACTGTACCTTAATTGGTGCAGGTGGCAATAAATGCGAACTTGAACTTTGCCAATTCTGTATTCATCTGTAATAAAACCTGTAGTCCCATTTACACAGGAAACTATATCTGAAATATTTTAAATTGCTCTATATATCCGGAATTAGTTTGTAACATCACCATAAGCACATCCATTAAGCAGGATTAAATAGGGAATTGTCTACCTTTGAAAGTGTTACCTAGTTGTTTTCTTCTCGTGAGAATTAATGACATACCCAGATTTTCAAAAGTAGAGTTACCTAATTCCCTACAATATAAATAAATTCAAATGTTTCATGTTTGAACTTGAAATTTTTACAAGATAAAAGTGCAAGCGTGTCAATGAGTGCATTACAAATAGGGCTTTTTTTCCCTTCTATGTCGTTTCTATATCCTCACTGATCTCTTTGGGAAGAAGGGTGCATAGGAATGTATCCCTTTGTCATCTCCAAAACACCATCAATGATATCCTCTCGTCGAGAGGCCCATTTGAGAGTGAAATAACAATTATTATCTTCACCTCTTCAGAAAGGGCTGGCTAATGCTGCCAGCTGAGACTGCAGTGGGAGAAATAATGTGGGAGAAGAATTCAAATACAAACAGCAGTTTGATTGCTGGTCCTCTGATATATAGATTGCTATATAGTTCATACCCTTGTAGAGATGAAGGTTTCAAAGCCTGGCAGTGGAGATACAATGGAACATCATGGGGTGCTGAAACAGTGCGCCATTAGTTCTGTGCAAGGTGGATCTGTCATCCCACAAGCTCACTTTTATTCATCCAGTGTGAAAGATTAACGCATGAGGAGTGTTTGATGGTTCTGGGCATGTACGTGCTGGCGTTTAATAAGATGAGGGGAGGCATCACATTGAAACCTGCTGAATAACAAAAGAACTAGATAGAGTGAATGTGGAGAGTATATTTCCAGTTGTGGGAGAGTCCAGGACCAGAAAGCACAACCCCCGAATAAAACCTTTCAAATGGAGATGAGGAGGAATTCTTTTAGCCAGAGGGTGGTGACTCTGAGGAATTCATTGCCACAGATGGCTGTGGAGGCCACGTCATTGGGTAATTTTTAAATCAGAGATTGGCAGGTTCTTCATTAGTAAGGGTGTCAATGTTACTGGGAAAAGGCAGGAGAATGGGTTTGAGATGGAAAATAGATCAGCCCTGATCGAATGGCAGAACCACATGGTCTAATTCTGCTCCCATGTCCTATGATCTTAATTCTCAAAACTATAAAAATGTCAATCACTAGACCTCAAATGCTTCTAAAACAGATTTAACAAAGGATATGGTATGAATATTAGATTTTGACTTGTTTGCTCAGTATTACAAAAACTGAGCAAATAAACTGCTGGAGGAACTCTAGAGGTCAGGCAACCTCCGTAGATCCCCTTGCATCCACAGCTGCTGCTGGACCCATTGAGTTCCTTCAGCTGTTTCTTTTTTCTCCAGATTGCAACATTGGCAATCTCTAGTGCCTCCATTGAACAAATAACATTATGCATACCAGTTATTTTAAATTGCACGAAATAGGCTTGTACTTATAACAATACTCCTTCTTGATTACGCCAATCACCAATTGAAATAAAATGTTCAGAACCAATGATTCACATGATAAAAAAAAAATCTGTTTTGATCTTGTAAAAAAGAACAGGCTGAATCTGTAACTGGTTTGGCAGCTAATTTGCAGCCTTAATGCAACAGGAATCAGAGATGCAAGAAATCAGGAGTCAGTAACATGAATAACCCATCAATCATTCTTAGGCATAGTGAGATACAATAATGACTTGTGCAACAGTGATTTTGCTGGGTGTTGTGTCAAACTGGCTTTAATTTAGCAAAGCCTAAATGCATCAGAAATTGGATCCCAGCAGAAGACAAATCACAGATAATCACTCCCAAGACACAGCTTGTCCTTGCTAAATTCCATTGTTGTTCCATTAACAGGAAAACATAAAAGTTAACAAGAATACGAATATTCTTGACTAGATTCCACCATTCATTGTACCACAGAGAATTTATCAACCAACAATTCCCTCCACAATGTCACTCTCCCCCCCAACCTCCCCTCCCCCTTCCCCCACCCCACCCCCCCTCAAAATACGGTCACAATAGACAAAATACCGTTTGGCAATTCTATAATAATTAAGAACTTAATAAAATATATTAGAAGGCCATTGTGATGCTTTTTTGAAGCACTCTCCCAGCATCCTGGCCAATATGGTTACTGAATTAATGCCACTACAAACAGAATGTTCCCATGGAGGTTGTGGAAACTTGCTGAGTTTAGACGTGCAAGAGAGATAGCTGTGTTTCCACACCACCAGAAAGCCACATTCAAACAGCACTCAGGACATTCTGAAAGGCATCAGAGGAAGTTTATTTGCAGTTGTCCATACTCACACAAGCGACTGCAGGGAAAGGCTGCAATGCCTGATCCAGTTGAATAATTCACCCTCTGCAGTCATGCCACACTGAGGACCAACTTTGTTTGCTCCGTTTGATGCCTGCTAACAATATAGAGTCAGGATCCAATTCTGCTGCTTTCCAGCCCTGTAGCAGTGTCATACAGCACGGAAACGGGCCCTTCAGTCCATCTCATCCATGCCACCCAAGAGGCCCTTGGAGTGACTTATTGATGTTCTAAGGGAATTGTGTTGAGCTATAGCAATACCTGCTGGGAGGGCAGCCAACTGTACTTGGGAGCAGAGAGAGAGAGAGGGGGGGGGGGAGGAGAACAAGGGACAGCAAAGAGAAGAGAGACAGAGGCAGGGAGAGAGAAAGAAAAATGGGGGAGGAGAGAAAGAAAAATGGGGAGGAGAGAAAGAAAAATGGGGGAGGAGAGAAAGAAAAATGGGGAGGAGAGAGAGAAAGAGGGAGAGAATGAGAGGAGGGACAGGGGCAGGGAGAAAGATGGGGAAGAGAGTGCTTCAATGAAAGCAAGAGAGGGAAAGAGAAAGAGAGGAAGAGAACGAGAAAGGCAGGAAGAAAGGGGGAAAGAGAGAAGAGAGAGTGGACATGTGTCTGACTAGTTGTTTTTGAATATCCTCGGAGTTAAAATCCTTAAAATACTTTCAGAAAAAAGGCTCCAAATACTCCAAGATTGTTGAGTTAGAACCATTTGAGAAAAAGTCCACACAGACATGGGTTCAGTTATGCAAACAAGCACATATTGAAGCTGTGTGTATGAATAGAGAACAGATGCTGGGAAGTATTTTTATTTCCTCAGCTGGAATAGCCCCCATTGTTGTCCCTCCTTTCTGAAATTTTATTGAAGTGAAGTAATACCATAGTAACTATTGAAATTACGTTTGGCCACCCGAGATATAATTCAGAAATTATGACGTTGCCATTAAAAACTGTATCAAAGAGAAGTGACAGATACCCAACTGAGAGAAAGAGAGAGGTTAGGTCAAAGAGGAAGCTAAAGTTACAATTGTTTATGGCAAATGGTGTATTTTAAAACTAAACACTCTGAAGTCAGGAAAAGTGATCAATTCAATCAGCAGGCAGACATGCGAGACGGGGCTGCAGTGGAGAAGGGTGGACTGGTCAGTCAACAGAAGTTGTATCTCATCGAATTGTTCGCAGACACACTACGGGACAGTCGTAAGTCTAAGTAGGGCCAAGTACAGAGGGGAAAAGAAAAAGGCTGGGTGTTAGCTGTTACATTAATGTTACTGTAATCCCTCAACCCCAAGTGAAAGTATTATATCACAAAATAATATTAGCATTTTTTATATCACTTTAAAAAATCTGAGGTTGTGACATCTGCACAGTGGAATTCACCCACAGGCCTGTTGTACAAATCGGTGGGTGGAGGCAACATCATTCCTCCCAGAGGTTGTGTTTTTGTTCTGCTGCCTCTTTGCGTCAAGCAAGCAGGTCAGAACATCTGGGGGATGGTGCCGACAGTAGTTGGAGATTAACCAACATCAACAATGTCTGGAGCTTGTGAAGCACCGAGGATCAACTCTGAACCCAGGATGTTTGATGATCAAACCACGGCACTGGGCGCCACCTCATGGACTACAGAGATACAGGATTCTGACTGGATTGAAATATTTGTGCTTTTATTACAACCACTATGCCCCTGGTCTCTGGTTTTCAGGTCTTTGTGGCATTACAACCCATTGGGAGCTTGCTGTGCACAAATCAGCCTCATTACAACAGTCGTCGCCTTTCAAAACTATTCTCTTCTTAGGCAGAGAACACGTGACTGGAAGTGTGTAGGAAAGAACTGCGGATGCTGGTTTAAATCGAAGGTAGACACAAAATGCTGGAGTAACTCAGCGGGACAGGCAGCATCTCTGGAGAGAAGGAATGGATGATGTTTCGGGTTGAGACCCTTCTTCAGACTGATGTCAGGGGAGTGGGCGGGACATAGGGAGAATGTAGTCGGACACAGTAACACTGGTAGGAGAACTGAGAAGGGGGAGGGGACGGAGAGAGAGGGAAAACAAGGACTACTTGAAGTTAGAAAAGTCAATGTTCATACCGCTGGGGTGCAAGCACCTCATATTTCGCTTGGGTAGCTTGCACCCCAGCGGTATGAACATTGGCTTCTCTAACTTCAAGTAGCCCTTGCTGTTCCTCTCTCTCCATCCCCTCCACCTTCACCTCTTGCATTGTTATGGACTTGTTTATTTATTTGCACACTCTTTTTATCAACTTGAAAAATGTATGTATATGTTATGTACAATTTATGCTTTGACTGTTATCCAAGTTTATGTGCTTGTGATGCTGTTGCAAGCAAATTTTTATTGTGCCTGTACTAGAAACATAGAAAATAGGTGCAGGAGTAAGCCATTCGGCCCTTCGAGCCTGCACCGCCATTCAATATGATCATGGCTGATCATCCAACTCAGTATCCTGTACCTGCCTTCTCTCCATACCCCCTGATCCCTTTAACCACAAGGGCCACATCTAACTCCCTCTTAAATAAAGCCAATGAACTGGCATCAACTACATTCTGTGGCAGAGAATTCCAGAGATTCACCACTCTCTGTGTGAAAAATGTTTTTCTCATCTCGGTCCTAAAAGATTTCCCCCTTATCCTTAAACTGTGACCCCTTGTTCTGGACTTCCCCAACATCGGGAACAATCTTCCTGCATCTAGCCTGTCCAACCACTTAAGAATTTTGTAAGTTTCTATAAGATCCCTCCTCAATCTTCTAAATTCTAGCGAGTACAAACC
This sequence comes from Malacoraja senta, assembly GCA_038087875.1. Lineage (NCBI taxonomy): Eukaryota > Metazoa > Chordata > Chondrichthyes > Rajiformes > Rajidae > Malacoraja > Malacoraja senta. Next base: position 10,723,899 of record CM075989.1, on the reverse strand, counting down.
GAGTCTATCCAGTCTTTCTTCATATGAAAGTCCTGACATCCCAGGAATCAGTCTGGTGAACCTTCTCTGTACTCCCTCTATGGCAAGAATGTCTTTCCTCAGATTTGGAGACCGTACTTTCGCATAACCTGACTTGATGTGACTTTAGGGTTACAGTTCAGCCATGACCTCACTGAATGGTGGAACAAGCTGAAATGGTCTTAAGTGTCTCAAGCCCTCAAGTGTCAGATAAGATTTGTTCTCCGCAGAACAACAGAGACACCTGCTGGACATCTCAGGTAGACAAAAATGCTGGAGAAACTCAGCTGGTGAGGCAGTATCTATGGAGCGAAGGAAATAAGCAACGTTTCAGGTCGAGACACTTCTTCAGACTGCTGGACATCTGGTGTTTTGCACAAAACCATTGCTGAAGAGATCCAGGATTATAGGAGGTGGACAGAAAGTGGAACAGTCAAAGACTGAGATACACATTTTGAACCATGATAGATTAATAACACGGTTGAATTTTTACCCCACTTTTTCTTTTACAAAATGTATGTCAACTCTGCTTGGAGAGATACAGACACTGCATCCAGTTTGGGGCCTCATTATACAATGCATTCACAGAGATGTATTTGAATAAACCCATTCATATGAGTATTATCAAATAAATAGGTGACTAAACCTCCCCCAGGAGATATTTGGCCTAGTGACCAAAGGTTTGGTCAAAGGGATAGATGTTTTGTAAAGGAGCATTTAAAATGGAAGATTCAGGGATGTTTAGGGCTGGGATTCCAGGGCCAATGGCCCAGGCAGCTAAAAGCACAGTGGCCAATGGTGGAGCAATGGAAAGAAAGAAAGCATTGTTTCAGAATTGGAAAAGTTTGCAGGGTTGGGAAACATATCAGTGAATAGGTATTGGTGGGACTTGAACATGTTTTTTTTAATCTTTAGTTTTATAGGGTGTGCAGCTGTGAGCCAATGTAGGTTAGCAAGCTCCACTAAAATGTGCCAGAATATATAGCAATAGAGTTGTACAGCACAGAAACAGACCCTTCAACCCAATTCGCCCATACTAACTGAGATACCCAACAGAGCTGGTCCCATTTGCCTGGTTTTGGCCCAGATCCGCTAAACATTTCATATCCATGTACCTGTCTAAATGTCCTTTAAGCAATGTCTCTGCTACTTCCTCGGGCAACTCATTCAGCATACCCACCACCCTCCTTGTGAAAAAGGTGCTTTTTAGACTGCCTTTAAACATTTCCCCTCTCATTTTAAATCTAAGGTCTCTAGTTTGGGCTCCCCTATCCTGGGAAAAAGACTGGGACCATTCACCTTATCTATGCATCTCTAGATTTTATATACCTCAATGAGGTCACTCCTCAATCTCTTACATCCCAGAGAAAAACCCTGCAGCCTCTCCAGTATCTCTTTATAACTCAAGCCCTCCATTCCCAGTAACTGCTCGGTAGCAGTTTTGGGATCAACCCAGTGAAGTACAGGAGCTCCCTTTCTCCCAACACAAAGAGAATTTCCAGCAAGAAAGTGAGAAATACCAAAGATCTCCAACCTCTACACGTAACGTTTCAACCATTATCCCACTCAAAGATCCCTTTCAGATTGTTTCCTACTTTATAATGACCACGTTCAGATCTATTTAAGAGTAGCTTGCTGTAAAATGGTTTAAAAAGACATTAGTAGCATTTTAAAACATTTTAGGCATTTAAAAGTTTAGAACTTATGACTATTGCATTAAGTTCCTACCTTGATCGCTTGTTCATTATGTCTAACGGAACATTGTAGAGTACTTCGACTCCTTTAAGAATACAGTGCACCTGTAAATATAAGCAGACTCAATTCTTCGGCATCTTTTGAAACCCCTGGGTTACTCACTTTAAAGGCAATGAAATATTTTACAAGCTTGATCAAGCTTATAGCCATAGAGGGAGTGCAGAGAAGGTTCACCAGACTGATTCCTGGGATGTCAGGACTTTCATATGAAGAAAGACTGGATAGACTTGGCTTATACTCGCTAGAATTTAGGAGATTGAGAGGGGATCTTATAGAAACGTACAAAATTCTTATGGGGTTGGACAGGCTAGATGCAGGAAGATTGTTCCCGATGTTGGGGAAGTCCAGGACAAGGGGTCACAGCTTAAGGATAAGGGGGAAATCCTTTAAGACCGAGATGAGGAAAAACTTTTTCACACAGAGAGTGGTGAATCTCTGGAACTCTCTGCCACAGAGGGTAGTTGAGGCGAGTTCATTGGCTATATTTAAGAGGGAGTTAGATGTGGCCCTTGTGGCTAAAGGGATCAGGGGGTATGGAGAGAAGGCAGGTACGGGATACTGAGTTGGATGATCAGCCATGATCATATTGAATGGCGGTGCAGGCTCGAAGGGCCGAATGGCCTACTCCTGCACCTATTTTCTATGTATCTATGTATCACTGTTTTGTAAGCTCTGTGGCAAACAATTTGTGCACAGCAAGATCCCACACAACTATAATAAAAAGGCAAAAAAGAAACAGTAGTTGCTGGGAATTTGAAGTATTAAAAAAATGCTGCTAGTACTCAGAAATTCTGGCAGCAATCTGCAAAGACCAAAAGAGTTGAATTATTGATCTTAACCTTTTTAACTCTGTTTCTTTGTCCACAGAATGCTGGAAAAAAACTCAGGTCAATTTAGGATTTTGTAAAGTACTTTCCTGTTCCCCTTTGAAACTGTGGTGGGATTTTTTAATTGAGAGGGCTGCTTGTTTTAACCACGTTTGAAAAATGCCACCATCTACAATGCAGCACTCCCTCAGTATTGCAATGGATGCATCACCCTGGATTTACGTCACGGCGGTCACGATGGCGCAGCGGTAAAATTACAGCGAATGCAGCGCCGGAGACCCAGGTTCGATCCTGACTACGGGTGCTTGTCTGCACCTTCTCCCCGTAATCTGCGTGGTTTTTCTCCGAGATCTTTGATTTCCTCCCACACTCCAAAGACGTACAGGTTTGCAGGTTAATTGACTTGGTAAATGTGTAAATTGTCCCTAGTGGGTGTAGGATTGTGTTAATGTGCGGGTCATGTGCTGGTCGGCGCGGACCCGGTGGGCCGAAGGGACTGTTTCCGCACTGTATCTCTAAACTAAACGAAATGTCAACTCTAGCAGTAGGGATGAAACCCATAAATTTCTGACACCAGAGGAAACTCGACTGTACTAAATAAGGGTTTTGTGTCCTTGGACCACTAAAGTTCCGGTCTCTCGCATCAGTTATTTCAAGCGAAATCAATTGCAAATGAGCCTCATTTTTTTCTTTTTCAATGAATGCCACTGTGCTGAAGTGGACATAAGCATCAATTCACACTTATCTTCTTACACTCCAGAACATTTGTAACCAGCTTTGTAAACCCATAAAATCCAATCCACAAAGTTTGATGTTTGGCATAATGGGAGTGTGGATAGAAAGTATCTGTGAATGTCTACTATGATAGCCACCGATATCAGCATTCCCTGTCAACTGGAAAAAACACTATTAATTCAGGAAGAATAATAGGCAATTCTAGCTGCAAAAGTGCCGAGATATATTGGCTGAACAAACTGTGTACTCAAGTCTTAAAACGATCCATTCTAAACAAGCAGCAATGATGCAGTGTGGTAAAATAAACAGAAGGTATAGCGCAGGAATTGACAGCGGCAAGGTTAAAATGCCCCAAAATAGAACATTTAACTCGCCTTACTGGCAGCGAGTCAAAGCAAGAGGAAAATAACCTTCTTTAACGCTGGCAGCTGACTGAAACCATTCATGAATCACTCCAATCCGGAGAACAGGAAGATAAGCAGAAATTCTTGCCTGCTACTACAGACTCCCATATGCAAGTGCAAAAAATATGGAAAAATATCTGCTGTCTTTTTGATCTTCAAAACAGATCATTCAATGCTGGGGGACACACAATAAGTTTTATTTTAATAATATGATTCACTGACAGCAGTCATCACTGCTGCAACCTGTTTGGGGGCCAGTCGAGTCTTTGTTCTGGGAAGATAAAACTTCACTCATAGAATATGTCACTGACACAGCCAGCATTTGCTCCTCACATCTAATTGGCTTTGGGTAAAGGCAAGCTGCTGCTGGGAACCATGCAGTATGTCTGCACCATTGACACTGTGGTAAACTGATAGCACGCAATCTTGAGTCAGATGAGTTCAAGTCCCACTCGAGTACAAAAGGTGAGGCTGCTGCGCCTGTTGTAGCAGTAAGGGAATGCTGCTGCATTGGATGCGGTGCCTTTCAGCTGGGATGCTAAATAGAAGTTCATATTCTCAGGAGGATATCAAAGAAAGGCCCAGGAAGGAACTGCAGATGCTGGTTGTCACTGAAAATAGACACAAAATGCTTGAGTAACTCAGCGGGACAGGCAGCATCTCTGGATAGAAGGAATGGGTGACACTTCGGGAAGAGATCCTTCTTCAGACTGTATAATTTTTTTTAAACGGGTTAGCGAACAAAGCGTCAGCCGGAGGCGGCGTCGGTTGCCCCGGGGAGGTGGTGAAGGTCAGCGGCAGCAGCCTCGGGGAGGCGGCTGTAGATTCGGTGGTCCAGGCCTGGGATCGGCGATGAGGGTCGGAGAAGCGGTGGATGTTTTTTTATTTTTATTTTTTTTAATTTTATTTATTAGAAGTACATTAAATTACAAACAATTACATTAGTACACATCACGTATATCTTATTACAATTAATGTACTCCTTCATTTTTTAAAGATAATAAAAAGAAAAGGTTGAAATTAAGAAGGAGAAAGTGAAAGAAATTAGTGTTAGTGTAAAAGCGTGACGAAAGAAAAGAATAAAGACCCTAAAGAAGAGAAATTAGAGAAAAGAGATAGACCCTAGGGAAGAAAAAAGAGAAAAGAGAAAAAAAAAACAGATACTCTATTATGAACTTCAAGCAAATGGGATATACCAACTCGCCACCTTTCATCCCCCTTTACCAAGTCCTGACATCAGTACCTTTTAAAAGTACTTTTGCACCTTATGCTTGTAGAAGTTCTATAAATGAAGACCACGTACTATGGAAGTGATCTGATTTGCCTGCCAGGAGGAGTCTTATCTCTTCCAGGTGTAATGTTTCAAACATGTTTGAAATCCACATGTTTATAGTTGGTATTGGAGCATTTTTTCCAGAATTTTAGGATAAGCTTTTTTCCAGCTATTAACGCGTAATCAAATAGGTTCTTTTGAAACACATTTAGTTCAGGGCTACCTTCCGTTGTTCCAAAGATAATCCATTCTGCTTTTCGTATCAGTTTTATTTTAAATAATTTTGTAAAGATTTCAAAAATTTCAATCCAAAACGTTTGAATTTTTGTACAAAAAACAAATGAGTGCGCTATAGTCGCTTCTTGAGACTGACATTTATCGCAGATAGGTGATACATTGGGATTTTTAAAACTAATTTTGGTTTTTGAGTAATATAATCTGTGTAAAATTTTGAATTGTATTAAAGTACGTCTTACATTAATAGAGCATTTGTGCACATTTAATAAATGTTCATTCCACCTCCTTTGAGATTTTAATAGCTAATTCTTGTTCCCAGTCTCTTCTAATACCTTCCGTAGATGGTATTTCTACATTTAAAATAATATTATACAAATAAGATATTAAGTTTGCTGATTCAGCTTTTATCTGCATTGCTTCGTCCAGTAAATCTAGTGGCATATTATAATAATCTTTTGTATATTTTTTCAAATAATCACATATTTGGAAATATTTAAAGTATTGATTGTTTCCCAGATTATATTTTAGTTGTAATTGTTTGAATTATAATAATTTTCCAGTTTCATACGTCTCCAAGCGTTTTAATTCCTAATCTTTCCCATTGTATAAATGATTTATCTATAATCGAGGGTTTAAACGAAGGGTTATTAACTATTGGGGATAGAAGCGATAGATTTCTTAATTTTAAATTATGTTTTATTTGTTTCCAAGTTCTAATTGTACTATGTATGATTGGATTTTTGTTATAATTTATGTTATTCAGCTTCATTGGTGAGAGAAGGATCGCTCCAATATTACAAGAGGAGCAGTCCTCTCTCTCCATTATAATCCAATCCACCTGCTGGGCAGAGTTGTCCATCAGTTGAATCATATTTTTAATATTTACTGACCAATAATAGTACATAAAGTTAGGGAGTGCTAAGCCACCTATTACTTTAGGTTTGTTCAAATGTGTTCTTTGTATTCTATGGGATTTATAATCCCATATAAAATTTGTAATGTCTGAATCCAATTTAAAAAAAAACTTTTTTGGTAGGTATATAGGAATTGATTGGAATAGGTATAGAATTTGTGGTAAAAAAATAATTTTTATTGCATTTATTCGACCTATTAAAGACATCAGAAGCGTTTTCTGAGAATTTAATTAAGGTATTTAATTTCTTAAGTAGAGGATTATAATTTGCTTTGAACATGCCTTGATATTTTCTGGTAATTTCAATACCCAAGTATTTAAATTTTTCTGTAGCTATTTTAAAAGGAAATTTTAAGAGGTGTGTTGAGTCTTTCGGTTTTATTGACATAATTTCACTTTTATTCCAATTTATTCTGTATCCAGAAAAGGATCCAAAATCCTCAATTAAATTTAATATGTTTGGTATAGTAATTTGAGGTTTTGTGATGTACAATAATATATCATCCGCGTATAAAGATATTTTATTATTTGAATATTTAGTGTTGTAGCCATGGATATTCGGATGTGTTCTAATTCTTTCCGCTAAAGGTTCAATTATAAGAGCAAATAACAGTGGTGATAATGAGCATCCTTGTCTATTACCCCTTGATAATTGGAATTTCGTAGATAATTTGTTATTAGTTAATATTCTAGCTGTAGGCTTATTATATAATAATTTAATCCATAGGATGAAATTCTCTCCCAATTGAAATTTTTTGTAATACTTTAACCATATAATTCCATTCTACTTGATCAAATGCTTTTTCTGCGTCCAACGAAATAATTGATAATTCTTGTTCTTCGGTTTTGTGTGAGTGCATTATATTGAGCAGACGTCTCAGATTATTAGATGAATGTCTCTTAGTGATAAACCCCGTTTGATCTGGATTTATTAATTTACTAACATACTTACTTAATCTTCTAGCTAATGTTTTTGCTAATATTTTTTGATCTGTATTTAACAATGCGATAGCTCTATATGAACCGGGTTCTTTTATATCTTTGTATTTTTTAAGTATTAATATGATCGTTGATTCAGCTAGTGTATCAGGTAATGTTTGTTCTTTAAAAGCGTATTTATACATTTTCTGTAAACGTGGTATAATTTTGTCATAAAAACGTTTATAAAATTCATTACTAAATCCATCAGGACCTGGAGTTTTTCCATTCTTTAATGAAGTTATTGTATCTTCTAATTCCTTAAATGAGATTTGTGCACCCAGATCCTCTTGTTCCTTCAACTCTAATTTTGGAAGGTTACAGTTGTCCAAGAATTCTGTGATTTTATTGGTGTCCGTTGTCGTTTTGGATGTGTAGTAATTCTCATAAAATTGCGCAAATCTTTTATTAATATCATTCGGTAAAGTTAATGATTCCCCTCGGTCTGAGTTAATCTTTTGAATTGTGTGTTCTTTTTCTCGTTTTTTAAGCTGACGAGCCAGGAGTTTGTGTGGTTTATCCCCAAATTCAAAGTGTTCCTGTCTTGTAGTTTGGAATAGTCTTATAAGTTTAACTGATAATAATTTATTTAATTTAAATTTCAGAATTGTTATTTTATTGTTTATCCATAGTTGGATCTTTAGCATTATCTATATCCAGTTGTCTAATTTGTTCTTCTGTCTTTGTTCGTTCTTATTCTATATATTTTGAAAAGCTTGGTATGAAATTATAACGCCTCTAATAAATGCTTTGAAAGATTCCCATAATAAAGTGGGCGATATATCTGGAGTGTCATTTATTTCAAAAAAGAGGTCCATTTGTTTTTTTAGATATATACTCCCTTGCGTGTCTTTTAAAATTTCAGGATTAAACCTCCAAAACGATTTGTTCTTAGACATTCCTTCCAGTTTTAAAAAGAAAGTTAGCGGGGAGTGATCTGAGATCGAGTTGGTATGGTATTTTGGGTTCAAAGTATAGGGGATTAATTTTGTATCCACCAGGAAATAATCTGTACGTGAGTGTTTTGTGTACCATTGAATAAAACGAGTATTCCCTGCCAGTCGGATTAGCGATCCTCCAAACATCTGTTATATTAGTATTATTTATGTAAGTATTTAAGAGTTCACTAGTTTTAGATTTCGTATTACCCCTCTGTTTTTGCCTAGATTTATCTAAATACGGATCTAAAACACAGTTAAAGTCTCCTCCTATTATAACATTTTGGTAATTAGATTCTGCAATTATATTCAGAATTTTATTGAAAAAATTAGGGTTATCAAAGTTAGGCACGTATATATTTACCAAGGTAATTGGGGTAGCGTGGATCTCTCTGGTAACTATCAAATATCTCCCTTCCTTATCTGTTATGGTATTCTTTGCTTTAAATGGTATGCCTTTACGAATAATGATTGACGTACCTCTAGATTTTGAAGTATATGAAGAATGATATATTTGGCCTATCCAATTCGCCCTCAATCTAGCCTGATCCTGGGATCTGAGATGGGTTTCTTGTAAAAAGATGATGTCAGTATTGTACAATTTCAGCTGAGCTAATATCTTACCCCTTTTAATAGGTTCATTAACACCTCTTATATTCCAACTACAGAATGTGACACCTATCTTCTTTTGTATAACATCTTGCATTTTGAATGGTTATAATACCCTTAAATCTTACGGTGCGTCCATAACCTCAGGTATTTAGATATTGGGGGAACCTTTACGTTACTAAGTTCAGTTGGTATATCCCTTTTGCAATTATCCCTAAACAAAAAACACTAACATGTGACTTGATGTGATAGTAAAAAGAAAATTGAAAAAGTGAAAATAGTGTCTAAAATTTTCGACACTGTAACAAGTGGCCCACCTGTAGGTGGGAGAAAACCTTGTATCGACTTCCATTGTCGATGTTAAACAATTAGCTCCGCTCCCTTGATTACTCGTAACATAGTGGGACGGGACCTCAAAATCAGATATATAATACACATTTACCATATATATTTCGTTATAACATATCATATATATATATAACAATTTTATCTACTAAGTGTTTAAACGAATGATTTTACCTTCAATAATAATCAACTGTTGGTTGAAGGGGTTAACATGAAACGTACTCCTGGATCTAAGCCAGGTGCTCGTTTCTCCTCCCCTCCCCCCCATTATAGATAAGGCTTAAAATTAGTAAATTTTTTGTGTTAGTTCCTAAATTTGTTGATTCTTGTTAGCGTCCATTACTATTTCTATATTAATATTGTTAAATTGTTAAAAGGATTAGTTCTTTACGATTTAAATTAGTATTTTAATCTCTTAAACAGTCATCATTGCTTCTGATGTATTCTGCTCTTCGGTTCATCGTTCCCCTGTTATTCTCTGCTTATTTCGCTTGGAACACGGAATGTCCTCGAGTTAAAATTCCACAGATAAAGAGTCTAGACAGACGCACATGGAAGAATTCTCCATCTTAGTTGTTTTTTTAAGTACTAAAAGAAATGTTTCTTCCCTTCTGTTCAGCCATTAACTGTGGAATAATAAAGAGAAAGATTTGTCCATATCATCCATACCTTCCCGCGACTATCTTTGAGCAGCATTCTCTTCCACGATGCTCTGGGCATATTTGTACGCAGCCTCCGGGTTTATGAATGATTTCTCCTTTCCCTTATAGGTAATGTCTTTTGCCTTTGTGAACTGATTTCGCTTTTGTACAATTTCATAAGGATAGTCCCTGAATATTTTGATAGAGTCATTATCAAACATCAATTGCACTCCATATTTGATTTTCCTCATCACCTCTTCAAGTTCTGAAATGTCCCGAAATTTCACGATAATCTGTCGTAGATGGTCTGATCTTGTTTGTGATCTTGGTATAAATCTCGGTACTCGATGTGCCACTTCAATTTTCGGTTCAGTGGGGAGATTAAGCAGTTGTTTGAGTAAGCCCATAGCAAACTCACGAATGTCCGTTCCCTCAGCTCCCTCTGACACTCCAAGAAATCTTAAATTTTGGCGTCTCGAACGAGCTTCCAGATCAAGGCATCTGTCCGAAACTCTCACCAGATGAGTCGCCATCTGTCTTGTAGTTTGATCCTGTTCTTGCCTCATTCTCTCCATATCTTCAGCCATTCGAGCCATATTTCTCTCCAATTCTATGATTGTAGACATATTTGAAGCCAGTTTCAAGCAGACGTGAACTTGTCCGAGGTAGATTCTTCCACCTGATCAATTCTCTCCGATAATTCTCCTTTCACATCAATTAGTTTGTTTATAGTGCCAATTGAATCAATAACTTTCTGATTACCAGCACTCATATTCTCCGTCATCTTTTGATTTTTTTCCATCATTTTATTATTTTCATCCAAAATTTCATCCTTCATATCTCTTACCGATTTCTTTAATTCCTCAAATTCTTTATCTTTGTCCTTAGCCAGATCAGTCTTGGACCTTGTAGACATTTCAGCAGCCACTTCAGGGACCCCTTCAGAGGTAGATTCTTTAGATTTCTTCTGGCTTTTCAGCAGCTGTCTTGTGACAGTTCTTTGAGGACTCACAGCTGGAGACGATTTTTTCATTTAAAAGTCTTTAAAGCTCCGTTAATTTCACAGCGCTTACTGATGATGTCATCAGCACGACGTCCAGAAGCTCCGGTAAGTTTTTAAAATCGGTCCCGACCAGTAGACCCGTTTTTAACGCGAAAAACCGCAAATTTTTCGGGAGCGGTGCTAGGTGTGCGTCTGTTAGTGTAACATGGCGGTGGATGTTTGTGCTAGTCTTCATGGCGACGATAGCCTCCTGAGTCTCGGCCCTGTGGTGGTCGGGCAGGCGGCGTGGCCTAGCGGTGGAGTCACGGGCTTGTGGGAAGTCGAGTCGAGGAGTGTCGGTGGAGGGACCGGTCTGGAGGCAGGCAAGCTTGTGATCCTTAGTGGAGTCCAGGTAGGCGAGGAACTGTTTGTTGAGGACATAGAATGGAGTAAAGTTGGGGTCCATTGCAGGTCTTGGTGAGCGTGTCCCAGATCAGTGGGAGAGTCAAAGCGAGGGCCTGCTAGTGCCGGCTCATCGATATTTATCCCCCAATCACCAGAACAGATCAGCTGGTCATTACTTCTTTGCTGTTAACAGGAGCTTGCCAATCACAGATCATTTGTTGCACATTCCCAGTTTCAAGATTAAAGAATTTTGCTTTAGCTACATTTTGGCAAGTCATGAAAGGTGCCATGGAAATACAAGCTCAGTAGTGTTTCCTATATTATATTTGCAGGAACCACTTCAACAATTCCTTCCTTGGGTGTGACAATGAATATAATCCCAGCCCCTCACCACAAGGAGCACAATACCACTGTAGACAAGTTGTTTTATTTCTGCTGATCAAGAAAGACGATTCCAATATCAACTTCAAATCTCAGTCCAACAATTTGGGGCCGAAGAAAGACTGAGATCAGAGCTGGAGATGCAACAAGCCTTTAACCAATCACAATATAAGCATCTACTCGGCACATCAGGTGGAAAAACCCCGCCCAAAAATCAAAATATATTCCAACCTAATATAGTCGATCTCATTATAGTCAATAGTCAGATTTATTCCTCACATACACAATGAAGTGAAATGAACGTGCCAGCAGTGGTACAATAAAAAAAACCACACAATACACCATAATTTTTTTTAACACAAAACATCCACCACAGCATTCATCACTGTGGTGGAAGGCACAAAATTCAGTCAGTCCTCCTCCATTTTTCCCCGTGGTCGGGAACATAAACCTCCGCAGTCGCCGCTGTGGGCGGCCAGATGTACAGGCAAGGTAAGTCCCGAATCGGTGCTTCCCTACCAGAGACGTGATGACAAGAGTTCAGGGCATGCCCTCTTCACCCGAGCTGTGCATTATGGCTTTGTCTTTTGAACCTGCTTCAAAGGTGCTGATTAGTCATTCATCACCCTGTTTTCTCTTGCCTTGATGTGGTCCATGCACATCTAGACAGGCATCCCAGAACAGTTCCTATTACATGTTTCCACTCTCTCACTGCAAACCTGTCTGCTTGTTCTCGATTCCCCTACCCTGGGTAAAAGACTCTGCATTTGTCCTATCTATTCTCTGCATGATCTTACCCACCTCCAAGGTCACCCCTCATCCTCATGTACTCTATGGAATATAGCCCTCGCCTGTCCAACCTCTCCCTGTAGCTCAGGCCCTCAAGTCCTGGCAACAACCTTGTAAATTTTCTCTCCATTCTTACCACCTTGACAACATCCTTCCTATAGCAGGGTGACCAAAACTAAACACAATACTCCAAATGTGGAGCACTCATCCACATCTTGTACAACTAATATAACATCCCAAATTATTTACTCAATTTTACTCAAGCTTTTTTCCACGAGTAGTAGCTCTACTCAACCAAAAATCTGTAGCCTCCTTTAGCTCTGGTATTTTATTTAATTCACATGTTTAATCAATAATGTTTTATTATTAATGTTTAATGTTTCATGTATCATTCTTAACTGTCACTGTATGTCATGTTGTCACTTGTGGACAGAGCACCAAGGCAAATTCCTTACTTAGCCAATAAACTTATTCATTCATTCAATACCCTGGCTGATGACCAGCGTTGAAAACCTTCTTGATCACCCTATCTACCCAGGGTGTCACTTTCAAAGATCTACTTACCTACAATCCTAGATCTCTGCTCTAGAACACTCCCTGGAGCTCTGCCATACACTGTGTAGTTCCTGCCCTCATTTGACTTCCCAAATCGCAAAACCGTGCACATATCTGTATTAAATCGTATCAACCATTCTTCAGCCCACTTGATCCTGCTGTAATTTTTGCTATCCATACCGCCTAATTTAGTGTCATCTGCAAACTTACTACTCAAGCCGTCTACTTTCTCATCCAAATCGTTGATATAAACCATAAACAATGGATCCAGCACCAATTCTTCAGGCACTCTATTTATCAGACCTCCAGTCTGGAAAAACAACCTTCCATCATCACCATCTGTTTCCTTCCATGACACCAATTATTTATCCCGTTGGCTATCACTCAAGGTTCTCAAGACATTTGCATTAACTGTGCAAACTTCCCCAGTCCTCATGTCTTTCTCCATGGTAAAAACAGAGAAATAGGATCTTGCCCATCTCCTGCGGCTCCAGAGATGACTGCCCTATTCTCTCTATTCGCTTTCCCTTATTGTACTTATAAAATCTCATTGGATTTTCTTTAATATTATCTGCCAATGCTAGCACCGCTCCCTTTTCACCTTCCTGATTTCAAGAATGCTCCTCAGTTCCTCAAACTAATAGAATTAACCCCATTCTCCTGCCTTCTCCCCATAACCTCTGACACCTGTCCTCCAGGGATACACTTGATCCAAGCTATCAATGCCTGCCTCATACCTCGTTTCCTGACCAGAGCCTCATTTTCTTTCTACATCCAAGCTTCCTTACTCTCAGCTGACTTGCCCTTCTCACTCTAACATGCGTGGCCTGAACTCTTGTCATCACACTGTTAAAAGCATCCCACTTTCCAGAAATCCTTTGCCTCCAAACAACTTAGTCCAATTGACTTTAGCAAGTTACTGTCAAAGTTGGCCTTGCCCAAATTCAAAGTTTTAACTTCTGGGGCCGCCCTCATGACTAATTTTAAAGTTAATTGAAAGTGGTCGCTGGTCCCAAAACACTCGCCCATGGATACTTCAGTCACTTGCCCGTCCCAATATCCTAGCAGCAGATCAAACTTTACCCTTTTCTCTGTAGGGGCCTCTACATATGCCTTATGGGGCTGTCCCACTGTACGAGCTAATTCAAGAGTTCTCCTGAGTTTCCCCTGATTTGAACTCGGAGAACTACGGTAATAGCCGCTTGTGGGTACTCGGGGCTCTCGTGGACATTTTTCAACATGTTAAAAAATCTTCACAAGTCTTCACGAGCTTTCCCCGAGTACCTGCCGTTAGCGTTACGAGCCGCTAAGAGACGTCCCGAGCTTCGACATATCCGCTACGTACATTCTACGTGCTTACCACGAGTTTGATTTTTTTTTAAACTCGGGAGAGCTCTTGAATTAGCTCGTACAGTGGGACAGGCCCATAAGAAAACTTTCCCAAACACATTTGACAAATTCCACCCTATCTAAGCCCTTGACACGTGGACACTCCCACTCTATATTGGGAAAGTTAAAATCCTCTATGACAATGTTATTATTCTTGAAGCTACCAGCAACCTCCTGGCATATTTACTCTTCTAATTCCCATTGGCTGTTTGGGGGCCTGTAGTACATTCCCAACAAGGTGATCATCCCCTTTTTTTATCTCGGCTTTACCTATATAGCCTGACTGGATCAACCATCAGTAATGTAATCTCCGACTACTGGTGACATTCTCAACCAACAGAGCAACACCCTCATCTCTTTTTCCACTATCTCTATTGCTCCTGTAGAACCTATACCCTGGAGAATCAGGTTGCCAATCCTGTCCCTCTCCTAGCCATGTTCCTGTAACTGCTTCACAAACCTATCCACACCGAGTTCATCCTTCTTACACATGTCGCCTTGCATCAAAATAAATGGAATTCAATCCAACAGTCCTTCCTCACTCCCTGCTGTGCTCCTGCCTATTCTGTCCACTGAACATTCTTTCATCACCTTCCACACCGACCTCCACTCAGTCCTGCATTGAATCCTGAATCACAGAATACAAGTGCCCTGATCCCCCTCCCCCACATCACCCCTCCCCCCAGGTTCTTCCCCACCCCTGCCGTGTCTTCACCATCGCTTTTGACACTCAACAATCTGCCTTCAGCAGAGGCCTCACCTTTGTACACCTGCACCCACACCTTGGTGAGTTTTGGGCCAATCGTGATTGCAAGTTCTTCTTCCATACCAGTCACATTTTATTTTCTACTAAAGGAGTTCTTGACCCTCATCACTCTCTCTCTCCCCCCCCCCCCCCATGACCCTCTCTGTAGTCTCCAACGTTCCTCCTCCTGGATATCGTCCACTGGCCCTTTATTCTCTATGATCTTTTTATCCCATTTGCCTACAATTCCCGTCAAAAAAAAAATTTCAAACACAAGTCTCCTGTCCAATTTGATCAAAGATAATCAAAGACAAAACTGCATATGTTATGGCAGGAACAATTTTAATGAAAAATGAATTCACTATTTGTATTTGGGATGCTGGAAATCACTTACAAAAGTCACACTTGAGATAAAAAGATGTTATAACAAAAATCCATAGTTCAACTGTTTATAATGTACAGCAAATCCAAACAAAATTAAGTCTTATGAAAAAGTATATAGTACAAGAATATAGAGATGTGGCCGTGATGCGGACAAGCATTTATACACAAAGGGAATTGTTCTAAAGTGCATCATCTCAACTGAATAGCAGCAGCGCAAACTGAGATACCAGGATTTATCCAGGGATGGGCGATCAATGCAGAGTTTGCCTTGAACTTTATATAGCATGCATTATTCTATTTCTTTTAATAAAAAAGTAGGCCAGCAAAAGTATCACAATAGAATGATGCTGTTCAAAAGATGAATTTCATTTAAAAAAATGTAATTTTGTAACGGCAGCCAATCTGGAAATGCAAGTTTTCATTGATACTGATCAATTGTTCAAAATATTTCAAAACAAAAGATGATGATTATTTTACATGGGAGAAGTATAAAACGGTATCCTCATGCAAGAGAAAAGACCCACGTAAAATAAAATGCATAATTTTAAAGATATAATGTAGGGACAACCAACTATCTAATATACATATCAGCAAGATTTACTATTGTTATAATTCAAAACGTTTTACAGCAATGTTGGCATCATAAGCACCCAAATTTTGCATAGCCTCTACCCTGCAGTATTCGGTTTCCAATATTGCTCGAGGTCTGTCACAGAATGAAGTTTATACACAGCATTTACGGTTTTCTGCGCCTATATATATAAAAAAAGAAAACCATTAAGATGCAGCTTGTTCAAGACATTACACAGTGAACAACACGGTCTTCTGCGTGTGTGCGCGTGATTGTATCCTACTATTATTTTAGGGAACTACAATTTTTTATCCAAGTCGTTCTGCCAATTCCACCTCAGATTGATAGTATGCGTCCTATTGCCTTTGCAGGCTTTGACCATTCCTTGCACTGTGTGCAAGATCCTCAGCTACATACACAATGGTCATTCTGCAGACATCCAAAAGGACTGCAACTAAACCCAATGTGATAGTTTATTGATCATTTCAAACCAGAGTTATATTTCAGAAGCCACTTAAACAATTTGGACTAGGGACGACTAAATATTTGATGCCAAGGCAACATTAATAAAATGGACTATATAAAAGGTAAATAGGAGACATACTTTGGTTGAGCATGATGCTGATATCCAGGCCCAAAGTTGCTGCCTGCCTTCATTTCTACAGCAACAGAACACTGAAAACAAAAATTACAACAGTTTATAGCAGTCAGTTTTCTTTTTCACAATAGCACTGCACAGAATCTGACCATGAAAAGAGCAATAGAAACATTTGAGAACATTTGCACTATTCAGTTTAATCGTGTTGATATTCAGCATTTACCCTTGTTTCTACATCTGTCCACTCAGATTCTGTGGTATCATCTCGAGGTGGAGCCGATGGAGAAGATCTACGTTTCCTGTTAGAGATAAAAACAGCAAGTCAAAAACAAAGACAAATAGGAGATTTTCTGTTTTCACTGCATTTTTAACAAAGGGGCTTCAAATATTTAAACTACCAGAAATTTGTTTTCTGAGATGTGCAGTGGCAAGTGTACAATGGGCAATGCATGTATGCGTAGTACTTTGTACTAAGTTACATATTTATCCACTGAAATTGCAATGGCATCATAAACTGCTCCCACGATTCATAAGTTTTAGACAGCTCCCATTTATTGCCCATTCCAGAGTTATTAAAATAAGACATGCCACGTATCAGAGTAATTTTGTACCATCTTGTTCACAACTAAATCTTAAATGCAAGTTCATGTTGAAAGCTCAAAATTAAAACAAAACATTTTTGCAGCTTGATAATGTAATCTTCTCACAATACACACCTTGGACCAACAGGGGACTCTTGCTTTAGTTTCTCCACATCTGTGAACTGGACACATTGGCCACCACCCCTTGTCTTGTACACTTCTCCCTAGAAATGAAAAAAATGAAAGACACCATCAAGACTAATTTCACTTATTACAAAATAACTCTTAAAGGTAATGCTTTATAGTTTAAGAAAGAAGAACCCAAAACAATTTCGATTATTAACACTAGAACAATTATCACTTTCACCGTCAAATTTGTTTGAAGCATATACTATAAAGATTATCAAATACGTGGCTTGTCTAAGTACCAGGCTACATCATTATAAACGTTAACTTTTACCGGTTGGTTTCTCTTGATATAGGTCATTACCTTGATGAGCTTGGTTTGAATTTCCCCATCTGATGCAAGCTCCTGATGTGTCAAAAGGTACTTGTCACATTTAGCCAGAGCTTTTTCATTTGGCACTGCCACTGTGATGGCATTGGGAATGTGTGGCTGGAGGACAGTGTCTATTTCGACGTTACCAACTGGCTTATGGTCTACCCATCGTTCCCCACCCGCTGAGCGCGACCTTCGGTGGCGTAGACGAACAGGTGGTGCATTCTAAGCAGATTGAAAAAGTAATCAACAGAAATTGTAATCAGAGATTCCCAATTAGAGGATCCCTTACAGAACAGAATTGATTGAGCAAAAATAATTCAAAAGGAAAAAAAGTTTAATTAGCAAAAGTATTTTCTTCCCAATCACACTGGTCTTGATGGAATGAACAAAATTCCACATTTTGATGTAAAACCACAGCTTTGCTAGAAAACAACTCTGCCATGTTCCAGTATTTTTTTAGATACATGGCAACGGATTTAAATGTTTTAACCATTGTTTTCAAATTTTAATTGCAAATTACACCGTAAAATATCCACATAAAGTTAGCAAATTTAGAATGCCCCAAATCATAAAAAAATAAAAAAAATGTCGGTTTTCAAGCTGGTTATGTTAATACCACACTGCAGGTTAGCTAAGGACCCTTAACAGATATGAAAACCAAGCCACCAACCACCATAAGCAGAGTAGGACTAAAGCAAAATCATGCAACCACATGAAAGAGCAGTTCTCGGGAGAGGAACAACATTAGATGACCATAAGACATTTAGTACATGCACACAGCATCTGTTCTGTTACCCACTTTACTTTCCCAAACGCACCTGGCCCCATATCAGTGCATTTTATATAGAAAAATATGCACATCTTCAAATTGTTAGAGGAATAATGTTTAGCTAAAGAGCAAATTTAAAGCAGATTGGGTTAGCAGTAAATGCCAGGAATCATGCTCTTCACATTAAATTGCCAAATTCCCTTTCTGTTAAGTGCAAGTATTTGCTTTCAGACAAAAAGAAAAAATGGAAAAGGAGGAAAATTGATTTTTTCTCTCTTTCTGGCATTCACCATAAACATACATTAAGAGGATAACGAACCCAATTCACACAAACTCAACAAGTGGTATGATCAGTCCTTAAAAGTACAACTGTTCCATTTCCCAACATGTTAATATATATTTCTATTTAATTGTATTGTTCACACCACTGCACTAATCTGAAGCAATTATCTGTCAACATTATTCAGAACATTAAATATTATACACATATAAACACACACCCACCTCAGTATTTGACCTGTTTGATCAGTTTAGCCCACAAGTTAGATTTTGTAACAAATAATCAAAGTTACCAGTTAAATACATCAATGCCAATATGCACATGACTGAATTATTTTTGGACAGATATGCAAGTATCAGCAAAATTTAAATGCTTAAGCCTGTAAATACAAACTGATAGCCACACATCTTAAGCACCATACTGAGAATGGTTTAAAATCACTAGAATTTCTACTCTGAAAAAAAATGCACAAAACACACAATAATGGAGAAAGGATTACAAGTATAGCTAAATATTCTTTGTTGATTAAGTCTTCTTTCCCATCCAAAAGGCAAATGCCCGGGGTGGAATTTTGGACATTAAGCAGCAGTCAATACCATGGTAGCGATACAGCAGAGACTAGCCCAGTTCTTATCTGATGTATTTCACTCATTTTCAAATAGGGAGGAATGAGCATTAGACAGCAAATCAGGAAATGGAACTCCAGAGCTGATCTTCCCAGGTCAAGCAATAAGGACCAGTTTCAGTTGCTGGAACACCTGTTAAGGACCATAGACTAAGGATCAAATTTGCCACCTTTTTCTATGCATGGTAGAGAAATGCATTTCACAATTACTAAATGAGAATAATTGAATGGGGGAAACCATCCTATTGTGCAGAACAGATTATATTCTTTTAAAATTAGGACATTTCATGTTTTGATTGAAAACAACATTGAGCAAAAACACATCCATCTGATAAAGCCTTTAACTTCCAATTGTAACTAAATACAGAAGAATATGCAATTAAAATATCCATGATACAGCCAGAATATCAAACAGCACTATTTTTTTAAATTATACCACTTCCACTGAAACTTCCTTATTTTGTCTAAAACAGCCACATTGCTCTTCCCCAAGGATGGATGAATCTAAAACTCAACATTCCAACAATATCAATCATAACACCAGGTGTTTAAGATCATGAGAGGAATAGATGGGGGATGGGGGAGGAGGATTTAATATGAACCGGAGGGGCAGCTATTATTATTTTTTTAAACACAAAGGATGGGAGGAAAATGGAATGAGCCATCAAAGGTGGAAATTGAAGCAGGTACTATCATAACTTTTAAGAAACATTTAAATAGGATAGGTTTAGAGGGATAGGAGCCAAATGCAGGTGCAACTCATGTAGTTGGGGCATGTTGGTCGTCGTGAACAAGTTAGTCTGAAGGACCTATTTCCACACTGTATGACATGAAATTATTCTTTACTGGCATTCACGCATGAAATATACACTACAGCATTGCAGTACAAAATTAAATCAAACCATTCCTTAAGTATCTTAAAATGTGTGGTATACAAAAATTGCAAAGCAGCAAAACATTATCTACATTATGTGCAGATGTTGGTATCGACTCAGAACGGATGCAGATTTGTCAGAGACAGATGCTGCAAATATCAGCTGAATGTAAATTTATTGCACCAGGTATCTTTAATGCAATGGCTGAAAATAAAAGCAAAACTAATTTCAAGCACAACAAACAATTAGAGACTGTTGCGGCCTTGAATTTAGTGCACTTCGGAGCATTTGTTCGTTGTACAGGTGAAGTACAACTGTGAATCTGATAATTATAGCAATTAAAGCTGCAACAAAATGCAAGAATGAAAAGAGCAGCAGCACATTGCTTGCAGTTTCACCAAAGATGCACAGATATTCTCCGTGAAACGCTTGTGCTTTGCACATTATTAAACAGATTCCAAACTTGCAAACTTACCATTCTTGGCTGTACGTTAACATGCACTGATCTTATAAATTGTATGCATCCCTCTTAAAGAGCTTTTTATCACAAGATCTTGCACAGATACAACTAAGTTCACTTCTCCCTTAATTTCTACACTAAAGTATATGTCTGCTTCAGGATGCTACACTGGTACCTATAATTCCACAGTAAAGATCCATGCGGTCCCAGATGCAGACAAGTTATGGGAGAGAGAAGGAAGACAGGCAGCTTTTCTGTTTAATCATTTCATTTCTCAGGAAGTTTACATATTTCAATCCTCCAACTGGCCCGGAAGGTAATAACAAACTGCTACAGTCTATATGTTTTAAGAAAATCCACAATGCTCTGGGTTTAGCCTCAACAACAAAGTAATAACAATCTATTTCTAGGTCAGGATAGTGTGTTACTTGGAGGAAACTTTTTAGTGGTGGTATTCCCACATGCCTGCTGACTTCATCCTTCTGGGAGGGAAAGTTTGGGGATTGAAGGCAATAACGGTGCCAATCAAGTGGCTATTTTGTTTTGAAAATCATCGAGGTAGGAGTGCTGTTCTCATCTAGCCAAATGAAAAGTTCCCCATCACACTTCCAATATATGCCATGTACAAGGCGGATAGAGGAAATCAGCTATTCACTTCAGTACAGGCATTCCTCAATTCACAAATTTTCATCATCCTGTGATTATTAGGGTATTATCTTGTACTTACAAATCTACTTTTCACCATAACAAGTAGCATGCCACTCTTTAACCTCGCAGGGTTAACTGTACAGAAAACCCATACTGCGTTTTGCCCAGCTTTTAAGATGTGCAAGATTTTGCGAAATTAAATATTCTTCAGGAAGGCATCCCTTTTGTAAATTGATGAATGTCTGTATATTAAGCTGATATTTATGTGACTGATATGGATGAGTTACCAGTTAATTGTGAGTCCCAGAATGTTCATGCTAGCTAGCTTGGTAGGTGAATCAGAGATAGTGTTGCTTTGGAATGTCAAGAGTTGGGGGGGTTGCAATTACATCCGCTTTCTTTCTGAAGATGTTCATTTGATATTTAGCACGTGCCTGGTGCTGACCATTTATCAGTCCATGTGGAAATAGTCTAGGTCGAGCTGCATGCAGACATGGACCGCTTTATTTTCATAGAGCTCCAAATGGAATCATTAACAAGCACCCTCACCTCCTCAAATGGTTTGATATAGAAAGGTTTGATGTAGCAGCTGACACTGTCTAGTATACAGCCCTGAGGAACTACCACAGATGTGTTGATTGACAAAAAACAATGATCTTCCCGTATACATGATATAATGGGAGCAATGGGAGCTTTCACTTGTCTTCTATAGGTCAACAGTTATATTATGAATATTGGCTGATGAAATAGTCAGGAGAGTAACAGGATTACCATTTTTTATCAGAAAATAAAGTACTGCACTGACATTTTCAAATGAAGTTTGAAATTGGACTTTTCTTGAAAATGGATTGATTACCCTTGCAAAGGGATGGCCAGGCCCTAACGTTTTTAACATTCCATATATTTATGGTCAACTTGGATTAGTTTACTGTAAACATTTAGAACCTGTAAAATGTTAAATTTATCAATGCATTCTATGTTCCCTATTATATAGAACAAATTTAAAGTGTCCCAAATACAAATAAACTATTTTGATAGGCAAGCAACAACAAACAAGCCATTTGGCCAGAGTTCACACTGACCACCAAATGGCTATTTTATTCTCTGCACATTCCCAACCTTCCCAGATTCTACCACTCACCCACACACTGGAGGGCAATTTATGGTAACCAATTAACCTACAGATTTGAGACTAGAGGTGGAACACACGGGGAGAACACAAAAACTCCACATAGACAGCACCAGGAGTCAGGATTGAATGCAGCTCAACTGGATCTGCAAGGTAGTAATTCTATCAGCTGCACGACCCGAGTGGAGCTAGACTTGACAAGTAATAAAGTGTGCGCAAATCACAAGATATTTAGTCAGCATTAGCCAACTATGCAAACATGTGGGTTGAAGGCTATATTGAACTGCCGAGTGCATTTTCGACATGCGCTTTTGCTCTCAACACTTTCACCTGATCACCTGCTACTTAATGTTCCCAATAATACATTTTCAAGACTGAAACCTCTAGACCAACAAGTGCAAGCAAGCAAGCAGACAACTCTTTCTGGAAAGAAACCACACTGGCAGAGAGTGGCAAGATAAAAGAATAAATATACATTTGCAGAATGTATATTCAGGTTAACAGGCTTGCATCCATGAAAAACACTAGTCAATTATAAATAAGCATCAATAAATTTATATAGAAGTCGACTAAATACACTTTTTAAATACAGACAAATCTTATCACACCATCCATTACTTTGCAGTGTTAAAATAACTGTGATAAGATTAGGAGTATTCTCAATGTGAGATGGGAAATATGCAACAATTAAGGCAGGCACCTACTAAAACTAATTTTTTTGAAAACTATCTCAATCTATAACACAACTTTAACCTCCCTTAATAATTTGCTTCACTGACCCTCTGACGTGCATCGTGGTCTACTGCGATGGTTTTGCAGCCGCTCAACGTGTTCACTCCCTGCCATCTCCCTTGGAAATTGGAGTCCCTAACTTGCAGAGATTCCGGCAGTCTATGCTTATTCTTAGAAAGAGTGTCACCATCTGTTTTCCAGTCTGGAGTCTTCTGCTCCCAATCCGAGATGCAAGAGGCCACAGAGATGCTGCTGTGGGAATTAGAGCGCCTATGTAGCTGTGACCTAGATGCTGAATGGCACTGTGCAATGGATTGGGGAGGTGCAGCGCTACCAGAAAACTATGGAAATAGGATAAAAATTAGAAAAAGCATGCAATGTTTAAAGGATTTTTAAAAATATACTTAGCTTTGATCCTCTAATGCAAGAGAAGACAATAGTTATAATTATCTACTTTTCTTAAACCATCTTCTGCCCAAAACAAGTAACAAAACTCATCCTTTTTGGGTTTTCACTCAAGTATAATCAACAACCCCATGATGCCTCATCCAAATACTAATCCTCATATGAGACTCAAATGCTGGTGTCTGATGTCAAGTCAGTTAACAGAGGAAGATATCAATGCCAAACATTTAATGTAACCAGACACCAATCTGAGCACTTTCAGGAGCTCTGGAGCTCTTTGCAAAGCTTAGAAACCAGAAAAATGTTGTCACTATAGATTTTTCAGACAACGGCAGGTTAGAAATTCTGCAAGTGAATACAGAAATAATCCTCTTGTACGCCACAACTACAGGTATGGCACACAGCTTTCCTAAAATTGCAGCGTTTACCTTACCAGTGCAGCTTCCTAGATTATAATGTAGTTTCTCTCAAATGTTATTTGAGTGAAAACCAGAATACAATCCTCCTAATGAAATCATTCATGCCCAGACATCTCAGGCAGTACATTCCCATAGC
This sequence comes from Malacoraja senta, assembly GCA_038087875.1. Lineage (NCBI taxonomy): Eukaryota > Metazoa > Chordata > Chondrichthyes > Rajiformes > Rajidae > Malacoraja > Malacoraja senta. The sequence continues at coordinate 10,699,866 of CM075989.1, read as the reverse complement.
AAAGTACAGGGCAGACATGCACAAATACATCTACCAGGATTGCTAACAAGGAGCTGTGGAGTAGATATAGAGCTTGTAATTACTGCAACATTTAAGAAAAGCTTTAAAACTTAAATTTTGGTGCACTTAAGCGGAAAATTTCACTAATGTAAAATTATGCACGATAATTAAAAACTAATAAAAAATAAGTATTGCAGAGAACATCTTTAACATAGATTAGATGTTTGTAACTTAATATTGAATCCTTGGGGTAAATTAAGGATATTAAAATGACATTTATAGAAGTAACCAATTGTCTATGACATTCAATAGTTTTAATCCATGTTACAATGAGTAAGGGCATATTCTGATGTTGACAGACCAAGCAACCTGAAGTAAAAAGGCTGCAGAATCACAGGCTAGGTCACGATAAAGGGCATTATCTAATCCACCATCACCTCATCTGTCCACTGAGCACCTATAGGAACCTTCCATATTTGATTACAATATCAAAATGTTCATGTAGTTCATATAACCCAGGATAGTTCTAAACTATTCAAGCAATGCATTTATTTGGTTAGTTAGTTGTCTTTCTATCCTTCCACTCTACCAATTCATTTTGAATATTAATCTTTTGGGAAATATGGCTTGAGAAAAGATTCCAATCTTGAAGAGGGCAAAGATCAACAGCCTAAGGAAAAAAAATCAACAATCTCCTCGGTAAATTAAATGAGCATTTCAACATTAAATGCCACACTAAATTAGCTAACAGGCAAAAATAATTGCAAATGAACAAAAGTGCATATGACAATAAGCTTAACTTGATTAATATATAAAGGGGTTTATTTCTAGAATGAAGCCCCAATCCCATACTGTTCAACACAACTACATTACACTATCATATACTTCCACAAGATAACTTTAGCCCATTATAAAAGAGTCACAGAAAGGTTTAAATGATTTGAACTAATTTTCAAAAAAGCTGGAGGACAAAGGCAGTGTTTTAACCAGGCTTAAAGCCCTCTCACGGTGCGTGTTGACCCACGAGGTACCCCGAGCGAAACTCGTGGTTGTGCACGAGATTCCAAGTGTATGATCAAGAGTTTAACCGAGTTCCCACCGGTATGACTCAAGTTTGCATTTAACTGTCATTTCTGCGATGTTCCAAGTTCGTCTCCCGAGTTAACAAGTTCCTTTCCCGAGTTACTCGAGCCAACCTTCAATGAAGGTCTGTTTTAATAAGCAACATCTCCATCCTGCGGCTTTGAAGGCCGCATCTATTGATGTGACCTACAAAGGGAAAATGCGCACCGTCCAGTGCCAGAGCAGTTATACTGATGATTTGTTTGAAACACACATCACGTAGTTAGAAGACCAGCAGGCGGAGGTTTGCTATATTTTAATTGAATTTACTGCCAGGTCTACACACTGCGGGGAGACTGGAGATGAAATCTTTGAATGTGCACGGATGCGCACATCAGATTGTTGGGAGACGGAGCTCAGGGTTCGCCTCCTGAGCTGCTTTGGTGCCCAGGCGCCAGTTGAGGTGAAGGGAGGTTGGGGGTCAGGTTAAACTCACCCATTTGACAGAGGCAGAGGATTACGAGGATCCAGCGAGACTCGGACTGCATGGAGAGCCGAGACTGCCCCGCTGGTGGCCAACTTCCCCGTCCTCCGTCGCCGCTCCCAGCCGGCCGGCAGGAGCTGTGCATGGAGCCCGCCACCGGAGTCGTGTCTGACTGCCTGGGCAGCCTGAGGCAGATGCACCCTGCCCGGGGAGAGGCCGCGGAGAGACTGCGGGGGGAGTACCTCACTCTGACTGTGATAGGGAGAGACAGAGGCGCACACACACACAGTGTGGAGTTCCTCTGACTGACTGACTGTGTGTGCGTGGGACAGAGAGAGAGAGACACACACACACAGGCAGCGTGGAGTACCTTTAACTGTATGTGTGGGAGAGAGAGACAGAGGTAGACACACACACACAACGGGCAGTGTGTACCTCAGTCTGTGTGTGTAGGGGAGAGAGAGACAGAGACAGTGTGGACCTCTGACTGTGTATGAAGGAGAGAGGGGGAGAGAGACAGAGAGAGGCACAGAGGCAGTGTGGTGTACTTCGGCGTGACTGTGGGGGAGAGAGAAAGAGCGCACAGGACCTCGGTCTATCTGTGTGTGGGAGGGAAGAGAGACTAAGCAGAATACATCGGTCTTATTGTGTGTGGGGGAGAAAGAGAGAGGTGGGGGGGGGGGAGAAAGAGAGGTGGTGGGGGGGAGAAAGAGAGAAATGGGGGGAGACGTATATACACACACAAAGCAGAGTTTTACTGTGTATGTGGGAGACACAGATGGACTTACCTCGGTCTTACTGTGTGTGGGAGAGGGGGAGAAAGAGACGTACACTCACAGAGGCAGTCTCTCAGCCTGTGTGATAGGGAGGGAGGGAGAGAGAGAGAGAGAGAGACACACACACATGGTGGATGTGAAATCTCACCTGCCTGTTTCAGTGACAGGCACCCGCCGCTAGTGAATGAAGACACCCCCATCTGTCACCCCCTCCTCTCCCTCCACTCTCTCTCCTCCCCCCCCCCCCAATTTGGAAATGTCCATCCCATCACCCATTCCTTCTCTCCAGAGATGCTGCCTGCCCGCTGAGTTAAAGAGTTCCCACGGTAGACTCACGAGTCACTAAGGTAAACGCACGGGCCACTACGTTCTTACAACGTGATTAAATGTTTCAATTTTTAACCTCAAGAGTACATTTTACTCGTGGAAAACTTTAAACATGTTTGAATTTTTCCAAGAGTTAACAGGTTTCACGGGTACCTGCCGTTAGCGCCATGAGTCGCTAAGTTGGGTCCACGAGTTCCGACGTTCCCGCTACGTTAATTGTACGTGATTACCACGAGTTAAATTTGTTTTAAGCTCGGGGTACCTCGTGGGTCAACTCGCACCGTGAGACAGGGGTTTTAAGATTTCTAGAAACACGACTATTTTTTTTAAAAACACACAAAAGTATCAAATATATCCAGATTATGTACTCATGTATTCATTTCCCAATAGCAAGCAGATCTAAATGGCTGTGTAATATAATACGCAGAATCTCACTGGTACCTACAGGAACAGCAGGCGGGGACGCAGACCGCACATGTACATTTTGGTCCCTTGCCCGTGGCATTCTTTCAGGTTTCTCAGGCCTTTCTGTCCTTGTCTCGGCAACAATTGCTTTCAGCTGTTTAAGCTTCTCGTCTTTCACCCAAAGCTTGTTTTGCATCTCAAGCTGCTTGGCTTGAACTCGACGCTCCTGTTGAATAATTATCCCCAACATCCCACAGGTGAAGGAAAAGATGAGAGAGAAATAAAAGAGATTAGTCTACATATTGTAGGTAATATGATATTGTATACTTACAGAAATACTCCAGATTAACAACGAGCATCAGCTACATAACCTATCAATCCACAAAGCTTTATCATATTTGCATTTCACGCTGGATTATTCTGGAATCAGCTCCTTTATCTGACATTTATATTTTAAAAAACACAAATCAATAAAGAGCATTACAAACGACAAGACAATGGAAAATTAAACCAATAAAAAAAATTAAGTCGCAACCATGTTCTTGGCATTTGGAATCCAGAACCCTCCACTCACGCATTCTTTCTCCCATTTCATCTTTGTATCAGTCACCACTCCTTGCATTCTCTGCTCCAAACGTCGTTTGTCCGACACCTCTCTGTGCAGCTTTTGGTCTCTCTCATCCAACTCGTGTTGTAAAGTCCGCTTGTCATCTTCATAGATATTTGCTGTTTTTTGCAATATTTCAATCTAGGAGCAAATTGTAAACTTTTAATATCAAGTTTAAATTTGTATTTTCAATAAAAAAAATTCAAGGCAGTCTGTAATCATGTTTGAAGTACATCTATGCACATTGACATTCACAGAGAAAAGGTCACAAAAAGTGTTACTTTATATTCCAAAGTTCTGATTTTCTTCTCTAGCCGATCAGCTTCGGATTTCTGCCCATTAATAATCCGGTCTTTTTCAAACAGTTTTTCCGTCTGATCTTGTATGCAGTTTTCCTTTACTGAGAAATTGTTGTCCCAGTCTTGAAGCATCCCTCTGAGAGCATTCACTGATCAATAATAGAACAAAAAGTCTGTTATGAAAAATTATATGAAAGAGCACACTGAAGAGCAACTGAGCAGACAAGGATAGACAACCAGAGAAGCACCATCTGTTTATTCTTACTCATCTCAAATACCATTGCCCAAACTTTTGATGCTATCAAACTTAACCCCTCTGTTGTAGTCTTCCAACAAGTTTTCAACATCAGCATTGCCTTTCAAGAACTATTTTAGTAAAAGACACAAGCTGGAAACAACAAGAACCATTTTCCTATCAGGGCAAATCAAACACGGAGTTCATGGATCAAAAGGAAGTCAAGCTCGAGAAAATTTTATTTCAGGCCTTCTTGCAGATCAGAGAATCCTTCTCCAAACTTCAACAGTGAACTCTTGAGCCACCTTTGCTCTTGTATTAGCAACCTCTCATGCCCATTCATCTAATAGCTGGGTCTCTATTTGGATGAGCCCTTGACTGTGAAACTCAACCTCCCACCTATTCTTGCTCTTCGATGATGTTCAAAAGCAGAGGATCGGTATATTCAAGACAAACATTGGTATATTTTGGATATTAAAAAAAGCAAAGGAGGTGGGAGTTTAGTCCCAATTAAATGATAGAACAAGTGCAAGGGCCCTGCTCCTTTATTTCCTGTGTATTTTGCCCATTACATACCGCTTTTTTTCACCTCCTCAGTTGCCAGGTGACGGGCTCTTTGCCGTTGTTCCAAACACTCTATAAGTCGTGGCAATGTATGTTCATCACTGGCATCTGTTAGCACAACGGAAGGCAAAGGTGCAAAACTTTGCAGGAAAAGTTCTGTAAAGGTTGGATCTGTTGAAAAGCAAACAGTAAGAGCTTTCAGTGAAATCTTTTGTTTGCAAAACCATTCACGTTTTGAAACTACAAATGTTTTAGTAACTTAAAAAGAACTCTTCCTTTCCCACTAGCCTCATTTACAGAGGTGGATTTAAAAAACGGTCTTTAATGAGACAATATATATATATATATATATATATATATATAGGCTAGGCATGTCAGTGAATAACATTGGAAATAGATAGCTTTGCAATGGATATTGCTGAGGAACAAAGACTGGGTAATGGTCATCTTAACTAAATAGTGAAGTGATTCATTGTAGACATTTACCAGGTTAGGAGCATAAAGATAAGAATAAAGACAAGGTAAGTTTTCATTTGGACCAAATAGCAAATGGATGGGTAGAATTACTTGTCACAATCATACATAAATCACTCATATAGAAACTGTTCCCACAGGGCTGGAACTCAGGAATTCCAAGAGCTCAGCACATAACACAAAAATGGATACTACAGTTCATCCAAGGACTTATCCTTGACAGTCAATGGCATTAGTAGCGCCAAATACACCATCAATATTCCAGGGTCGACCATTGACCAGAAACTTAACCAAATAGGCCACAAATGCAAATGAGAGGCCTGGTATCCTATGGTGAGTGACAACTCGTGCCATCCTCAGAAACTTCCACCAAGTCTGCAGCATGAGGAAATACTTCATTCTTCCTACATGAATGCAATGACAATAATTCCTAAAATAAGCCAACTCAAATAATCTTGGACAAAAATCAGCCTGCTTGATTGGCACCCCACACATTAGCTTAAACATTGATCCCTGCCACCACTGGCTCAGTGTGCACCATTTACAAAACACACTGCAGTGTTTGCCCAGATCATCAATGGCATTTCCACACCTGCAACTTCTTTCTCTGGCATGGGAGAAGTCGTGAGGGGGAGAAGTAGGAACACAAGAATACCACCTTCCGAGGGTTTCCTGGCAGTTCACACCATTCTAACCTGGAAAATATAATCACAGCTCCACGATCATTGGGGTCAAATCCTCAAACTCTGTACTCGGTAAAACTGTGGGAAACATTTTCACCAGATGGACAGCAGTTCTTTGAGGATTGAAACCCAGTGATGGCAGAGCTGTGCTTATATGCTCCAGTTGAGGATCGTGCGAGTTGCCAGGAAACCTTCAGGTGGCAGCGTTCTTGTGCTCCTGCTCCCTATCCCAGAGACAAAAGTTGCAGGTCTGGAAATGCCATCGGTGGTTTGGGCATTTATGCACCATCCCACCTCAGTAGTACAATACTATTTATTGACTGAAACACAGGGGAATGTTCCACAAAAGATGCAGCATCAAACTGATGTCAACTGTTGCCTGAAGCATGACATTTGCATGCATAACAAATTGTTTGGGATTGTTAAGATGGGATAGCAATCTTATTATAAGCGACAGTCTTTGAAGAGTTAACCAGAAATAGCAAATGCCACAAATTTTCAATTTAGATATAACAGATAACTCATTTCAAAGAGGATGATGCCCATTTTAAACAGAGGTTAGTAAGGTGTCAAATAAAGTGTGAAGATTGATTATTTTGTTAAACAAAAATCCCACAATCTACAAGATAAGTTATTCTATTTGCAGTACAATACCTCCATCAATGGGGCCTCCTCGCAGTTCTAATTTTCTTGTCAATTCTTGTTTGAAAGCTTGATTTCTGTATCTGCGTCCGGGAGTGAAGCCACAGATAGGTCTATCGATAGGTCTGGCTACTTCCACTTCTTGAGTCATTTCAGCAAACCTCATGACCAGCTGCATGTGAAACAGTGGTGAATTAGAACAATGCAAATTCAAAATGTCACCAAGATTTTCATCTACCAGACATGGCAGAAAATACAATAATATTTCCAAGAAAGAGAACCAATGAATTTTCAAATGCTTCAGACACTGCTACCAGCTAAATAACAAAAGAGCCAAGAAAGATTAAAGAAGTTGAATGTAGCAACAAGTGTCACATCCAACATTATAGAAACATAGAAAATAGGTGCAGGAGTTATCTCTTATAAGATAACTCCTAACACTTATCTCTTATAAGATAGTCACTATAAATTTTGCCCCCATTTAATAAAATATAGCACTCACCAGGGTTTCCTCATAATCATCTGCTTTAGGATTGACACACACAATCATCCGAACTTTACCCTCACCATCAAAATAGTTCTTGAACAGATGTGTGAGCTTTGAATCTCTGTATGGCACCATCTAAAGAAAAGCCAAACCAGATGTCAGAACAGGTTAAAAAAATATCTACAATTTTAAAACATCCTTTATATTCAATATGTGCAAAATTTTAAAAATAAACCAACATTCCTTGAATCTCATCTCAAAACACCCTAAATATGCTTCAATGCTAAAGTAAAAACAGAAAATGCTAGAAATACTTAGGTCAGGATGCATCTGTGGGAAGAGAAGCAGAGATAATATTTGAGATCAGATATAGCCAGATATAATTTACTTTCCATGCTACTGTACTAAACTTTACCAATTTGGGCATGTTTGTTTGCTCACACAGACAAAACATAACAAGTTAACAGAAAAACATTACCTTATTTGTTCCATACATTTGGTTTTCTCTCAGTACTTCAATGCAAGTTCTAAGAGTCATCAGTGATTGATTAATATTACCTGCAAGGAGTTGGAAAATAGAAATGAAGCATATTTACCAACAACATCCCTGGGTTAGAAGGGAAACAGGCCAGTGCCACAGCTGGACATTGACAAAGTAGTAAAAAAACTCTCATTTTAAACTTTCTTTAAAATGAAAGAACCCTCAAAAAAATTCTTGCTCATGGTAAAATTCTACTTGAAGTTTATTTCCTCACATAAATCTACACACGGCTTGGGTCTGTAGCAAAATGAAAAAAATGAACCGCACATTTGTAATCCTGGCAAATTAGCTCAAATAATTATTACTGAAGAGATGGACCACTCTTGAAAAGGGACCAGTTTTATAGTTTGAAACAATTCAACAATCAAGTGTTGTGGCCACTATCATCTTCCAAAATTTTATAGCACATTGCTGTACAAATACTTGTGGTTACAGGGGGGCATTTAAACTATTTGGATAAGTGATTTTCTCATTTTAAAAAAGGTAGTTCAAATAATTTAATTTGCAGCAACTTCCAGAAATGGCACTAAACTAACTTTAAATAGAGCAATAAAAAGAACAGATATACAACAAATGACAAACACAATTAAAAAATCTAAAAAATCCTCTCAGCAGACATTCTTGCTTTGTTGAAATCCTTACCTGCCTCTCGCAACCTGCTGCCTTCGGCTCTTGTCCTAGTAGTCCTCTCACTTCCTGCCAAGTCCACCAGGGACAGTTGGCTTACAGTTGTCTGATCTTTTGCCTGAGATAAAAAGAACATTCAAGCAACTGAATTAACTCAGACACCGGAAGAAAATATAGATCTATCGAGTAAACTAGCTTACATAATTAGGTACACAGGAATAGGAGAATATTTAGGCAATCTAGGCTGATCCACTATTCATTGGGATGATGGGCGATCTGCAGGCTGAGGCAAAGCATAGAAGTGGCAAGAGGCACTCTGAAATTTGGACCAAAATGCAAGCGGAGAGAAAAGTAAAAAAGGAAGAGTTCAAGGACAAAGCCACAAAGATGATTAGCAGAAGATGGAAAGATAAAGGATAGGAACGTTTATAGACGACCAGCTGACCATTCACTTAATGAATAAAGGGCTGAACAAAATATTTCAATGGTAATGATCAAAATTAAGTAACTTACAGTATCTTCAATAGCATTAAATGACTGGGAAAAAAAGTGATCAAAACCATCAAAGGTGCAATATACCTGAAGAACGTTATCCCCATCAGCATCCAAGGGAGCCTGTGCTAACTTGATTATAAAAACACTATGCGAACGACTTGATTCTCGATTTAACGTTGTGTTAGCAATACGGCGTTTCTTCTGGCCTGCAATGAAGAAATAATGATAGGTAGAGTAGCTCTCTGGTGTTACTTTCATTTCAATAAAGAATCCGCAGAACTCGATTCATTGACAAGTCATAGCAGGGAATGAAGGAGATCTAGATTTCTACGAAACCAGGACAAACTGTTACCTACACATCTACAACAATAAACTTCGCCGTTGTCTATTCCTGTGAACTGAAGATATTGTGTCATGGACCCGTGTGCCAATTGAAGATATTGTGCATTCAATGGGCAAAATCATTTAAGATCTGTAACTTAAATTGAGTTTCTAAAAAAAGAAAAAATACCCACAAATCCAATTGTATTTACCTTTCCAAAAGACTTCAAAAGCTTCTTCTGTGGACTTCACTTCTACTTCAGTGCAACCAGATACATACATATTGTGGTTAGAATCTTCTCGCAGATTTTTAGACTGAGGAGCTCTGCAAATGAACATTGACTATTTAAGCTCAAAGTAGAAAATATTAAAATAGTATTAAAACTGAACTCCAGAAATATATTGACCAGAAGTTAACAAAAAGATTCAAGTGTCTCATACATTAACCAGGATTTTAATTAACAAACTTAAATTCCACAAGTCGTGTGTATATTTGGGCAGCAAAGGGTCTACATTTTAAGGACAAGGGCCCAAAGCTTCAGAGCCATGCTAAAATTCTGTACTTTTCCCCAATCACAAAGAGGCAGATAGGTGGACACAGATATAAACAAATATAAATATCATTGGATAAGTATAATTTGGCAGAAAGAAAAAAATCAGACCCTTTTCCTTCAAATTGTTTTTGAATTTCTTCTATCCCCATCCCCACATCTAGAGATTTGAGCCAAACCAGAACTTCAATAAAATCCATTTTAATTTTACTGAATCACAGTACCATCCAAATGGATATCTTAGATTTTAATACTAAAAATTGCTGCTTTAAAGCACATCTGTTAGAAAGTCAGGATTTAGTGGTATTGCAATGTCAACATTAGAATTATTGCGAATGCATGAAGCAAATGGTATATGCAGATTTGAACATAACAGAATTTCTGCATGTTAGATAGACCTGGATCACTTACCTAGATCAAGATCAGGAATTACCTTAAGCAGCAAAATGCAACAGGAAGCATCTGCAGATAATGTTTAACTTACTCAAGAGAATCATTGACCTGTACTCACACACTATTTTCCAAGAAAATGCAGCCTTGCCCAACCAGTAAATAGGCTCACAAGCAGAGATTGTTTGTCAGCAGTTGGCATGCAAGGAGAACTGTAGTACCGCAGGGTTAGAATAATTTAAAAATGTGACAAAATAAAAAGCTGTCTCGGCAGACACCACTGCTTTTTACCCTAAGTATATTGAAAGAAAATGTTAGTCAGCATTTAACTGCTGTGAAAAACCGCCCAATCAACATGTTAATTCGCCTTTTGCTCTAGAGCAGACTGATCTGCACTGCGTATTATTTTAGATTCAACTTTTGCAGCAGTTTGGATGGATTTTAAAAATGTCATACTAATAGTCAGTAGCATTTTTAAGTCAACATAGGAAATAGGTGCAGAAGTAAGCCATTCGGCCCTTCGAGCCAACAATGCCATTCAATATGATCATGGCTGATCATCTAAAATCAGTACCCCGTTCCTGCTTTCTCCCCATATCCCTTGATTCCGTTAAACCCAAGAACTATATCTCACTCTCTTGAAAACATCCAGTGAATTGGCCTCCACAGCCATCTGTGGCAGAGAATTCCACAGATTCACAACTCTCTGGGTGAAAAGGTTTTTCCTCATTTCAGTCCTAAATGGGGTACCCCTTATTCTTAAACTGTGACACCTGGTTCTGGACTCCAACACCGGGAACATTTTTCCTGCATCTAGCCTGTCCAATTCCTAAAGAATGTTATATGTTTCTATAAGATCTCCTCTTATCCTTCTAAATTCCAATGAATACAAGTCCAGTCGATCCATGAATATACACAATTGCTTCTGAAATGCATTAAGATGAATTTGCAATTTTGAATTAAATAGTGAAAAATTCAAAAGATACAACCCAGAATGCAAGTTGTATGCTCGATCAAAACGTTTTTAGCTGCTAGTGATAGGTCTTCCCTTTCATCAATGGTATTGGCCTGGTGAGTCTCTTTTGAGCTGCCTCCAATGCTCATAAAGGTCCACCACCTATTTTCCGGCAACTGATGGACCTGTTCCTTCTCCAATTCGGACAAAAAATTCATAAACCCCCTCCTCCCCTCGAAAATGTGGGGCCTCGGCCGCGTGAGGCAGCCAATCTTGACCTCATCGGGACTTCCGCGGCCGGAATTCCAATCAACGGGTTGAACTTACGCCCTGCGGATGGGGCTCTGCAACTCCGGCCCAGCCAGAGCCATCGCAGCTGCTCCCATAGCCGACTTTGCAAGACTCTCGGCTCCCCGGCAGACCATTCAGCGACTCAGAGGCCGTGACTTTTGTTGGTCCGGCAAAATGGATAATCCAGCTAAATTCTGGAACCAAGGGTGGTTGGGGGGAAAAAAAAGGAGTGGTGGACCAGTATAACCTCTCAAAAGAGAGACTAAAGTAGTGTAAGATACTCAAGAAGTAGACTTATTGACATCCTGTACGTGTAAAAGTTCTAAGATTCAAATCCCCTGCAATAAAAGGTCATAAATGTCATTTGCCTCGCAAACTACTTACCGTAATATATCTGCACGCTAACCCTTTGCAATTCATTCTAAGTAACACATAGATCTCTCTGAATTTTATGCATTTGCTATGTCTCTGCATTTATATAATAGCCTGCTTTTTGATTCTCAAGTAAATAATCTCAAGTTTTTTCACATGAAACTCCATAAAGGCACAACACAAATCCAAGTTAACAGATGTCAAAGATGCCCGATAAATTCTGGATTACACTGAATGGTGGAGCAGTCCCAAGGGGCTGCATGTTTTACTTCTTAGCTTCTGGCTCTCAACTGCCTGAATAGTAACTGCAATGGTTCACAGGAGTACCATCAATGTGTATATGGTAGAAAGAAAAGGACAGATACATCATTCTGAAGAACAATGACAGAAGCTAATGGATAACTACAAATAGTTCAATTTTTGCTATGTAGTATAACTATGTAGTATAAACAATGCATTTTAAGGAGAAGGGAGAGAATGTTCAAAACTTTTCATAATTAAATATTTGTTTAAACAAACAAGACAAAACAAATTGCTTACTAGTAAGGAATTAAATACAGTAACGTAACAGCCATGTATCTGTGCGCTAGCATGATTTTCCATGCTACAGCCTAAGCACTAATGCAAGCAGTGAAAGCCTCTATTGCATGCTTGAGACTATTTACTGGGCACAATAACTAGATAGCTTTAGTTGGACAGGTTGCCAGTGTGGACTGTTAGCCAAAGGGTCATTATTAACCAGCACAAAAGACCAATCAGTTAATTTTACCCAATGACTATACAGATTACCCTGATTAACCGAGGTAGCTTGTATTTTATAGAGACATACATGAACTCAACGTCCCGCACAGGAGTGGCGTTACTGTTCCACCTTAAAAAGAAACATGGCAACAGTTATAAAGGTCCAATGCAAAACATCTTTTAGGCAGTTGGTGTGTGGAAGAGGAAAGTGAACATGTATTGTATCAACTTATGTTGAATCCAATCAACTGCGCAGAAATTAGATAGTGTTTTGCCACTGAATTTTCACACAATGTATTCGATTCTCTTATGATTTTCACAAACCTTTTTTTTAGCCATAGAAGTGAAATATGCACCACTTTGGAAAACTAAGCTTTGAACTTCAGCTTTGGGAGATTATGGCCTACATTTGGAAAAGCCAAATAGTGCGCTTAAGGAAAGTTGTAGTATTCCAAAATAGGCATACAGTATTTAATAAACCACAAATCTGTGGATATCTTAACACTCAAATACACCCTGTCCAACTCCAAGATAATTTAAAGTCATTTCCACTATCCTGGCCAATACATTATCTTGGCACGTCTCTCCATTTTGTAAGTAATGATACTTCGAATTACATTGGTTATTAAAAGGTCCAATATAGAACCTTATGAATACAAGTTCATATTAACTGGTTATGATGTGTGAAAGGAAACCAAATAAAGAATCTTTATAGCCACCTTTGTCCACCATTATTGAAGCCAATAATGTACAAAATAATGTACAATATATGAATCCAATAATGTACATGTGTTCAGGAACATCAAGAGATGTATTTTATCAATCACTTCCCCACCTTCATTGAGAATCATGGGGTGGAAAATTTATGGAAAAGCCTTCATTAGGCTTCTGGAGAAGCACATCATAAACTCACCTCAACAACTCGAGTGAAAGCAACAGTCATTAAATAAAATGTGTGAAAGGAATAGTTTATTGCTTCAAATCCTAAGCACAACATTCCAAACAAATGTCACAAGGCTTAAGTTATTTTAAAATATAAGTTACCCTGTTGTACAGGTGATTAGCACCATAGCTGTGGATCAAACAAGTCATTACACATACACACCTTGGACAAGGGGCAACTGCAGAAACCATAAGTACTTTCTTTTACCCCTTCCTGATGCATTTATTTCTAACAATCTGCATCTCCCCAAATGTTATCTTTGGATATACCAAAAATCCAAAGGCAGCAAATAACACGTGTAATTGCAGAATTGGATCTGAGTTCAAAGGCATAATGGCAGGAAAATCAAAACATGACCTTCGTCAATGACAATCCAGAAGCATGCACACAGGTCATGAGAAGGAACAAAAAAAAAAGTGTATTTATGTGCAAGTGCACAGAGTGAAAATATAGTGGTACAATATTTTCCAATTCAGAAAGGCCACTCACTGATCAGATAAATGTGGGCATAGGCAAAACCGAATACTATGAAGCAGATAAATTAAAAATGTGATTGAATTTTAGTCCAAATTTAAAACAAATCCTAATGGTCAATCATATTGATCTTTAAGCATCTTGGCGAAGATAACCAAATCTCAGCATGGAAAGGGCCAAATATGTATATTTCACTAATTTCCCCATGGTTATGTATTTTCCCGTATAGCGCATACCATCCCCATTAAAACATGCACAAAACCAAGAAGACATTACGCAAAGAGTAAATACATCAATAGAAGATCATGGTAAATATTTAAAACCGAGATGCAAGTTTTGCATATGGTACCTGTGTGTAATTATGCCTGTATCATATTAAGTAGAGTAACATAGATCTATGCAGTGTAAAGTGCAACTTCTGATCATTTGTTCCAAGCTGCAGACTCAGCGAGAATTCAAAGTCAGAACAAAAGAACAAATGGTTTACACGCGACACTAGAATCTGAATATAGTGCAACGTGAACCGCAAATATGAAAATATTGTAGAAACTAAAATTTCCATCTTCTGCAAAGAACTTCCCATTAAGACTGGTTGGAGTAACCCTCAGCTCTGTCCAAGTCAATAGAATTGTGCACAAAAGGTGCATTTTGGCCATTGATTTGGGATGGGTCACCGTCACAGACCTACAAGAAAAGCTTTGGGTTAATTGTTCTCACACTTCCATTTCAATGCTGGATCTCATATGTATATATCCTCACCTTTTTCTTGGATTCTTCTACAATGTCCCCATCATGCATGGCAAACAAATATCTCTTTATTCCTAATAAAGACACGAAGTACTGGCGTACTTAGCGGGTCAGGCAGCATCTCAAGAGAAAAAGGATGCCTGGAGAAGGGTTCCCACACAAAGGATCTTTTTTCTCCAGCGATGCTGCCTGACATGCTGAGTTACTCCAGGACTTTATGTCTATTTTCGGTATAAACCAGCATCTGCAGCTCCTTTCTACACTCTTTATTCCTGTTGGCAGCACTTCCAAACCCAACAAATACAATAAATTATAAATCTAAAATCACTAACCCATCTCAGTGTTGCCCAGGTAAAAAAAAAAAACAAGTCAGTCAACTTCTTTGGAGAAACAGCTTGGTTCTAAGCAGCATCTTTGCAGTTATTAATCTGGTAAGAAGTTATTTTCAAAAGGCAGACAGACACAACTAAAACAGAAGTAATATCATTAAAAACATTAATGCAACCTACTTTGGTTTAATTGGATCTTGTGATACTTCTTCCAAAAGATCATAAAGGTAGTTGTTGTAGATTTCAACGTAGGAAACAAAGAGACTATACACGCTGTCTTCATCGACCTCTTCAGCCTTGCAATGTTCAGGTACAGTAATCATATCTGCAAATTCTGGATCCATCCTCTGCCTGCGGAAGTCATTGTTTCAACAAAAATAATTTGTGCAATACACAAAAACTGTTAAACAGCCATGTAGCCATTGCATGACATTGGAAGAATTAATAAATCTGCATTTGTGAAAATCAGCAACATTGTATATTCTGGATTTTCTTCAAAGGGCCTGTCCCACTTACACGGGGTGATGCCTGTTTGGTGTGAGTAATACCATTTTCTGGTCGCCGCTGGAGTTTCAACGGTGAAAATTTTTGGCAACCTGCTGCGACTATGAAAAATCGCATAGTAATAAAGACAGGCACTTAACTCATTTCCACATTTACATGGTACCACCTCACCAACATGGGGCAATTTTATATTAAAATAGGAACCTACACAACACAAAAACTGTTGTTACATTTTTAAACCCAATTCTATCTTGGCTAGGTGCCGACATTACAGCAAGCTAAGTGTTGGTGAAACAAAGGACACCATTAATCCTATCCCATCCAAGGGCAACCCACTCAGAATTGGTATACAATTAAATACTCTCTCCAATATATCTTCTGTGCAAAATATACACAAAAGTGGTCCAATCAAAGCAAGAAAGTACATCATAATGCTGGAAGCCACCATAATGCTACAAACTATTTGGATATATTCTCTACGTCCATGAAGAAAATATAAAGTGAATGGATTTTCCCCAGGTACTTCAGTTTCTTCCAAAATCCCAAAGGCATGCTGGTCAGTGGGTTAATTGACCACTGAAAATGGCCTCTAGTGTATAGGTGAATGGTAGAATCTGGGATGGAATTGATATGCAAGGGGAAGGAGATTAAAGTAGGATTGGTGTGAATGATTAGAAACAAGGAACTGCAGACGCTGGTTTAGAAAAAATGACACCACTGCTGCAGTGACTCAGCGAATCAGGCCGCATCACTGGATAACATGGATAGGTGACTTTTCAGGTTAGAACCTTTCTTCAGACTGATTATAGGGAGTGATCACAAGTGTTCGGTGAAACGGTCACCGAGTCTACACTTGATCTCGCCAATGTACAG
The DNA here is from genome assembly GCA_038087875.1 of Malacoraja senta. NCBI lineage: Eukaryota > Metazoa > Chordata > Chondrichthyes > Rajiformes > Rajidae > Malacoraja > Malacoraja senta. The sequence continues at coordinate 10,683,667 of CM075989.1, read as the reverse complement.
GAGATGACATTGGGAACACCTGTTGCAGGAGATGAGGTGCACTTAAAACCCTCTCACCTTTATGGACTCCTGGGATGGAGACGAGAGAGTAGGTATATGGACAGGTGTTACATCTCCTGTGGTTGCAGGGCAAAGTACCTGGGGAGGGGGTGGTTTCTGTGGGAAGAAATTAGCGAACCATGGAGTTGTGGAGACAGCAGTCAATGCAGAAGGCAGTGGAGATAGGGAGATGTGACTGGTGGTGGCAGAAATGTTGGAGGATGTGCTGGTGGGGTGAAAGGTGAGGAGCTCTATCCTTGTTCCGTCTGGGGGTGGGGAAGGGGAAGAATACAGGTTTACGAAAGGAGGAAATGTCAGAATCAAAGGCCTCATCTTGTGGGCAGAATGACTGGAGACAGGAGTTGAGAGTTGGGGGTAGTGTCTTTGCAAGAGGCAGGGTGAGTGAAAGAGAAGTCAAGATTACCATAGTGGTCCAGTAGGTTTGCAGTAGAGATCAGTCGATAGTCTATCTCCTGTGATGGTCTATCTCCTGGAGAGACCAAGAAAGGGGGGAGGGGTATCAGAGATCGTCCAAGTGAAATTGAGGGCAGGGAGGACGTTAGTTGTGAAGTTAATGATAAAAAAACAAGTTCGGCACAAGTGCAAGTGGCAGTCCCAATACAGTCATCAGCATAGCAGAGAAAGAGTTGGGGGACAATGCCAGTTTACGTTTGAAACAAGGACTGTTCAACGTAACAGAAAGGCAGGCTTGGCTGGGACTCATGATGACTCCTTTAACCTGCAGAAAGTAAGGGGAATCAAATAAGTTATTGAGGGCGAGGATAAGTCCTGCCAGGCAGAGTGCTAGTAGAGGGAAATCAATTGGGTCTCTGTTAGAGGAAGAACCGAGGACCTCTAGGCCTTCCTAGTGGGGGATGGAGGTGAAAGGGACTGGACATCCAAAGTAAAGACGAGACAACGGGGGCCTAGAAATTGAAAGATATTGTAGAGTTGATGGGCGTGTGAGGCGTATTGGAGGTAGTTTGGGAGGAACTGGACAAAAGAGGGGGTGGAGGGGAAATAGGATGGTATCAAGGTATGTGGAAAGAAGATCAGTGGGACAGGAGCAGGCAGAAACAATGAGTCTACCAGGAGAGACCTGTTTGTGGACTATGCAAATGTTGCAAAGCAGGCAGAGGAGACACAGGGGAGCAAGAAGGTTTGAGGTTGTGGAGGGGTGGTCATCAGAGGTGATGAGATCAGACCAGTCTGGGATATGATGACCTGGTGTTCATCTGTGGAGTCATGCTTAAAGACTCGAGCGTGGTTCTATTTACCTGGACGACATGGCCTTCGGAGTTGCAGTTGGCTGGCAATCCCGTTTCTGACGCTCCAACAGAGCATCAACTTCATTCTGTACCTCCATTGCATTCTTGTCATCTGGTTTGAAAACCTGCACATTGGATACATCATCCAAAATTAAGTTGCTCAACTTTTAAGTCTGCAAACATCAATAAGATTTTTGGATAAATTCAAGGCTGAAGAATGAGCAGCCGACCTGCTCTTCAAAGTGCAACATTGATGCCAACTTAACCAATAATTCTTACTAATTTACCTAAGAGCTAGGACCCTTGTTTTATGTGCCACATGTCAATGATTTTAGGCACAAGATGCTGAGGTCATGATTAAAGAAGTTTGCTGATTGACACCACAATTGTCTACGTGGTTAGATCACGTAAAAAATGTGTAGGTTGCAAAAATATATCAATCGACTGATTAGGCGTGCAAAATGAAACTAAAAATGAGCAAGTACATGGCAAAACATTGGGAGAATCTAAATAGGTCAAGGCAATGCACAATTAATGATAGAATAGCAAATTTAGATGAAGGAAATACTAAAGGCACAGATCCCTGAAGGTAATGAAGCGGATGGAAATGGTGGCATTCCAAACACTTTATTAGCTGCACAACACATTGAGATGAGAGAGGTGATGCTAGACTTCTGTCAAAACACTAGTTAGACCATATGTATAATCGCATACTGTTATTGTCATACTACAGAAAGGTGCAATTGTGCTGAGAGGGGTCGCAAATAACATTTCCAAGGACGTTGCCAGAATCAGTGATTTTTAGCTTACCTTTCCCTGCCTGTTTTTGTGTGGTATCCCTCTCTGATAAAGTACTTTTGGATGTTGTTAAACAGTAATACTTACATAGCGCTTTGCTTGGAATGGTCCAATGCTGCAAAAGATCATGTCCAGGCACCGGGGCAGAAGACCTCCATCGCCAGGAGACCCCGTCATTGTGTGCGTTTTTCCACTTCCAGTAACACCATACGTAAACAGGAGCCCTGATGGACAACCATCATGCAGTTATGTACAGCAACACTTCCCTCCCCCCACCATAACTACATTAGAAAGTATAACTGTGCCATATTCAATTTTGAGAAACAAAATATAGGACTCTGGATATGTATGTAGTAAGCGAAACTGTACAAATCCAGATAACATGAAAATGGTGTCATTAAGCACCAATAAGACTGGATTTTAAAAGATTTAAATCTGGTTCAGAACTCCAATTGTAGACCATGTGTAAATTCACTATATAAGTTTATAGTTTAAGCAGATGCGTTAATATTGAAACGATTTCTCAAAAAAAAAAGATAGACTATGCAAACTTCCTTACATTGACAAAAATCATGGTTGTATTCCTGGTGTTAAAACGGTTAAACTATCATGTATTATATCACCTAACAGACATACCATTTTTGCCATGAATCAAATCTTCTACAAGGGGCTGTGCAACGACATTGAATAGTTCCTTCTGAGTAGTATAGGCACCAAACACTTCTTTAAAAGAATACTGCATCTAAAAATGGAATCAGTAAATTTAATATCACACCGCAGAAATGTCCACAAATAAGAGATTATTGCATGCAGCTCCATATTTCAAGTTACCTCTTTGAATTCTCCATTTCTGTTGACTTTAATCCAATCAGGAGGATGAAGCTGTATTGTGGTATTACTGATAACTTCAACACAACATGCATCATCTCCTGCAGTCAGTGGGCGTACACGACAATACACCTGTCAACCAATGTGAATGCCAAGAAATTATTATTTTTTAAAAAAGCACAAGTTCTAATTTAACGCATTACACAATGTAGCTGAATCCCCAACACACAGGATTAAGAGAATCCAAAAGGTTAATTGTCAAATGTATAACAAAAGCATTCCCGAATACAGAATGCAAATTCAAAGTTTTAGAAATCAAGCATTTGCTATTCACAGCACGCTGATAGGTCTGAAAACAAAAGACAATCATATAGTATGGAAAATAACCTATTTTGACCAGTTATTGACATTTAAAATTCAATCCAATTGAACCCTCCGCTTCGCCTCGATCAATGATGTTTTATCTCCTTCTTCAAGTATTCATCCAATTTGCTTTTGATAGCTTATATAAAATCATAAAACCATGTAGGGCATTCCAAGCTTTAACTTTTGCTTTGCCACTCACCTTTAGTATCCCTACTTAGAATCGGCCTTTAACTCAAGGAATCATCATTTTGTCATTGACTTTATATAAATATTTTATGATTTCAAAACCTGGCAAATCTCTAAACCTTCTCTGCTTTAAGTGAATTCAAGTAACCATGAATCCTCACTGGAAACAACCAAGATGTTTTTTTCCTGGATTCTTATTGTAACGTATACAACACAAAGGTCACATATGGACATTGCTCAAGGCCAAGCTGATCTAGCACTTTAAATTTAGCAATAAGCGAGCTTCTTATTCCAACTGCACATGCCCAGGTCATAGGTCACTCGCTATAAACATTCTCGGCAGCTGTGGTGTTGTGTTGCGTGCAGACCTGCGTTTCGTCCGTGGTCGGAGTCGGGCCCGGGTCTCTGGCGCTGTTGAGTTGCTGCTGAGCCGTCCTCTCCCGGGTGTCCCGTCCCGGTCCGAGGTGGCCCTGGGCTTGTGGGGCGATGGCAGCCCAGGACTTGCGGGGGTGGGGGGGGGGGGGGAAGCGCCGGCTCCAACTCAGCTCTGCCTGTCCAGCCGGGTTGGCCAGTGAGTGACCTTAGACAAACCCCACGATTCCTTGCGTTTTTCGGAATACCGAACTCGCTTATTCATTCAATCTTTTATATTCTGTAGATCAGTGTCACACATATTATGAGCATGAGCCAAGTCACAACATATTCTATGCCTAATAACCAACAGCCTTTTTATTTTCACTGTACTATTTACTTTTACTGCCAAATTCATGAGATTTACATGCCACCGGCTTAATGGTGCCATTTGAGAACCTTCTCGTTTCACCCTTCAGAAACCCATTGCACATTCAATTTTCATCTACCACAAACCTGACCATTCCAACAGCCCGTGCTCCGTCAATACAATCTCCTTCACCATTTCTAAATATCACATCTGCATTTATAAAAAAAAAAAAATTATGCCCCATATCCCCAATACCAATTGGAACGTGATACTTTATTAAAGGCTTGTGGACAGTTTTTTGGGGATTTATTCACTTTATTACCTGACTAATATAATCATTCAACTTTCTGCTCCAGAAAGAGTTCCCCCCCCAGCAAATATCAATGAGAAATGCTGGATTTAGTTTAGATTATTTTAGAGATACAGCGTGGAAACAGGCCCTTTCGGCCCACCGGGTCCGCGCCGACCAGCAATCCTCGCACATTAACACTACCCTATACCAACTAGGATAATGTGAAAACACGTTAAGCTGAAAAGTTCTTACAACCTTAATCAATGCAGGAACAAATTATTTCAAAACCATTTCAAATAATCTGATGGTAGCTTAATTAATCTGGAAACAAATGTTTTCCTAGAACTTACGCCAACTGGATCCTTGGGGCGATTATTTGATGACTTCTTTACTGGCCGTCTAGGTGTCTGCAGGCGCCTAGGACAAGATTTAACCAAATTAAAATTAGAATTAGATTCCATCAGACAAGATGGCTCAAATAACTTCACAATAAATACTGTCTTAATTTGAAAGCATTAGATTTAGGAAGACAATATTATAAATTTTTCATAGAGGATGGATTTATGAACACAAATCCACTATTGTTGTATGCAGAATAGCACAATTGTGGCAGTTTACTGGATTGGTAATGTATTGATCAGGTTCAATAACTTAGTGACAAGCGCACAGCAGTTGAGGAATTGAAACTAGTTACTTCTGGAATTCATTAAGCTAATGTGGTGGTGATTGTAAACGGCATAAAATCCTATCTGGTTAATTTCTAAAAGCTGCCTTTTTTAAAATCCAGACCCAAATCAATATGTTTAAACTGTCTCTTAACTGTACCTTGAAATGGTTTCTCAAGTCATTCAGTTCAAGCAGAAATAAGGATGCTGGCCTAACTACCAAACCACAAATTCCCAAAACACATGAAAAGAAAAACAATAAATCAGAACAAGTAAACAGAGATCTATAACGATAGCACAATTTGGCTGGGATACATGTTGGATAAGCCAGCCACTAGTTTGAAGGAGAAGTAGTTAATTTTGGGACAAGGTCCCAATTGTCAACACTTCAGCATTAATGATGTAATTGGGTTCCAACAAAACTAGGGCATAAAATGGACATTAAATTAAATTACTTTCTGCCTATATGCTATTACATGCTCATTTGAAATACCTCCTGTCAGAAGGATTCTTTGAGTAATACATCATATTTAGGAAAGGCGGGGAGGAATTGTGAATGCAGATGATCGACTACACAAGATTAGTTGACTACATCTGCACAAAAGCATTGACATTAGCCTGTACATTCTGTTAGCCATGTCTAAGCAAAGCTAGAACACAACAATAATAAGAATGTCTTACAATCCCCAATAACAAATGTTTTTTTGCAGAAGCACCCTTCATAATTGGCCAAGTAATGACTAGTATATTGCATCGATCATCAGCAGTATATACCACAATCAGCTCTCACCAAATGCCACAAGCAACGCAGTGCAATATTTATCTACAAACAATGTGGACAAACCAAAGCCATACAATCAGCAGCTAAGTTACCTGCAGCCAACTTAGAAGACTTAGAGCAAGGTGCTGTAAACGAGTTAGAGCTGCCCTATTTGTCATTTCCTTTTTATCCCCCTTCTAGTAGTTTCTGTCCAAGGGCTTGTTACAAGTATTCTACATTCCATTTCTTTATCAAAGCTTGCACGGTGACTGAGGTGAGGCAGTTACCCGTGTGAACAAGAGAAGCTTATCATGCAACGCGTGTGTGCAAAACTATGACAGATAGAATGCAATGCAGGGAAATGTCAACTGCACAAACATGACTTGTATAACCTTGAATTAATAAGGGCACAAGATTATTTGATTGATTCAGTTATTGGTAGGTTAGGTAAACAAAACACTTTCTATCATTAGTGGAGCCAGAACAAGTGGATGTAATCTTTAAAATTATGGCAGGTCTATTTAACAATAAAATTGGGAATTAATTAATTTACTCAATGCAGGTATTGGTGGCGAGCTGAACATTTAATGCTCGCTGTTAAATAGTCCTTTCAATGGTAATGTTGAACCTCTTGTTTGTTTGCAAAAATATTCGTTCAGTTTTAGTAGGAGTAACAGAATTTAGACTCAATTTATGAATACCAGCAATTCATTTCCAGGTCAGGATAGTGTGCAGCTTGTCAAGGAAATGGCAAATATATAGTCGCATTCCTGCACTGGCACTGTTCTCAGCCTTCAAGTTGGAAGTTGCTGGTCAGTCTGAAGAAGGGTTTCGGCCCGAAACGTTGCCTATTTCCTTCGCTCCATAGATGCTGCTGCACCCACTGAGTTTCTCCAGCATTTTTGTCTACCTTTGCTGGTTAGGAATTCTTGTTGTGGAAACCTTAGCGAGTCACAACGAATCTTGTTGCTTTATTAAAAAATTGATAGGAACTGAAAACAACGAGACATGGGTGGCAAAAAATTTAGAAATAAGGCAGGTAAAGCAAGGTTTAACGCACAGATCAGTTGCAGGTTCTAGGAACTAAATGGCCAGATCCTGCTGTTATGATTATTTGACATTGTGACTAGTTTTGGTAGAGAATAACAGAAAATAAAAACTTAAATCTGAAAATAAAAACAGGATTCACTGGGGATGCATCACACCAAATGGGATAAACAAGCACATTGTAGTTTCAGCAAGCAATCAAAAAGTGATAACAGGATAAATTCAAGAGAAGTTTATTGTCATATACACATGTACGGTGAGAATCTTGACTCCCCTACCCTGGGGAAAAGACTGTGCCCTCAGCATGTATAAATCTCTAAGGTCTCCACTCAGCTTCATACGCTCCATGGAAATAATGACCCAGCCCATCCTCATTTCAAATCTTCAAACTTCCAACATCCTCGCAAATATTTTCTGCACCGTTTCCAGTTTAATGACATCCTTCTTATAGTAAGGTGACCAAAATTGTACACTGTACTCAGGTCGGGTCGCATTTGTGGGAAGAGAAAGATTTAACGTTTTGGGCTGAAGACTGTCAGTACTAAGCTTCACCCATAGAAATAGACATTCAGTTTTGTCAATTTAGTTCCATTTATATATGTTTTTGTGTGGGTCGAGTTTGGTTGGGAAGCAGCTTCTACACATGGTTCCCATTTACAGAAGGTATCGATGAGGGATCAAAGGCTGGCCAAAATGAACCTGCCGAAACACATGCAATTGTTTACAAATTATAGCCACACCATTTATGGTTATGGCCAATGCAAAGTGGGGAGAAAATCCATATTAACCAATCAGTGTTTTATTCTTTCAAAATGCTGAGTTTGTAAATACAATCCACAGTACTACTGGAGAGAACCAATTTTGAATGATCTTACTTTGTTTTAAAGAGTTGACAGCTGCTGCTGTTGTAATAGCACTCTATCATCAGGGGACTGGAGGAAAGATTCCGCGTGATGGTTGTATACATCTTTGGCTGAATAATGTCAGAACTCAGATGAACCAATCACAGCGAAGACGATTGAAAGCAAGGCTACATAATTACCTAGCACCTTTTGCAATCTTTCTCAAGGCAATGGTATATCTCGCCTTCAACAAACTTCCTGCACAAGTGCAGTTAACCTTCAGAACTAATAAAGAACTGTTCAATTCACAGCGACTGCACTCCAAAACCAGTTTAAGCTGAAGCACGTGGACAAACTCAGAGGACGAGCTTCAGTCATTAAAGACAAATTCACTGAAGCACAAGATGGGCCTTGCACTTAACAATGACAAGACAAAACACTTTACCAATCAACCTGCTCAGGCTATAAATACCACCCTCCAACAATAAAGGTTCATGACAAGACTCAGGAAAACAGATTATTTTTCATCTATCTGGAGCCAGCTCTCAAAGGTAGACACCAGTGACTGAATTCACCAGTGCTTTCAGTGGGCCAATCTAGCCCTTGGTCGATTGGGGAATTAAACTTCAGACATTGCAAAAGTCATGGTCTAATGGGCTGTGGTGATCCTGGCTCTCTTATATGCTTCCATGATCTGGATCATCTGTGACAGGCATCGGAAAGATACCATCAACATCGTCTCTGCAAAATCCTCATCTACTGGAAGGGCAAAATCGCCAGCACTGAAACCTTAGTAAGAACATCATCAATCATCTCATCATTTGAATGGCTGACACCAGACTCTTACAATAGACAATACATACCAAATTGTGTCATTGGAAAATAATTCTAGTTGGGAAAGGGGAAACGATTCAATGTCATCCTTGCATTTGCATTGCATCCTTGAAATCAATGAATCCAAACTCCAATCCATGCATCAAGTGCACACAAACACCATCATAAAGTGGAAAGTATGCAACCTCCTTGTACATTAATCATTTGCCCATTTCATCAGAAATGGAAGCAAGTTTCCTCAAACGGTGGGACTGCCTAAGACAACATCAAATGTGCAAAAGCAAACCTAATAAACAGCATTTAAATATTTTATAAAGAGAGGAACAAGGAACTAAATGCCGATTTACACAATAAAAAACGAATACTTCCTCAGACTTCACAATTCAGACTTCTTCTATCCTTATCTCACAACTTTTGTCTTTTTACTTCTGAGCTTCGTCCAACCATCTGCCTATTAAATGCCTTCCTCACGTGTCTCCACCTATCACTCGCCAGGCTTTGTCTTGCCTCTCCTCTTCCAGCTTTCTGCATCCTCCACCACAATCAGCCTGAAGAAGAGCCCCGACACAAAATGTCACCAATCCATATTCTCCAGAGATGATGTCCAGCACGGTGTATTTTTTTCTGTATAAATGTCAGTTGGTTTCTAAGACCACCAGTGTTAACTGATTACTGTCCGTGTAAAGAGAACAGCTGTTGTTCCAATACTAGAACCCTTTAATTATAATTTTTCTTAATGACAAAATCTCCAGGTACCTATGGACTCTGCTGTTCTAAAAGGCAGGATTAGCCATAAGGCAAACATCATTACTCCAGGCAACTTGATATGGTAGCGAATGCAACAAAGTGACATGGTCAATGATTTCAAGACACCCGACTACTAATACCCCCCACACCCTTGACCACCAGATTATCTTGTGTATCATGAATGAAATCTGTAATGAACACATCTGTTCACATATCCTAGGTACAAGGATTTGCTTCAAACCCCAATAATGCTCTATTATTTGCTTCCATATGATCCATCTTTTGTAAATTTTGAGGCCTTCACAAATAACAATGTTTGCAGCTTTTTCATCATTGAATAAATTCTAAAATAAGAAAAACTCACTGGTAGAAGGATGATAAGGCAGGCAAGTTATTGCAAATGTAAATTATATATGAAAATATGCCCAGGAATCCAAGGGACACGTCTACATTGTACTCAACAGCATTCCTAAAATTACACTGCACTTAAGAACTATGTAACAGAAAACACGATGATGTCATTGCAACATGTATATGCAAATCAAATAATTTGTCACATAACAGAACGATAAGATGGACATTCTGTCTATTCCAATTAATCCCATTCTCCCTACTCATTCCTTGTCTCGCTAATTTTCCAGTTATTTATCAATTTGGAAAGTTATTAATTTGGCTCCCACCACTCAGTCAGTAGATGCCAAAAAACTAGCCTGCGAGGTTTGACTTTCATCCTGTTGGGCTGCAAAGTACCAAAGCAGAATGTGGAGCATGTTCTTCCAGTTTGCGTGTGGCCTCACTCTGGCAATGGAGGCAGCCCAGGATAGAAAGGTCAGAATGCAAATGGGAAGAGGAGTGAAAATGGTTAGAAACCAGGAGGCCTTTGCAGACACTCTATAGATTACCATTTACCTATCAAAAAAACGTACTCACCAGCATCAACCTACTCCTTGTCCCATATCTTCTCTTTCCCTCCTCCCTCCCTAAAGATTGGTCCCGACCCAGAACATCACCAATCCATGTTCTCCAGAGATGCTGTCTGACCCACTGAGTTACTCCAGCACTTTGTTTTTTCAAATACTAGCCTCCTTTTTTACCCTTTATTGTTAGGTTGTTTCACTAACTGAAAGTGCTTTATAAATGCAAAACATTAAACCAGAGACACTTTGTTTTTGAAAAAAAGGGAACTCATGTGAGTGACCAAAGTAGATAAAAAGTGAATTATTCAGCAGGAAGTCACACTGACAGAGGAACAACATATTACCCTGCTGATACATCAGTTCATTCAAGATACTATTTAAATACAGGATGGTGCCATTTGCTCCCAGTTAGAAGAGTTCTTTAAGAAAAAGAGAAAAGTGCTCTCTACCATCCATCCGGAGGCATAACTTCTGATCATACGATGAAACACAATGTAAACAAAGGCTGGTGGATCTTTGTATTCTCGATCATAGAATACCATGGAGCGCCATCATTGATTTGATTCAAATATGAAATCAATAGATTTCTAGATATTAAAGGAATCAATGAATATTGGGGGGTTAGAGAGTGAACGAAGTGTAGCTGAAGATCAGCTTCGGTCTTAATGGGTGGCAGAGTAAACTAGAGGTGTCAAATGGGCCTACTTGTTATATACATTCCCCCTTATAGCATAGCAAAACAAAACTATTCATATTTACAAGTGAACATTTAGTTAATTAACATAAAGAAAAAGCTACCTAAAGTTAAACGATTTAAAAAAATTGGCGACCATGTGCTTAAACAGTTAACCGAAATGGCTGTGATTAAAAAGCAAGGTGATCACTGGCTTAAACAGGCAAACTGAAGCTATTTTTTAATTTAATTTCACTTTTTTAACCAGGGGTCATTGATTTCTAACGTTAGATTTTTAACATTTTTGCGCATTTTAGGTAAGAAATCACTATTTAAAATCAGTGAAACGGTGATCCCTTCACTCTCATGTCTGTTGGTTTAAAAAGCTTAATAAATCAATGATCACTGGTTGCTAAAAGTTAAAGGGAAACACTGATCGTTAGCAGCAAATATCTTAGACCTCAGGTTAGCAGGTAAACCGCTGGCGACCAGAGAATGGAGAGGATGGTTTAGTTCTGCCCGCTAGTTTAAACAATAACCGGGTGGGAAGAAGCGCCGCGGCGCCGGAAGGGGGTGATGAGGGCCGGGGAGCGACTGTGGCCCCCACACACCGAGTGGAGACAGGAACGGGACAGACGGACGGGCCCCGGTACTCACGCCGCCTTCATGTTGCTCCCTCTCTCCGTCTCTCCGTCTCTCCCTCTCCGTCTCCGTCTCCGTCTCCCCCCCGGCCGCCGCCTCTCACTGTGGCCGCGCGCCTCGCCCGCCAACCGCCGCCCGCCCGCCCGCCCGTTCAAATCCCGCGCCTCGCATTGGCAGCTCCCGCATTGCCGCCTCCCTATTGGTCCACACGTACGGCCCGCCCCCTCGCCCTATTGTCATTGGGCAGTCTGATGTCAATCATTGCATCAGGCTTTTGATTGGGCAATTTCTCCCCCCGCCCCTCCCCCCCTCCCCTTCCCCCTCCTCCCTCCCCTTCCCCCTCCTCCCTCCCCTTCCACCTCCTCCCCTCCCCTCCCCTTCCTCCCTCCCCTTCCCCTTCCTCCCCTCCCCTTCCCCTTCCTCCCTCCCCTTCCCCCTCCTCCCTCCCCTCCCCCCTCCTCCCTCCCCTTCCACCTCCTCCCCTCCCCTCCCCTTCCACCTCCTCCCCTCCCCTCCCCTTCCTCCCTCCCCTTCCCCCTCCTCCCTCCCCTCCCCCCTCCCCTTCCCCCTCCCCTCCCCCTCCTCCCTCCCCTTCCCCCTCGTCCCCTCCCCTTCCCACTACTCCCTCCCCTTCCCCCTCCTCCCTCCCCTTCCCCCTTCCCCTTCCCCCCCTCCCCTTCCCCCCTTCCCCCTCCTCCCTCCCCTTCCCCTCCTCCCTCCCCTTCCCCCTCCTCCCTCCCCTTCCCCCTCCTCCCTCCCCCTTCCCCTACTCCCTCCCCCTCCCCCTCCCCTTCCCCCTCCTCCCTCCCCTTCCCCCCTCCCCTTCCCCCCTCTCCTTCCCCCTCCCCTTCCCCCTCTCCCCTCCCCTCCCCTTCCCCACTCCCCTTCCCCCTCCCCCTCCCCTTTCTCCTCCCCCTCCCCTTCCCTCTACCCCCTCCTCGCTCCCCCCCTCCACCCTTCACCCATCCTCCCCTCCTCCCCTTCAAGTCCCACTCCTGAGATTAAACCATGAAAGGGATATGGAAGTGTGTAGGTAGGAACTGCAGATGCTGCTTTACACTGAAGATAGACACAAAATGCTGGAGTAACTCAGCGGCTCAGGCAGCATCTCTGGAGAGAAGGAATGGGCGATGTTTTGGCTCAAGATCCTTCTTCAGACTGATAATTGGACACAAAATGCTGGAGTGACTCAGCGGGTCAGGCAGCATCTCTGGGGAGAAGAAATCGGTGACGTTTTGGGTCGAGATCCTTTTTCAGTCTGCTTATGACAGGGCATGTGTACTCCCAATCATGAATATCAGGCTCTCCACACTATCCGAATGCTCCGTCTGACACTGTGAGCGATCACGGGCCAGGGTTTCATGGAAACCAGTGACGATATTGCAGTTTGTGATGATAGACATCCAAGGCACAGCAAGTTAGATGTGGCTCAGATATGACTCGGCAAGACCTGCCTAAAAGAGGTTGTGTGGTCAAGTCAAAGAGTTTAGAGCAATTGTTAGAAGACATGTCATACAGAAAAATCGCTCAGGCGTCTGAGTGTGTCACAAAACACCTGGAGTGGACCATGCCTTGGTGACCATGGCAGTGAAGAGGTCTCAATCTGGACAACTGAGTTGTCTGGAGACACAAGAGACTTACAGATATTGATTGGCCAGTCTCTCTCTACCTGGGTAAGGAGATGTTGACATGTGCCAAGATATCGCTTTCCATAATCTCTGGAATTCTCCACCCTGGCGGGCTGTGAAGGCTAAATCATTGGGGATAGTCAAAGAGAAGGTAGATAAATATTTGGAAGCTGAGGGAATTGAGAACTGGTCCAGAAGAGCAGATGAGCCATGGGACAGATCAGCCATGATCAAAGTGAATGGTAGGCTAGGCTTGAAAGACTGAGTAACCTATTCCTGCTCCTTTTTTTCTCATCCTCTTAAGTTAATTTGATGTCTTTATTTAAGTTAATTCTAATTTAAAATTTATGGCTGTAGCCCTCCATATAGTTCATGTTCTCATTCAATGATTTAATCATCCTTACCATTTATAAAGGTGTGCCTAATTAATTCCCTGCTCTGTATTTATCTCTGCAACATTTGCATAATTACTGACTTAAGTTTCTTTCGCTTCTAATTTCATTTCAATGATGTTTCCAGTGCAATTTAATTTATTTCCAAATGACTCATTTGCACTTGTCTTGGCTCACTGGTGTCCTCAGGTGGACAATGGTGGTATAGGAATCCCATTCACAAAATTAGAGTGCATTTCACCTGCCCTTCTACCAAAGATCTTTGATTTCTACTGTTGTATTCGGGGAAACATAGTAGCAATTTGAAAATGCAAACAACAATATAGTAATAATCAGATAAAAACATAAGAAATAAAAGCAGGAGAAGGCCATTTCCTTCTTGTGTCTGCCCCCTGATTTAATATGATGAAAATTAATAAACTGCAGATGCTGATAATTTGGGGGGAAAAAAAGAAAATGCTGGAAACACTCAGCAGGTCAGGCAGCAAGAGAGAAACATTTTACGTCTGGGTCTGTTCATCATGCTTTCTCTTTTATCTCAGTCCCATTTTTTTGCCCAAACCTTTAATTTCTTGATTTATTGATATCTAAAAGTTGATACAATGGCTGGAGTAACTCGGCAGGTTAGGCAGCATCACTGGAGAACATGGATAGGTAATGTTTCAGGTTGGGATCCTTCTTCAGTCCGAAGAAGAGTCCCGATCCCAAAACGTCACCTATCAATCAGTCTGAAGAAGGTTTCCAACCTGAACCGTCACCTATAAATCAGTCTGAAGAAGGGTGAAACGTCACCTGTCAATGTTCTCCAGAGATGCTGTCTCACCCGCTGAGTTACTCCAGCCTCCACAGTTCCTTATTTCTACTTCTAATATCTAAAAATCAATGTATCTCTTGAATATACTCAGTGATTGAGCCTTCACAGTCCTTTTGGGTAAAGAATTACAAAGATCTACTATCCTTAGAGAGTGATAAAGTCATAGAGTGATACAGTGTGAAAACAGGCCCTTCGGCCCAACTCGCCCACACCGGCCAACAATGTCCCAGCTACCCTAGTCCCACTTGCCTGCGCTTGGTCCATAACCCTCCAAGCCTGTCCTATCCATGTACCTGTCCAACTGTTTCTTAAAAAATGGGATAGTCCCAGCCTCAACTACCTCCTCTGGCAGCTTGTTCCATACACCCACCTCCCTCTGTGTGAAAAAGTTACACCTTGGGCAGAGATATTTCTTCTCACCTCTGAATGGCCGACCCCTTATTTTGAGCCTTTGTTCCCTGGTGTGGAATATCGCAGGCAGGGGAAACATCAATGCTGGATCTGATAAGTTAGGTAGGAATTTCATACGATAGCTATGACACTCAGCAGGTCAAGCAACATCTTTGGAGAAAGAATGTGAATTAGCATTTCAGACTCCTCATCCATCTTTGGAGAGGACTCATCAAGAGGAAGCAAGCTCAGTGCCACGTTACTGTGTCAAGTCATCAGTAGGTGCCTGCTGAGGAATGTCACTTAGCATACAGGAGGAGAGAATATGAAGGGTCTTAATCTGAAGAACAGTCCATTTCCTTCTGTAGATGCTGTCGAGTTCCTCTAGCTGCTTTAGATTTTTTTTGCTCCAGCATCTCCAATCACTTATACCACTATAAGATGGTATATCTATTATTAATATTGCTTCTTGCATTATCCCACAAGATGCTTGGTAACTCGGCCACAGAACTTCAGGATGAGACCAAGCCATGCTGTGCATTTTACACAATAGACCCATTGTGAGATGTCATTGGTTTTGCTAATGCACCTTGAGAAAATCTGGCTTTTGGAGGTTTCAGTGGAATAATGACTCTTGTGTGGTCCAAGTACTTTGCTCATCTGCTTGGTGCCTGGTCAGTAGCAAGCGGTGAGCAATATGCCCCTTCATGATTTAATATCAGACACTGCCTCTCCACCCACTCCCCTCACCGCCCATGTATGAGATCTGAGGATCATAGCAACATCTTACAAAGATCCATAAAACAGCTGTGGAAGTTCAAGAAAACAAAACAAAACTTCTCCAAAACATTGTCAGAACGATCCATGAAGACGCCACTGTGTGGGTAGTGAGGTTTGATTTGCTCCTTTGTTCTATCTGATGAATCATTTGGGCACAGGTTGCTATTCCAGCTGTCAGGCTTAATCATGGACAATATGGAGACCCACTGGCGACGGAAAGTAGTCGCAAGCAATGAATTAGAAAAACTTCTTGTGGACTCCCTGAATGAATTACGCACAAAACCACAAATGTTGTTCTAACCCGGAAATCAGGGAGTGGGATCAGATTAACCATTAGAATGCCGGCAACAAACGGGTTCCATTAATTTCATACCCGTCACATAACTAAATTATCACATGGTTTTATAGGACCATTAGTGGATTTTTTTGTGATTCATGTGCAAGAACAGCTAGATTTTTTTTTGTAGTTCGCTTTAGTGAAGGAATTATAGAACTCAGGGGAAGCTGAAGGCATGGTGGTCATTTGTGAAGTGACTAAAGACAGGGGATGATCAAGAGTTCAAGAGAGTTTATTGTCATGTGTCCCAGATACGACAATGAAATTCTTGCTTTGCTTCAGCACACCAGAACATATTAGGCATGAATACCGAACAGATCAGTGTGTCCATATACCATTATCTGGGAGGGGGGCGCTGTCCTGTCCTGCAGCTGTCTGTTTTTTTTTACTTCTTTTTTTTATTTTTGTACGTTAAAAATGTGTTAGTTGGGGGTCTAATCTTTTTATATGTGGGGGGTCGGGGGGGGGGTGAAAGGGAAAACTGCTTTTCAAGTCCCTACCTGGCCGGAGAGGCTGCCTTCCTCCGGGCAGCACCTTCGACCCGTCCTCGCGGCCTACCAGCGTGGCCTGGAGCGGCGTTTCCTGTGGGGACCTGGCCAGTACCTCGGCTTCGGCGGCGGCACAGCGCTGGAGCGCTATCGTGGAGCGGGCGATGCCTTGCCTGGGTCGCTGCGCTGGAACTCCGGTATGCTGGAATCTGCCGATTGAACATAGCGGAGCTGCGGGTCTGTGGAGCGGCCAGCTGCGGGCGGCGGCGCTGAACTTTACATCGGGAGCCTGGGATCTCTCGCTGAGATCGCCCGTGGTGGAGCTCCGTCCAGCGCGGAAGCCGCGGTCTCCGGTAAGGAAGCAGCCGTTCCAGGCATCCCAAGCCGCTGAGAGGGTTCTCCCGACGCCGGAGCACCATCACCCGGCGAGATGTCCTGAAACATCGGGCCGCCATAGCGGCGACTGTGGAGGCCTCAATAGGCCCGACCATGGGTGGACAAGTGGATGGGGACTGGACTTTGTGCCTTCCCTCACAGTGGGAACCATTGTGTGGGGATGTTTTTATGTTTTAATGTTAAACTTCTTCTTTAATGTTATTTTGTATTTTTATTAGTGTGCTGCAAGGACATCTGAATTACCCCTGAAAAGGGGATTAATAAAGTATTATTATTATTATTATTATATAAATATATACACACATGAATAAATAAACTGATAAAGTGCATCAGAGGGTGAATTCCAAGAACGGAAGTGGAGTGATACGCAGAAGAGGAGGGCTTTGAAAGTAGTAAGGTTTGGACAGGTTGTCAGATGCCAAGACCAACAGTGATGGGTGTCACGCTAGAACCCAACATTGTTTTGGATGGGAGACGACCGGATCAGCAGTGGCCAATCACCGAGCCTGTCACCTTCCACCACCCCTCTCACCGATGAGGTCGGTTCCTCACCTTGCCACTGGAGGGAAGCATCGCCCGGCCTTTATCCCAGCAGATGGTCAGGTCCATTGTCCACAATAATGCTCCAAGCCTCTTTTAAGAACGTAAGATATTGAAGGGGTGCAGCAAAGATTCCTCGTCCAAAATCAGGACTGAGATATATTAGGTTAAACGAGCATCACTGGAGAAGTATCTGTATTTTCATGCTCAATATTGAAGCTGTGTGGCAGAGATTATAGTTTCTTCACCTTGTGCATAGAAAACACACTTAAATAAAGTCATTCCCACAGATGTTCAGAGAGAGAGAGAGAGAGAGGGAGGATGTGTGTAAGCGATCGAAGGAGACAGCAAAATTCAAATATAGGAACAACACTAATCCCCGATAATAACATATCCCATTGTAGCCAATGAATTTTTGTGGGCTTTCTGGGAACACTGTTTTTTACCTTTGAAGTTGCTTCTACCAACACTTGACTGTGGCTAGTTTGGTCAATGTGGCCTTTCAAAGTCAGGCTTAAGGAAAGCGTAGAAACAAAAAACTGCAGATGCTGCTTAATACACAAAAGGACACAAAGTACTGGAGTAACTCAGTGAGTCAGACAGCATCCCTAAAGAACATGGATAAGTGACTTTTCGATTCGGGACCCTTTCCCAGCTCTGGAACAATGGTCTTTAGAAAATAGCTTTACATGTCACTCCTCTCTTTTCTTATCTGACACCCTTTTGTCTCATTTTCATCTCTAGCCTTCCTATCCTACTTCACCCATCTACCAAACACCCCCACCAACCTGTATCCACCTTTCACTTGCCAGGCTTTGGCCCACCCCCACATCTCTTTCACAGCCTTCTTCCCACAACTCCATCAGTCTGATGAAGGTCCCGGCCGAAACTCATCTGCCTATTCCCTCCACTGATGCTGTCTGACCTGCTGAGTTCCTCCAGCACTTTGTTTTTTATTCAAGGTTGCAGCAGCTGCAGTTTCTTGTGTCTTCTTTGCTTTTTAATCCATTGTTTCTCAGTTCTTTGCATTCCATAAAAAGGCTCCTTTAAGTAACAGGCATGTCACGATGAAGTGTATGCACTCTGCCATATAGACTTACCTTTAATTTCCATCTCAACCCTGCTTAGCGCCTCAAACGTTTTCTCTTTTATATAAAAGAAAGATGATTGTGTTTACCAAATAAACCAACACCGGTCTGCATAGCAGTGCAAGTTTGGAGAGGTATGTGAGGGAAAGAACGCTGGTCCTTTTGTGGAGCCACAGCATGTGTGGATTGGTGAAGACGTGGCCAGCTTGAGATCTGTTCCAAAAAATACTTACTTCCAAGGAGCCGTATTATTATCTGTTACTAAAGGACCTGCCAATGACTCCACAGCCTTGCTATTTCGGCCTGATGAACTAACATTTCTTGCTCAACATCTACAGCAGCTTGGGTTTCACTGTGGCTCACAGTTGAGTTCTGGCTGTTTTCTGGATGAGGCAATGCTTGCCTAAACTTTTTTAACTTGATGGATTTATTTGAAGAGATTTCAAGGGGTCAAAATATGCCTTACATCATACCCCAAATGCCGAAGTGGAAGGAAAATACCAGGTGTGGCAGCTAACTTTGCTGCACTTGATATCCTTGCTGATTAATTGTAGGCGCTCCATGAATGGATGAGACCAAATTGTTCAGGAAGGTAGACTTGCCATTACTTATTGCCGACACTGCACCTTATTGAGCCAGTTGGATCAGTTCATTGAGTAACAGCCAGAGATGAGTGAAGCTACACAGCACCAGAGTGAAGCTTAAATCCACTCACAAAGGTGAAGCGGAGAAGACAGCAATCATCATCAAAGATCCACACCACCCCGGCCATGCTCTTGTCTCGCTGTTACCATCAGGAAGAAGGTACAGGAGCCTGAGCACCAATACTTCCAGGTTCAAGAATAACATCTTCTCATCAACCATCAGGCTCTTGAATCACCCTGCGCAACCCTAACCCATGTCTACCCCAGCAACACACTACAATGGACTGTTTTCATGATGTTCACTGTGTTCTTTGGGCTCAACTATTAGGTATGATCTTCTTCTTGCGTATGGCGTGCACAGCCTAAAGTTGTTCTATTTGATCTCACTTGATTGTGCACGCCAGGTTGATTGCATTCGTCGAAACAGGGCAGACCACGTGAATGTTGCAATCTCCCACCGCTATTAGGTATGATAATCTAGCATAACTGGTAATATATTGTATCATTGTTTATTTGTTGTGTTGTTGTGTTAATGTCCCTAAAGCTGCATAATGTAAGAATATTTAGTTCCAGTCCAGGTGCATATGACAATTAAACACTCTAGAGAAACAGTAAATCTGACCTTTTATTCTAGCAACATGTTACGAGATAACCCAGATCTAATATGTTGTCTTGCTCCACCAAAGTGTTCTCCCATCCTTTTTCATCTCTCCGCATTAACCCAACCTTCTATACCTTATCCCTCCTTTCTCCTTAAAGGGACCCACACTATTTGCCTCAACAACTTACTGTGAAAGTAATGATGGATTTAAATCTCTATCACAGTTTACTCAACTCAACATCACAATTGTATGTTTGAAACATGCCAATGGTTGTGATATCGGAAATGATAATCAAACAAGTTTGAGATAAAAACAAAAAAACCTGGAAACACCCAGCAGGTCAGGCAGTATCTGAAGCGAACATGTTTCTCCAGAGATGCTGCCTGACTTTCTGAGTTATTTCGGTTCTTTATGACCTGATTTTATCTGTTGAAAATTGTAAAAAACACTAAAAAATCAAATTTTGTTTAGTTTAGCTTAGAGATCTAAACATCTTAGTTTAGAGATCTAAACAACTTAGTTTAGAGATCGAAACATTCGGCCCACCGAGTCCGCATCGACCAGCAATCCCCGCACACTAACACTATCGTACACACACTCTTAGGGACAATTTTTACACATACATCAACCCAATTAACCTACATTCCTGTACGTCTTTGGAGTGTGGGAGGAAACTGAAGATCTCAGAGAAAACCCACGCGGTCACGGGGAGAAGGTACAAACTCCGCACAGACAGCGCCCATAGTCGGGATCGACCCCGGGTCTCCGGCTCTGTAAGGCAGCAACTCTACCGCTGCGCCCACATCTGTCACGAATAACATAGCTGGGATCTCAGGGCTACTCTCTGCCACATACAGGCTAGATTATTCACCAACGTGCCTTGAATGCACACTTTTTTTCACCATCATTCTGAATTTTTTAAAGTAACACTACAAAGAGACTTGAGCACAAAACTCTGGACTGAAGCCCGGTGCACTCGTGGGGGCCGTATTAACAGTGAGACTTAAACCAAGCTGCTGTCAGGTGCACTTGAGAGAGCATGTAACTCTATTTTGAACAGGACTAAGGGTGTCCTTTTAGTACCACTGAAAGCAAATTATAGAATAATATATGTTCTAGTTGTTAGTGGAAGCACATTAAGCAAACCTTAGCTGTAGTGTTCCTGCATTATATCAGTTACAGTTCAAAAACCACAAGTTAACATTTTTTATGTTTAAAATTTGGAACTGACATTTAGAGAAATATTGCTCACACTTAGCTGTGTCTTTGTATCTTGATGAAAGGTAGAAGTATTGTATGAATAGATGTTGCCTAATATAATGCTCCTGTTAAGTAGCCTCATTATGATGTACAGAAAGCCGGTGACTCAGTTTGCAATAAATCTTCTGATCAACAATTTCAGTGTTGTGAGCTCCTGGTAATGAAGCTGGGGTGGCAGTGTGGTGCAGCTGGTGGACCTGTTGCCAGGTTTGATCCTGACCTCAGCTGCTGCAAGTGGAGTTTGCACGTTCTCCCCGTGTCCGCTAGGGTTTCCTTTGGGTGCCCGGGTTCCTCCCACATCCCAGGGACATGTGGGTGTGTAGGTTAAGTGGCCTCAGTAAATTGCCCCTAATGTGCAGGGTGAGGATGCAAAAGTGGGTTAACATAGGACTGGTGTGATCAAGTGCTCGATGGTCAGTGTGGACTCAGTGGGCTGAAGGGCCTGTTTCACTGCTGTATCACAAACGTAGAAGAACATGGATAGGTGATGTTTCGGGTCAGGGTCCTTCTTCAGACTCATTGTGGGGGGGGGGGGGGGGTAGAAAGCTGGGAGAGACATGACTGCACCCAATACAGTAGACAAGGTTTGAAAAGGTGCATGTCAATGTTTGTCTCACCTGGAAGGGTCTTGGGGTCCCTGTCTCTCTCTCTCCCAGCTTTCTTCCCCCCCCACCCCCCGTCCATAATGAGTTCAAAGAGGAGTCCTGACCCAAAATGTCACCTGTCCATGTTCTCCACAGATGCTGCCTGACCTGCTGAGTTACTATATCCTTTCTTGTGAATCGGCATCTGCAGTTCCTTGTTTCTAAACTGAACTTCTCCATTGTCATGAGAGAATATGAAATGTCCTGACAAAATATAAAGAATCATTTATTTCTTTTCTTTTATTATATGTTTATTCAAACGGTTGCGTTTGTTATTCAGTGTTGTAAACCCTATTGACAAATAGATAGACACATCCAGGAGCAGGAGTGGGCTACTCAGCCCCTCAAACCTGCCCTGCCATTCACTATGATCAGACCTCATCTGTTCCAGGCTTCATCTCCTCTTCTGTGCCAGTTCCTTGAAGCCCTCAATACCCTGCTCTTACAACAAATGAACTATTTCCTTTTTAAATCCCTCAGCATCTTATTTCCACAGCCCTTTGGGGTAGAAAATCCTAGAGATTCACCACCCTCTGCTAGAAGTTCCAATGCAGCTTAGGTTTAAATGACCCGCTCCTAATCTTATAACTATGCACTCACTCATAAAAACATCTCGACATACACTCAGTCCTGCCTCCTAAAGAACTTAAAATAAGATCACCCCTCAATCTCTTCAACTGCAAAGAAGTTTATTATGATCATGAACTTGCCCCTTGAACAATCACCGTGACACACAGTACTCACCATTCTCACAGGGTCATCAGAAGGTCAGACCATGAATCTCAGCTTCATGGTGACACTCATGATACATGAGCCACAAGCCAAGCATGATGGTCTTTCAACTGCCAGGGCAAATAAACTAATCTCTAAAATTAATTAAAAGATAGAAAAAGTTATCAAGGAACGTTTTGGTTAATTCTTGGGTAGTGGTCCTTTTTTCATCTGTTTGTAGCCAAATAATCTATCCCAAGGAATTGAAAGTTGCTTTTATGTCATTGAGTCACACAGTGTGGAAACAACCTTATGCCCTATTTACCAACACTGACCAACATGCCCCATCTACATTAGTCCCACCTACCTTTGTTTGGCCCATGTCCCTCTAAACCTATCCTATCCATGTACCTGTCTAAATGTTTTTTAAACATTGCGATAGTACGTGCCTCAACTACCTCCTCTGGTAACTCGTTCCATACACCCACCACCTTTTGTGTAAAAGAAGGTTCACCCTCAGGTTCCTATTAAATCATCATCCCCTTACCTTGTCCTTCAGTTCTCGATTCTCCTACTCTGGACAGGACATTCTGTGCATTTACCCGATCTATTTCTCTCGTGATTTTCTACACCTCTATAAGATCACTCATCAGCCCATTGCACTCCAAGGACTAAATTCCTAGCCTACTCAACCTCTCCTTATAGCTCAGCCCCTCGGGTCTTGGCAACATCCTCGTAAATCTTCTCTGCACCCTTTCAGCTTAACAACATCGTTCCCATAATACGGTGGCCAAAACTGAACCCAATACTCTAATACGCAGTGACTATTGCACTTTACAAAATGTTCACCAAATTATTATTTTTTGAGCAGAGTCAGAAAAACATGAGCCAATATTAAGCCAAGAGCATCAGCAGGAGCACCTAATCATTGATGTGAACCATCTGAGGCCATGGCAAAACGGCAGACATGACCATGGTTTAAACACTCCATCCAAAAGAAACATTCCAACAGAGAGCAGCACTCCTTTGGTACTGCACGCTCAGTCTCTGTCTCAATTTTGTAATGGGGTTGGTTTTGGACCAATATTTTGACTCCAAATCTAGAGTGCTATCCAGCTGAGCCACTGAGCTGATGCTGATGGGTTGGCTGTGCAGACATATTTCTGATCCTCAGTGTTCCCTTGTATTCTAGATCTGCACTATTTGGTTACGTTCATTAGAAAGTAAGTGGGGAAAAGAGGCATATGTCCGGCCGCCAAAGATCACTGACCCTACTGCCTCTTGAGGACATCTAGTTCCTCCCATAGCGATGATTTTAATTGCTTTGGAGTGTGGGCGGTTGGACTGGTGTCTTTCTTCCTGTTTACAGCATATGGCAATAATTTCCTCCTCGCTGTCATTCACAAAGAAAATTCTCAGTAGAGCATAACTTTTGTGAGGCATCACCATTTTCATTTTATTAAGTCTTAGCTGATCTCTGCAATAGATTCCAGAACTTGTCTTTGAGTGAAATAATCTGCCTTGGACGGTGACTTAACAGATTGGCCAAAGATGTAGCTAAGTGTGCAATGTTTTTAATATGATTCTTATATATCACACGCGGATTTCTAAGGGAAATATTCAAAGGATAACTCTGAATTAAATCATCCTTCATTGGTAAGAGTAGAGTCAAGAGTCAAGTGTTTTATAGTCATATGTCCTGAAAAGGAAAAATGCCATAATTATTTGCAGCAGACAGCACAACAGGTTTATAAACATGGTAATCAATTGATAATATATAAGCAAACTGAAAAAAGGTTCATTAAATTAAAATTTGTGAAAATGGTGTAAAACCAGGTTCCACTCAATATATCATTCTACTATTATGGCAGGGACTGACTATACTGGCATGTAACTTGACAGCTTGGGAATTTATAGCTTTCATATTTCTCTGTACAACTGCAAAGCAGCAGGAAGCAGATACCCCTGTCTCACGGTGCGAGTTGACCCACGAGGTACCTCGAGCGAAAGACTCGTGGTTGTGCACGAGATTCCAAGTGTATGATCAAGAGTTTAACCGAGTTCCCACGGGTATGACTCAAGTTTGCCGTTAACTGTCATTTCTGCGATGTTCCAAGTTCGTCCCCTGAGTTAACAAGTTCCTTTCCCGAGTTACTCTTGAGCCAACCTTCAATGAAGGTCTGTTTTAATAAGCAACATCTCCATCCTGCGGCTTTGAGATAAAGATAGAATTCAGCGCGGCCGCATCTATTGATGTGATCTACAAAGGGAAAATGCGCACCGTCCAGTGCCAGGGCAGTTATACTGATGATTTGTTTGAAACACACATCACGTAGTTAGAAGACCAGCAGACGGAGGTTTGCTATATTTTAATTGAATTTACTGCCAGGTCTACACACTGCGGGGAGACTGGAGATGAAATCTTTGAATGTGCACGGATGCGCACATCAGATTGTTGGGAGACGGAGCTCAGGGTTCGCCTCCTGAGCTGCTTTGGTGCCCAGGCGTGAGTTGAGGTGGAGGGAGGTTGGGGGGGGGGGGGGGGGTTCAGGTTAAACTCACCCATTTGACAGAGGCAGAGGATTACGAGGATCCAGCGAGACTCGGACTGCATGGAACTGCATGGAGAGCCGAGACTGCCCCGCTGGTGGTCAACTTCCCCCTGCCCTCCTTCGCCGCTCCCAGCCGGCCGGCAGGAGCTGTGCATGGAGCCCGCCACTGGAGTCGTGTCTGACTGCCTGGGCAGCCTGAGGCAGATGCACCCTGCCCGGGGAGAGGCCGCGGAGAGACTGCGGGGGAGTACCTCACTCTGACTGTGATAGGGAGAGACAGAGGCGCACACACACACACAGCGTGGAGTTCCTCTGACTGACTGACTGTGTGTGGGTGTGGGGGGTGGGACAGAGAGAGAGAGAGAGAGAGAGACACACACACACACAGGCAGCGTGGAGTACCTTTAACTGTGTGTGTGCGAGAGAGAGGCAGAGGCAGACACACATACACAACGGGCAGTGTGTACCTCAGTCTGTGTGTGTGTGTAAGGGAGAGAGAGACACAGAGACAGTGTGGGCCTCTGACTGTGTATGAAGGAGAGAGGGGGAGAGAGACAGAGATACAGAGAGAGGCACAGAGGCAGTGTGGTGTACTTTGGCGTGACTGTGGTGGAGAGAGAAAGAGCGCACAGGACCTCGGTCTATCTGTGTGTGTGGGAGGGAAGAGAGACTAAGCAGAATACATCGGTCTTATTGTGTGTGGGGGGAGAAAGAGAGAGGTGGGGGGGGGGAGAAAGAGAGAGGTGGGGAGACGTATATACACACACAAAGCAGAGTTTTACTGTGTATGTGGGAGACACAGATGGACTTACACAGATGGACTTACCTCGGTCTTACTGTGTGTGGAAGAGGGGGAGAAAGAGACGTACACTCACAGAGGCAGAGTCTCTCAGCCTGTGTGAGAGGGAAGGAGGGAGAGAGAGAGAGAGAGACACACACACACACACGGTGGATGTGAAATCTCACCTGCCTGTTTCAGTGACAGGCACCCGCCGCTAGTGAATGAAGACACCCCCATCTGTCTCCCCCTCCTCTCCCTCCACTCTCTGTCCTCCCCCTCCTCCCCCCCCCCAATTTGGAAATGTCATCCCATCACCCATTCCTTCTCTCCAGAGATGCTGCCTGCCCGCTGAGTTAAAGAGTTCCCACGGTAGACTCACGAGTCACTAAGGTAAACGCACGGGCCACTACGTTCTTACAACGTGTTTAAATGTTTCAATTTTTAACCTCAAGAGTACATTTTACTCATGGAAAACTTTAAACATGTTTGAATTTTTCCAAGAGTTAACAAGTGTCACGGGTACCTGCCGTTAGCGCCACGAGTCGCTAAGTTGCGTCCACGAGTTACGACGTTCCCGCTACGTTAATCGTACGTGATTACCATGAGTTAAATTTGTTTTAAGCTCGGGGTTCCTCGTGGGTCAACTCGCACCGTGAGACAGGGGTTTATAAGGAACACAAGAGCACACAATACAGGAGCAGGAGTAGTAGGCCACTCGGCCCCTCAATGTAATCATGGCCGATCTGTCCCAGGCTGCTACTCGTCTTTTTGTGTCAGTTCGCCATTTCCCTCAAAGCTCCGATCTTTCAAAAATGGATCTGCCCAACTATAAATATTTGTAATGAACAAGCCTGCACAAATTGTGTAGGAAGGAACTGCAGATGCTGGTTTATACTGACGAAAGTAACAAAATGCTGAAGTAACTCAAGAAGGAGCATCATCTTCTTGTTCCCCAGCAATGTTGCCTATCCTGCTGAGTTACTCCAGCATTTTGTGTCTAGCCTGCACATATTGTCTGGGATAGAGATCCATCATCCACTAAAAAGCCATTTTCAGGTTTTAATTAACTTGTCTGTAACCAGTACGTATATCCCTTCATTTGAGAGTTTTTAATTAATGTGGAGGTTTTCAAAATCTGATGTCATTCCAACACACTTCACATCCAAGTTTAGGAGGCCAGGGCTTCCATCTGCCTGTCTGATCCTTCTAGTACTCTCTCAGCCAGATCCAAGTCAGATAACATCTCAGTTTAAACATTCACATTTTTGAATCCAAATCCTCTTTCCCCTCATTCATCCCCATCAGCGGAATGTACATAATCCTCCAAGATCCCTGCATTCCTCCAATTCTCTCACTTCATGTCAACCATTTAATTGTTTTACCATTGGCAGCCATGTTGTCTGCTACATAATAACATAGTGGCCCAGTTATGTCACTTGCTATGTGTCCACTGACCTCAAACAGAGATAATGGGAGTGATTAATACAAGTCTCGGACACAAAACCAACAGGATTGTGTGTATGATAATATTACCCTCTGTCCACTGCAATCCTTGCTTAAGTCAAATTAGATAATAGACTCTTTCAAAATTAAAAATAAAGTAATTAAATGTATTTTCCTTTTAGGTTTTATTTATTTTAAGTTATTAATTTCTTACCGAGATATGGTCCCACATTGTCCACCCTCTGATAGATACCCTTGGCTAGCCTTCACATCTTCACATCGGGAGCAGATCTGAGAGCAGGAAACAAGAACTGAAAATATCAGTCACATCAGACAACATTGGTAGAGAGAAGCCATGTTAATATTTCAGTTCAAGTGCCTTTCAGTGACGTAACGGGTTTAAAACAAGTCTAGATCGATGAGAAGAAGGGGAGAGGAGGAAAGAATGATAGGGGAAGACTGTGACCAGGCACATGCAAGAGGGATTAAGTGATAAAAGGGATGATAGCCAAGGCAATGGTTGTTGGGAACACAACACAACAAATGCAGGAATGCGGCCCATCGCCCAAGCTGTAAGCTAGCAATCCACACAATCAGCCCCATTACCACTGGAGTTTGTAGAGGGGCCTGACTGGCTAACTTTGCATAAAGCAGAAGCGCATTTGTAACATGACTAACTCCATTTTGCAAAGCATTCGAGTGCACTCCATTGGGGGCAATATAGAGCTCCCTGTTGCCTGCCCCTTTACCTCTTTGTCCCACTCCCATTTTGATCTATCTGTGTCCTGCACGGTCATAACAAGGCCCAATGTAAAGTTGAGGAACAGCACCTAATATTTCCCCAGTACGCTTTCCATTCCTCTGGGCCCAATATCAAATTCTACAAATTCAGGCAACTTGCTTTCTATTTGCTTACTATTATAGTCTGATTGCCTTATATAACTGGTAATGTATTGTATTATTGTTTATTGTACGTTAAATTATTGTGTAGTTGCGTTAAAGTACCTGTAAGGCTGCAGTAAGTAAGAATTTCATTGTTCTCATCCTGGTGCATATAACAATTAAACACTCTTGTCTTGAGTCTTGGAACTGGCCGCTTCTGCTGTAAGTCATTCACCTGAGATACTGGTGCAGTTTGTCTCGTTCCTTTAGTATGGCTTGACCTGCTGGACACATTCTACAAAGGCAGGCTTTGGATTGCAAAATGGGGCCCATCTCATAGAATTATAGAAACATTGAAAAATAGGTGCATGAGTAGGCCAATCAGCCCGTCGAGCCAGTACTGCCATTCAATATGATTATGGCTGATCATTTAAAATCAGTACCCCTTCGCTGCTTTTTCCCCATATCCCTTGATTCCTTTAGCCCTAAGAGCTAAATCTAACTATCTCTTGAAAACACCTGGCTTCTGTGGTAGAGAATTCCATAGATCCACAACTCTCTGGGTGAAGAGGTTTTTCCTCATCTCACTCCTAAATGGCCTACCCCTTATTATTAAACTGTGACCCCTGGTTCTGGACTCTCCCAACATGGGGAACATTTTTCCTGCATGTAGCCTGTCCAATCCTTTAAAAATGTTATATGTTTCTATAAGATCCCCTCGCATCCTTCTAAATTCCAGGGAATACAAGCCCAGTCGAACCATTCTTTCATCATATGTCATATCTCGATAGCGCCGTTGCAAGCCTTCAGCACGATCAGGCGAGTTAGTTCTGAGGTTTGCAGACGGACTGGATTAGCTGAGTTTGCATGAAACCATCCCCGTCCTCTGCTTGAACAAATAATCAAAAATAAATTTGCAGATTAAAATAGCAGAGGAAGGAGACAAATTGAATGGCTCCTTAAAGTCCCAGCAGAGGTATGGTCAGCAAAATATCCTCCTTCTGTGCTGGATGATTCTTCATTCAGTAATAATGAAGAATCATACAGTACAGAAGCAGGTCAATAGACAATAGGTGCAGGAGTAGGCCATTCGGCCCTTCGAGCCAGCACCGCCATTCAATGTGATCATGGCTGATCATCCCCAATCAGTACCCCGTTCCTGCCTTCTCCCCATATCCCATGACTCCGCTATCTTTAAGAGCCCTATCAAGCTCTCTCTTGAAAGTATCCAGAGAACTGGCCTCCACCGCCCTCTGAGGCAGAGAATTCCACAGACTCACAACTCTCTGTGTGAAAAAGTCACACACAGAGTCATTTTGCCAACTGAAATTCACCCCTCACCAGTCAGTGGATTGGCTAAATATGTTAATTATTAAGACATTACTGCAGACAAGATTTCATCTGCCCCATTATTAAGAGTGTGTCGTGCTTTACACATTACCGATGCATTGCCGTATTTTTCTCTACCTCCCACATTGACCTGTTGTAAGATTCCCCAATATTTTGTTTTGCATTGCCAATCTGGCACATTAATGAAAGCTGCAATCATTCACAGCAAGACTTTTGTTAGTCATTAACAGGAAGTGCTCTTCAGTTGGTGCTTTTGGACCAAAGCAAACTGGGCTCGAAAAATTAATAAGCCTTTGATATGTGCACATTAGAGGTCCCTTTGTTTTACTTTCTAAGGTCTGTGTGGTCTGGCAGATGGAAGAGATGAAAAATAACTGTATTTTCACTGTACAATCATCAGGCATTGCTACCAGAATCATCTGACCAGTAGCAGCCTGTAAGTAACTTCAATGATCACAGAAAAACCTTTAGAAAGAAAAGGTGTCCATTCGGCCCTTTGAACCTGTTCCACCATTCAATCAGATCATGACCGATGACAGTAATTCCACTACATTACCTGACTTTGCTTCACATCTCTTGATAAACTGCTGTAACAAAGATCTGTTGTTTTTCAAACATCAATTGACACTTAGCATCCAGAGCCTTTTAAAGATCAGAATTCAAGTTTCCACTGCCCTTTGTGGGAAGATCTATTTCCCAATCCCAATCCGGAACAGACTGCCTCCAGTTTTTGTTCTGCCCCCTCATTCTTGATTCCTCAACCGAGGAAATAAATGATCTGTTCTTATCATATCACCTCCCTTTGCAATTTTAAGCAAAACAATTATATTACCCCTTAAGCTTCAAAGAAATATAGGATTATGTAATTTGTCTCTATAATTTACTGGGGGAGTGGTAGCAACGTGGCTAAATTACTGGACTAGCAATTACTAAAATGTATTTAATTACTTTGGCAGCACAGTGGTAGAGTTGCTGCCTTACAGTGCCAGGGACTCTGGGTTCGATCCTGACTGCAGGTGCTGTCAGTACAGAGTTTGTATGTTCTCCCTGTGACCGCATGGGTTTTCTCCAGATGCACCGTTTTCCTCCCACATTCCAAAGACAGACATGTTTGTAGTTTAATTGCCCTTGGTAAAAATTGTAAATTGTCCCTAGTGTGATCGCTGGTCAGCACGGACTTGGTGGGCAAAAGGGTCTATTTCTGTACTGTATCTCAAAAGTCTAGTCTAGTTATTTGCAGCTGCTGTTAGGGGATTTGAACCCATATCACTAATGTCACTTGGACTGCATTAACAGTCCAAGCTCCTAAATATCAGCTGAATTATTTAGCTATTCTGCCGCTCTGCCCCTTAATGGTTGTGCATTTCCACCAACAACGAAAATCAATAGAATGGGCTGGATAGTACCATCAAATGAATGACGGGCATCAAGTTATTTAAAAGTGTCAATAGCTTACGAGTTAACCTACTTCCCCAATCTCACTGACAAAACCTTCTGAAGCAGGAGAGTAAATTTCATGGCTTCATGAAGTTGCAGGGGTTTTACAACCAATGAAACAAGTTTGACGAGCAGTCTCTGTTGTGATCTTGGGGAACCTTGCTGTCTGGAATGAAAGCCCCCAGTTGAAAAAACAAATCTTTGCAGTCTTTCCCTTGTGTACTAGTTGATGACATGGGAAATTGCTGCTGTTAATAAGGTCTCTGTACCGACAGGGAGTCCGGGCCCTGCCTTTGTTTTGGGATTTGTCCTGGGGAGTAGTAAGAAGTGTCGTGGGGGTGAGCATTCTGAGTTGCTTTACCGTCAAGAGAGGGTTGTTGTCCTGGATAATTTTAAACAGCAGGTGGCACTGAATACTCTGGGAATCACAATGTCTGCCGGTTTAGCTCTCCATCCCAGACCTCATGAAACTGACTTTGTTTGAAGAGATATTCCCCTCTCGCTGCCATGACCTCCCTTAGCAGACAGGGACTCACCTAATCCTATCCATAGTCTCTTGGCTCTAGTGGGTGCTCCCCGTTGGATTGCAACCTTGTCGTGGTCGGGGAGCTTGTGTGTCTCAGTGACCCCTAGAGCTATGCCAGCGGGAGATTCGTCTCCTGTTAGGGTCTCCCATGCTGGACAGGTCGAAGGGTAGAGGCGAGACGAAGAGTGATCCACTGGTCCTCCAGGTTGGAGGTTGAGCACAGGGCTAACAACCCTGTCTCGTAAAACAAATATGTTACAGAAACAGCAACTGAAGGAATCAACACTACTGAGTGGAGGACCTTTGTTGCTGCCCTACATGCCAAGAGGCATAATCGGCAGTAAGTAAGTAAGTAAGTCTAGTGGGTGTGATGTTTCACCACAGCGCTGACTGCCCTCGAATGTAAAGCATCTCTGGCACCAGCTGAAGGAAGAATTTGGGTAGTTTTCTCCAGCGTTCTGGCAAATGTCCATTACTGTAGCCAAAACAATCTGATGATTATCCCACTGCTGATTGTGTGAGCTTGCTGTGTGCACACACAAGCCTTGACCATCGTAGATTACAACACTGAATGAATTAAAAAAATATCCCCTCTGTTGTAAAGAGTTAGTGCTGCCCTTTCTTTCATGCCCACTACTTGCTAAGCCAGGAGTTGGAGCGGGCCCCTGCTGCCCGATGTAGGACCGGTAGCAGAAATTAAAGATCAATTTTCAGACAACCACGGAAGATAAATCAAAGGAATTTAACGATTGTTTTCCAATTTTCCTTCAATAACTTTAAGTTATTTGTTCTAAAAATATTGGACTGGGCAATATTGAGGATCTGTTTGACTGATAGTCAAGTACCATCCAATCACATGGCAACTGGACAAGGGAAGATACTACAAGGGCAGTTGTCAAATAACCAACGGAACTGAGCTTGGGCTAGAACCCGTTGGAATTCATATCAAAGAGGAGGATTATGTCCAGTCAAAGATGTCTTTTCTAGCTAGTGTAGGTAGCTACACTTTTTAATGAAGTGTCTCATATCTCCACCCCCCCACCCCCTCCCCGGGGGAGGGAGAGAGAGGGGGGAGGGGGAGGGGGAGGGGGAGGGGGAGAAGGAGAGGGAGAGATTGGATGTTTGACATTCCATCTACCCATATAAGAAACAAAGGATGCCTTATACATATCAGAAGACCACAGAAACAACCATACCAGAACTCTTTTGGATTGACTAGTTCAGCTTTCATGTACATTTCGATGGAATATGACAAAACATTATTTTCAATTTTAAATAAAAAGCCATTTTCTTCCATTGTCTAGTGAGATGAAAATGTTCTCAGTTCATCTAACGCACAGAGGTTTCCCTAAATAGAAGCTTGTAGAAGATCGAGTAGATTGCCACTACAATTCTGTAGAGTAGCATTTTCTGAGAAGTATTTTTATTTAAAGGTGATAAACCATTCTTTATTCATTTGAATGCTAATGATGAAGATAAAGTGAGTGGCAAACAGCAGGCCTCAATCACCATCACCCAACTACCAATCATCTCTCTTGTTGTCTGTGGAACTTCAAAGTTGAGAAGTTAATTTTCCTATTGGTAAAAAAAAAGTCTATATCTCAATCAAAACCTATTGCCACAAATCATTTGTGTAAGGCCCAGATAACAGGAAAGGGCACCATGCACTGTCCTTTCACATCCCCAGGCATGCGCTAAATGTTTCTATTCATTATTAATGGAATCAATTAGGTTCAACATCAGCAAAGCTGACATCCAACCAACAGTTCAGCCCTTCACTTCATCTGTATCTGGAACACTCAGCATCCCTGTTTGAATTTAAACCATGGTACCTCGTTCCCGATTCAATGGCACTCACGTGGTTGAACATCATCATTAGATAATGATCTTTGGTTTTCAGATATCAAAGCTCCATCCACCAACCTCCCCCAAAACTCTCACCCATTCCCCAGGTACTTGGTTCACCTTATGAGCTGCAGGACAGGACCATGTTCCTCCTGAGTTGTGCTAGTCTTTGATCAGGAGGATTCATGCACTTAGGGCAAGCTGCTGAGAGAGCTGTTTTGTTTCTTTTAACCGTCGGTTAATGCAAACACTGGGCTCCAGCTTCAGTCGCTCTGTGTGATGTGTTGGCAGTTCTCAGCCAGGGCAGTGCCAGCGCGCTAAAATTGGCCTGCAGCTGAGAATTTTGTCAGGGCCTCGCTTTTGTTCACTAGCAAGTAACCCTTGTTGAAAATGTATGCCTGTGTGAATGCACATGTGTGTGCACCTGGAAATTGGAACGGGATTGTTTGGAATATACCTGTACTGCTCAGTTCTTGTTAGATTTTTCTCAGTGTATTTATTGACACGATGTGGATGTCACTGGCAGCGTCAGCATTTATTGTCCATCCTCGGTTGCTCTTGATCTGAGGAGGCAGTTAACAGTCATCCATTTGGTGGGCCTAGATTCACACACAACCCACAACTAGGAAGGGCAATACATTTTTGTGTCATATTTTTGTGCAAGGACAATATTTTTTTCTTCTGAACAAAATGGTGAACCAGGTGCAACCATTTAGAGCAAGCCGGCAGTTTTGTGGTTTTTATTTGTGAGGTTAACCTTTTTTAAAAAAAACAATGGGCATGGTGGGATGCAAACTCAGGCCTTTGGCTCAATGGCCCATTACCCTGGCAGCTGTTCGGTAACAAAGGAAGACTCAGTGGGTCAGGCAGCGGACTCTCTGGAGAACATGGATAAGTGACGTTTCGGGTCGGGACCAGTCTTCAGACTGACTGTTCAGTAACATAACCGCTTCACCATTGTCACACTCCAACTGCAACTATGGTCATCCAACGGAATTCTTACGTGCTTGCAAAACTGCAGCAGATAGATTCATGGAGTCATACAGCACAGAAACAGGCCCTTCGGCTCAACTGGTCCATGCCAACAAAAATCCACCATCTAAGCTAGCCCCATTTTCAAATAAGATATTCCACTTCATATCCGGAGTGTATGACACATGAACACACTTTACACTATTGCGTTTGGATGTCAGGAATTCAGATTGTAAGACTCTCACCTCCAAAAGGCCAGGAATACTGAGGCAACGTGAACTTTTTTCAGACGGACTGATTGTCATTCGAGGGCATCATGATGGAAGGGAGTGAAGGTGGGGTTTATATCAAATGTGCTCTTATTAAATAATGGAATAGGCTTGAAGGCATGAATGGCCTAACTCTTGCTCCTGCAGTCTTATTAATGAAACGCCCCGTTCATGAACAGATCTCAGCTTGGCTCAGTGCCTGCAGAAGCGGAGACAGAAAATTGGTCCAAGGGTAAAAAAGGAGAGGAAGGTATCTGTCCGTTTGAAGGTGCCTATTGAATGGATTTAGTGTGATGGCCCAATTAACATTGCCTTATACAGTCCGACTAACTCTGAAGAAACAGTTGGGTTCTATTGGATATGAAAGCTAGGCACATGATATACGATCTTCAGAACAACCTGTCTGAGATCACAGTAGCTAGAAATTGGAGTTCCTTCTGGTTTTGCCAGGAACAGTTTGGCTGTTCAGCAAAATCTTGGAAAAAATAAGGTTCTGGATTTCTCTTTTGAAGGGTCATTTTTGAAGAAGCACTCAGACGTTTCCACCACACTTGCCCTCGGCGCCAGTTCAGGGCTTTGATGCTGTAAAGTTCCAGTAACCTGTGTGTATGTTGCCTCCAGGGTTTCTCTCTGGTATTTGCTGTTTTCCTAAGTCAGTACACAAACACACCATGCCAAAATCCTCATTTCCTGAATGAAACGTTAGATTTTCACTTCTGGATGTTTTTCAGCATCTCCCGGGCGCTTGTCAGCATCGGACAACTCAGCAAGTCTGCAGCGCAACATTTAACAAAGACAGCTTACATTTCCCAGTCCTTTCAGTGAACCGGGACAAGTACTACTGTCTTTCTTAAAACAACCCACAGTCCACTGTTCTCAGCAGTTTCCCCAGTCAACTGGCTCTGCACGCTCAGGCAGTAAGTCTCGTCAGGACCTTGACCCATAACAGTTAGGACATCATAGCTGAGCCTAATCTTCTCATCACCATATAAGTACTGAATATGCACTGCCAGGCATAGAGACTGAAAGCATTGTAATGAAACAACCCTTAGGGTTATCTGTGACTGCACCCTCTTCACCTATTTAGCACATCTCTCCATTCTTCCTGCATAAACCTTAACCCTACTTTTCACATCACCCAGTCCTTGTGATTATGCATTCTCATTACGCTCTGGGTAGAGATGGTTCTGCAAACTCCCTATTAGATTTATTAGTGACCGCCTTTCAGTCCATTTCTGGTTGTCAAGGACATAGTAGGCTGAAAAGCTGCCTTCTTTCTGTACTGTAGACTTCTCTGATTCAATGCCTTGTATTAGAGGTTATAAAATAGAGGCAGGATTTTCCCTGATATTGAAAGTCAAGGAGGAAAATTACACTGCCTCTTCCATGGTCCAGCGACTTGGGTGCAAACTAGGAGCCTGGAGTCTCCCTGGACTGGTTGATACAGACATTCCATTTGGGATGAATTCCACAGATTGGTTCGGAAAATTGTAAGAATGATGAGACACTGACTGTCAGAGTTGTTTATTTTGGAAGAAAGGAGACTGAGAGATGGGTTCACGGAGGAGCATAAAATAATGAGGGGCCCAAGCACGATCCTATTTCTCTCAGCAAAGAAGTCAATGACAACGGGGCTCAGATTTATGTGATCTGTTTGAAGGGTTAGAGAGGAGTTGAGAAAAAAAAATTTCACTCAGCAAATGGTGGGATGTCTGGAATTCACGGCCTGAGAAGGCAATGGAGGCAGAAACAATCAGGTACATGGATAGGAGAGGTTTAGAAGGATGTAGGCGGAATTCAGGCAAGTGGGGCTAGCATATATGGGACATCTTGGTTGACATGGGCAAGTTGGATCGAAGAGCCTGTTTCTGTGCTGCATAACTTTATAAATTGTAAGAAAACACACGAGGGAGAGCATTTGGAGAATTGGGCCTACAAATCAAAAGCCAAGAAGTGGCATTACCCTGAAGACCATTCATAGCAAGAATGGACATGACGGGCTGAGTGGCCCATATTCATGCTTTAAACGAGGAGGATTAAAACGTGAAAATGCACAACTCCAGATTCAGGGACTGTTTCTTCCCAATTGTTATCAGGCAACTGAACCATCCTGCTGCAACTAGAGAGCAGTCCTGAACTACTATCTGCCTCATAGGTGTCCCTTAGACTATCTTTGATCGGATTTTACTGGCTTTACCTTGCACTAAACATTATTCCCATATCATGCACCAGTACACTGTGAATGGCTCGATTGTAATCATGTATTGTCTTTCCGCTGACTGGTTAGCACGCAACAAAGGCTTTTCACTGTACCTCGGTACATGTGACAATAAACTAAACTGATTCTGTGACTGATCACACAACATGTAGCGTGGCTGCTACATACAGTTTGCCAGGTAACCTATTGGATCCTGGTGCTACGGAGAGATGAACATTGACCATCCAGCGCAGGCTACAACTTCAGATCTTTCTGTGACTTCAGTGAAATACTTACATGAAGTGCAGAATGAGAAAAGATTATTTGGCGCCTTAAGCTCACTCCCGTTCTAGCCTCTGTGTAATTGACATTCTCGCGGGATCTATCTTTTTCCTGTAATCTCCTGTGGAAATGTTCAGTGCAACTATATTCTCTGATCTTCAGATGTAAGACATCAGAATTCTAAAATACCAGTCCATCACCACATTTCCCTGGCTCCACCTCAACAAACATTCCACACAAATGATACTGTCCTTCTCTCACACACCAAAGCGCGGAAAATAGATCATATCCTGACCTCCAGATATCCCTGAATATCCCAGCTTCACTGCAAATCCTTGGGTGCTAATTGAGATAACATTCTGCTGGGATCCTAATGTGTTAATCCACCACCTCTTGGGGACAGGCAGTGGCACATTCTTCTGTTCTCTAGACTCACTTGGGGCTTGTTATGTACCTGTCTGTCTCCATCAGTGTGTGTCTGTATCAATATGCCCCTTATAGTTCTGAACTCAAATTGCCAGCTTCTCTCTCCATGTTTGTCAAACTCTATTGCAGTTTGCAAAAGCTTTGCGATCACGCCGTGTGCAAATATTCCCTTCATCTTCAGTGTATGGCTGTCCCATTTTGAATGAGGTTCAATTGAAAATTTGGCCCACACCTTTCAGTGGCAATTGCCACAAAAAAGAGTTAGTTTGCCTGGCACATGCTCTATTTTTGTTTTGGCTGAGGCATGCTTTGTGTGGATGAATGGAGTGAGCATATTCTATGCAGCACCAGAGACCCGGGTTTGATCCCGACTATGGTACGGAGTTTGTACGTTCTCCCCATGACCGCCTGGGTTTTCTCCGAGATCTTCGGTTTCCTCCCACATTCCAAAGACGTACAGGTATGTAGGTAAATTGGCTTGGTAAATGTCAAAATTGTCCTTAGTGTGCGCAGGATGGTGTTAATATGCGGGGATCGCTGGTCGGCGCGGACATGGTGGGCCGAAGGGCCTGTTTCTGCGCTGTATCTTTAAACTAAACTAAACTAAATTAAACTAAGCTGCCATGAAAAGCTCTGTTTGCGTGCTATCCAGTTGTGATTCTATGCATTGTAAGGTGTCCTTGGGTTTTAGAAAGGCGCCAGTAAATAAAATGATTATTATTATTATTATAAATCACATTGTACATTAGTGCACTCAAGCCTTACATGGTGTTAGTGTTATAGCCTTACAGTTACAGGGAAAAACAAACTCTGGGCAGCACATTGATGCAGCGAGTGGAGCCTCTCCCTCATTGTGCCGAGACCTGGTTCAATCCCAGCCTCTGGTGCTATCTGTGTGGAGTTTGCACGTTCTCCCTGTGACTGTGTAGGTTGCCTTCGAGTTCTCTAAGTTGCCCCCAAAGACGTGCAGGTTGTTAAAGAGGCCACTGTAAATTGTTCCCAGTGTATCAGTGGGAGCTAGAATCTGGGGGAGTTGATGAAAACATGGGGAGAACAAAAGAAAGGAATTAGTGTTGGGAGCTTATAAATGGGTGTTTCATGGTTGACACAAGCTTGGTCGGCTGAAGGACTTGCTACTGTGCAATACCTCTCTATGACTAGAATTCTATTTTAAGTGACAGGTGATAACCTGAAGATGTAGATTTAAAAAGATTTAAATGATTTGAAAAAGAACCTGAGGGAACTTCAAGGGAGTCATGCAGCAACCTGTTGTGATATAGAATATGCTAGTGAAGTACATTCAATAGCAACATGCAAAAGGATACAGCGTAGAGAGTTGTAGGAGAAAAGAGCACAGGGCCACAGGTAAAGAGCTCAAGGTGCAGAGTTCATCCACACATGCACAAAGGGCTTATTGGCCATTTTATCTGTGTCTCACTCTATGATTGCCATGCTGGGATTTCTTGATGTTCACACCCATTCTGCAGCTTGAACATTCCTCACCACAAGGCTTTGTGAGACATAAATCCAACCGAGCTCTAGCCATCCAGCCCCCATGCTCTTACATGCAGAGAAAAAAGATGAATGGTTATATCTGGATTGATGTGCTAAGTGATGACTGACTCTTGGACAATGTACAGGGATTCCTTTCCATTTGGCCCATCCAATTTGGCACTTGCCCAGTTTCAAATGCCTTTGAGGCTGAGATCATTAGATTATTGTTCACATTCCAGTTGTCTCACCCACTTCAAAATAAAACCACATTTCTCCCGTGTGTGTGCATACGTGTGCATACATGTGTATGCATGTGCATACATGTGCATAATGACCATGTGGTTCCGTGTGCATGTCTCCATGGATGTGCAATTATGTATGTCTGTATGTATTTGTACCTGATTGTTTTTTGTTTTGTGCAAGTCGGTATGTGTGTAAGAGAGTGACTGAAAATAGTTTACTTAGGCCTTTCCCATTTTCCTATAAGATCATGATTAATCAGTGTCCTCACTACATATCTTCGCCCTTTGCCCACTTCCCGCAAAGCCTTTGATGAATAAAATTTGTCAGTCTCAGATTTTAAGTTAAATATTGGCCCAGCATCAATTGTCATATATGTGGAACTAAGATCCAAATTCCACCACCTTCATGTGTTGAAGTGTTTTCCAACTTCACTCCTGCAAGATCTGGCTCTAACATTTAGACTATGGTATAAATTCCAAGACAGTCCCTCCCCTTCCGTTCTCCCCCCACTAACCTGACTCATGGAAATAGAATCCTTCCATCTGTAGTGCCTTGTATCGCAGTTTACACCACCAAATAACAGAAGTGGGGCTGCTGACCCGCATGGAGTCCCCTGCCACGTCCTCTGAACGGCACGGTGGCGGTAGCGTGATCGATTCGGACTATGGGTACTGACTGTGCGGAGTTTGTACGTTTACCCGGTGACTGCGTGGGTTTTCTCCGAGATCTTCGGTTTCCTCCCACACTCCAAAGACGTACAGATTTGTAGGTTAATTGGCTTGGTATAATTGTAAATTGTCCCTTGTGTGTAGGATCGTATTAATGTGCGGGGATCGCTGGTCGGTGGACTCGGTGGGCTGAAGGACCTGTTTCCGCGCTGGATCTCAAAACTAAACTAAACCTGCGTGGACCAGCTGGCAGGTGTATTCAGATATCCTTAACCGCTCCGTACTTCATTCTTATGTTTCCACCTGCTTTAAGAAGACCACTATCATCCAGGTATCAAAAAAACAAGTTACCTTTAATGACTACCGTGCAGTGGCTCTGACTTCCACCACCATGAAATGCAGCGAAAGACTAGTCATAGTGGACATTAACTCCAGCCTCCCAGCCAGCCTTGACCCACTGCAAAAAAAGAGACAAAGTGCCGGAGTAAGTCAACGGGTCAGACAGCCTCTCTGGAGAACATGCAGAGGTGATGTTTCGGGTTGTAAACCAGCATCTGTAGTTTCTTGTTTCTACTTCTTGATCCACTGCAATTTGCCTACCTTCACAACAGGTCCACATCAGATACTATTTTCCTGGCCCTAAATCCACCTTTAACGGGGCTAATTCCAACCAAACTCATCCCCAAACTCTAGACCTAGGAGTCAGCACACTCATATGTAGTCCCTTACTCTTTTCTTTGTACACTTACAATTGTGGGTCAGATTCTCCTCTAACTCAATTTACAGGTTACAAGTTTGCAGACAATGCCACTGTAGTGGGCCGGACCATAAGATAAGACTGTTCAGTGAACTTTTGTAACTTTGTTGGCGCCAGAAACATGGCGACTCTTTGAGTACTGCCTAGGTGAGGGCTGCTGTATGATTTTACCGGATTGTATGAAAAAACTATGAATTTCACTGTACGTACATGTGACAATACAGTGTCATTGAATCATTGTCTCGTCATTGTCCGAGATCAATGATTCAATGTACAGAAAGGAGATAGAGAGCTTAGAAACATAGTGTCAGGTCAAATACCTTTCCCTGTCTGTCCTGTGCCTCCTCCATGGCCAGAGTGAGCAACATTGGAAATTGGAGGAGCAGCACCTCATATTCTGCTTGGGCAGTCTGCACCCTAGCAGCATAAACATTGAATTCACCAATTTCCGGTAGCCCTTGCTGTCTCCTCCCTTTCTCAGCTCTCCCTCAGCCCTCGGGCTCCTCCTCTTCCTTTTTCCTTTCTTCTCCCCGTTCCCCCCCCCCCCCCCCACCCTACATCAGTCTGAAGAAGGGTTTCGGCCCGAAACGTTGCCAATTTCCTTCGCTCCATAGATGCTGCTGCACCCGCTGAGTTTCTCCAGCACTTTTGTCTACCTTCGATTTTCCAGCATCTGCAGTTCCTTCTTAAACACCTTTCCCTCAATGTCAGTACGATAAAGAAGCTAGTTGTTGACTTCAGGAAGCAAGGTAGAGTATATGCCCAAAGCAGCATCAATGATGCGCAAGTTGAGATGATCGGGAGCTTCAGGTTCTTAGGCAAAAGTAACACCAACATCTTGTCCAGAATAAACCACATTGAAGCTACGGCCAAGAAAACACACAAACACCTTTACTTCCTCAGAAGACTGAGGATGTTTGGCATGCATGTCTCCAATAACTCTTACCAACTTCTACAGCTGCATCGTAGAAAGCATGCTATTGGGATGCATCATTACAGACCGCAAGAAATTGCAGAGAATTATGGAGAATTTTGAATCATGTAGCCCAGTCCGTCACATGGACCAGGTACCCCAGCAACAACTCCAACTGCACTTCACACTGCTTTGGGAAGGCAGCCAACATAATCAAGGAACTTTTTCATCCTGGTCATTCCCTCTTCTCCCCTCTCCCATTGGGCAGAAGAAATAAAAGCTTGAAAGCTTGTGCCATTAGATTCAGAAACATCTTCCCCGCTGTTGTCAAACTATTGTACGATCCTCCCATAATGTCGGGTGTAATCCTGATCTTCCAACCTACCTTGGACATTTGCTCTCTAACTGCAATGCTTTAACGCTGTAACAATATATTCTGCACTCTGGTACATTTCTATTTACACTATCCGTTGTACATGAATATGGCTTGATTGTACCCATGAATAGCATAATTTGATTTAACTGGATAGCATGCAAACTAACGTTATTTACTGTATCTCGGTATGCTTGACAATAATATATCAATATCAATACCAACATCACCTGGGCCTCTGTTACTGAAGGAGGTAACTTTCAACTAAATGACTGTCTGGCATGAGGGTGCATCAAAGTCAAGGTCATATCTCATGCTACACTCAGTTCTTACAGGTACCCTTACACGAGTATACAGTACACCATCCACCCTGTTAGTTTATCTCAATTACTTGAAAGCTTCAGTCCGATCAGGTTTAGAGGAAAATACAAAGATTTTCCTTGAATTTCTTACAGAATTATTTTCAAAAGAAACACTGCAACAGGTTTTGTCTGAGTTAATGCACATTTTAGTATAACACACCAGGTGCGTATCAGCGAAGTTCATTTACACACACTAAATTTCCTCGAGTTATGGATGTACTAACACTTTGAACTAACTGGTTAACTCTTGCATTAAATAGCACAGACTGGATTTTAACAGAAGCAATGTAACATTTCTATGTTAATCTCCATCCAATATGGTT
This sequence comes from Malacoraja senta, assembly GCA_038087875.1. Taxonomy (NCBI): domain Eukaryota; kingdom Metazoa; phylum Chordata; class Chondrichthyes; order Rajiformes; family Rajidae; genus Malacoraja; species Malacoraja senta. Next base: position 10,641,233 of record CM075989.1, on the reverse strand, counting down.
CTTATTCAGGTCAATCCCACGTGCAACAAGAAAAGCAAATGTTGGAAACACTCAGCTGGTCAGGCAGCATCTGTGGAAGGGGAAACAAATGCTTTCAGGTCCATCGCCCTCTCTTCTGAAGGACTTGTTTCTGCGCTGTATCTCTAAACTAAAGTAATCTAAATTGAGAAAATCTACCCCTGAATTACAATATTGATATATGATGACCGGTGAAATTGCTTCTGTCAGAGATTGGTGAATCTCTGCCTCAGAGGATGGATAGAATTAAGGTGAAGATAAATAAATATTTGAAAGTTTGAGGAATTGAGGCCTATGTGGAACTGGCACAGAGGAGGAGTTGATGCTGGGGTAGATCATTCATGATCATATTGAACGGTGGGCTGGGCTTGTGGGGCTGCGTGGCCTACTCCTGCTCCTATTTTATTGCGTGATCTTGTGAGAAAGGACAGATTAGAAAGATGATTGAGCTGTGATACCAACGTGAGCTTTCGATTAGAAGGCATGCGCTTCAATCATGAAGCAAGGCTCATTTTAGTTTCCACCTCATGTATAGACAAGCACAGAGTTCCAACGACTGGAGATATGCTGAGTGATGCTTAACATACATTGCCAACTGCTATTTGCTTTCCATGTGAACGGACCACGTTCAACTCACATAGCAATGCTTTGCACATGTTTCCACCGGCTCTGGAGCTTACCTGCATTGAGCAATCAGATAATTCACAAGGAGGTGGAGCCTGTCGCAAGGGTCAAGGTCAGGGGCAAAGCTGGAATGAATCGATTTCTCTGTGTGTTTATTGTGCTCAGCTTTAGGCAGAGCACTCTGAAACAAGACGGTGGTTTGTCCCACACCCTGGTACGGCAGTGCCCTGAAGAACTAATGCAGAACAAATAAGCTACTAGTCAGCAATGTCTAGTTATTGTTTTCCTTGAAATGTAATCTCTGGTTTAAGACTGTCAATGAAAGCTTTTCTTTCTAGTTACGACAAAAAAGAGAAGTTTGGGAATAAAACAGGAGAGGGAGTAATATATATTATCTGACAGCTAGAAACCTACTTATGAAAACAATGGCGGTGTGTAAGAATATCACAGCAGGAGACCCAAGGCAGAAAGGGCAGGTCATTAGGTACCATGACCCGGCTTCATCTTTCACTCGTCCACACTAACTCCACTTTCCTTTGCCTGGCTGTATACATAAACCACTTCTGACAAAGGGACTGGCCCCATAGCAGAAACGTCCAGGTCGCAGGGCTGGTAACTGGAAGTATCCCGAGCTAATTCTGCTACCACCATTAACTATTGCCTCAAGTGATGGCTCCCACTGATTGTCGCCGGAAGCTTGCGTCCTTTTCAGGACGGACGATCACAGCAATGTCAACATTGGAAACATGGACACGAAAGAAGAAGACAAAGGGACTTTGACCAGAAACATTAACTATTTCTCTCTCCACAGATGTCGTCTGATCTGTTGAGTGTTTCGTGCATTTTCTGCTTTTATTTCAAATTTCCAGCCTCTACAGGTTTCTGAATTTTGTTCACCTTTTTCTCTAGACACCCTGAGTAACAGTTCATTCAGCACTAGGGGTTAGAATCATAGAGCTAAATAACACAGAAACAGCCCCTTCAGCCCAATTTGTCCTAAGTCGCCTAACTTTAGACTTTAGACATGCAGAATGGAAACAGACCCTTTGGCCCAGCAAATCTGCGCTGACCAGTGATCATCCCATACAATGGAGCTAGCCTACACTCTAGAGACAATTTACAATTTACAGAAGCCAATTAACCTACAAACCTGTACATCTTTGGAGTGTGGGAGGAAACCGGAGGACCCGTAGAAAACCCGCACGGTCACAGGGAGAACATAAAACTCCACACAGCCAGCACCCATAGTCAGGATCAAACCCAGGTCTCTGGCACTACAAGGGGTAGCAACTTTACCGTTGTGTGATGGTGCTACCCGTTCTGTTTTTGGCAATTCTGAAACACATTTTCCATAACGTTCAATTTCTTATTAATGTCTGAGTCGGTGAACTCCTTTCAATTCCCTCATATCAGGCTCGAATTCCAGAATCCATTTGCAACAAGCAGCGTTGACCTTTTCACTTATTCCCATTGCTGTCTCTATAGTTTTGGTGGGGACAGGCTGGTGCAGTTTGCTTTGGATTGCTCAGAGCTGCTGCCTGACTTTCTCCAGGACAGGAACTGGCAGCACTTGCAACCTGCTTGGAAACAACCGGAGTATGAGGGAGCTTGGAAACTCTGACCTTGCACAGTCCATGGGCTTTCAATGCTGACGATGTGCTGACAACACCTTGCTGGCGACAACTCAATCTCCGTTGTGCGCTCAGCCAAAGAATGTGCTGGGTTAGTTTGAGAAGGTTCTGACATTTCCGCAATGCAAGACAGAATCCAGGTGGAAGCAGAATCCAAGATGTCTTTTATTTTTAGCTGGAAGAAAACAAAAAAGAACTCGCAAGACTGAGCAGGTTGGCCCTGATCTCTCCAGGGAAGAGTATGCAAAGCGTTAAAGTGCTGACTCAGTAGAGCTCCATAGAACAGTGACAGAGTTTGATCAGACAAATCATGGGAAGTTGTTTCATTAGTGGTGCACCTAAAACTAGGGGTGATAATGATGCAGAATTCAAGAGAAATGTCCTTACCAAGAGGCTGGTGAAGATGGACCTCACGATTCGGGAGCAAAGGAGATGATAAGCAGAGGTGTCTGTAGGTTTCTGTAGGGAATATCAATCACACAGCCACCAGAAGTGTTGTGCATTAAATGGTTAATAACAACGGGAACAGATGAAGTCTGAATTTCTACTGGTTCTTGAACCTGAGGAGGTTGCAGTGAGGCTAGCGGACAACAATTATACCACTGCTCCTGCCTCTCAAAGTCAGCTGGAAAAAGCAGAGCACTATCTTAAACAAACAGTTACATTCTAATCTCCACACATGCCTTCAGCTGCCTCTTCTAGTAACAGTGAAAATGATTAAAAGGGAACGTCAAAAAGTGGATGGTTGATCACCTAGAAATCCTTTAACCTTTGTTTTACATTGCTTATGGTTATATGGCTTGAGCTGCAAGCTTACATCATGGTTTGGGCCCAGCACTCCCTGTTGAAACCTGCCCATTATATCTTTCAACCGTCACTTCACAACGCTCCCAGATTGTGCTGCAGTTTGCAGGGAATTAAAATATCATCAGATTTCCATAAGCAATCCTGGAGTAAAATTATCAGAGCATAAACTCCGGTCAGAAATGAGCAAAAATGTCAATTAAGTGACAGTAAGAAATGAGTCATAAAAGTGCTATTCACTTTCAGACTAGCCAATCAGAAGGCAAAGAACCATGGTGGTGGATGTAACAATAATCAATAATATTGGGAGTTCATGGCTCTTGAAGGTTAAAGGTCACATGGAGCAACCTGGTCAGAGCCTCAGTCTCTCTCATCGTCCAGAGTTCCTTACTCCCACTTTTCTTTCCCTTCACTCTAATCGGTACATGCATGCTTTTAAGATAGACACTAAATGCTGGAGTAACTCAGTGGGTCAGACAGCATCTATGAAGGAACAGGATGGGTGAAGGGTCCCGACCCAAAACGTCGCCCATTCTTTTTCTCCAGAGATGCCGCCTGACCCGCTGAGTTACTCCAGCACTTTGTGTCTCTCTTTGGTATAAACCGGCATCTGCAGTTCATTGTTTCTACATGCTTTGAACTCGCAGAATCAGACTTTTAAAAGCAACCCACGTTCCAGCTGTCTCTTTGCTCACAAACAACCTACTCCAATCAACTTTCGCAAGTTCCCTCTAAACCTTCCATCTAACCCCATCTCCTACAGCGCATGACAACTGAACGTTTCCATCACCAGCAGTGGATGGTGCCCCAGAACGGACTGTCCTGACCTTCCTGAAAGACCCAGCTGACGCTCCAGTGACTCAAACCCCCTTTTCCAGCGTACAAACTCTCTCACCACCCATGAGAGGGACTGTTCAGCTTAGTTTAGTGACTTGAAAGCTGGCTTATAGATATATTGTAAAGCAAGAACTGTATTTTTACAGTGCCTTTCCAACCCGTGATGGCAGAGTGGCACAGTGGTAGAGTTGCTGCCTTACAGCACCAGACACCCTGGTTCGATCCTGACTAGCAGTGTTGTCTGCATGGAGTTTGTACGTTCTCCCTGTGACTCCGTGCTCCAGTTTCCTCCCGCATCCCAAAGACGTGCAGGTTTGTAGGTTAATTGGCATCTGGAAAAAATTGTCCCTAGTGTGTAGCATAGAACTAGTGTACGGGTGATCATTGGTCGGCGCGGACTCGGTGGGCTGAAAGGCCTACTTGAAACTAAACTAAACCTCAGAACATCAGAATGTGCTCAATAGGCAGTGATATAAATAGTTTTTTTTCAAATGTGGTTGCTGTAACATAGGAACCAATTTACACATGGCAAGCAGTGGGACGTTGGACTACATCATTCTAGATCAGATCCATTCCATGGGATCTGGTGACCAGCACAAACTGAATTTGGGCTACAGTATGCAGCTGGGTTGGGTCTCCACCCCCACGAGATGGAGCAGTCTAAGTAATTCCCGCAGACCTCAGGATCGGATCTTACAGCTAACCCTTGGCTTCAAGGTCACCTGGAATAATCTTTTAAGTGTTTTTGATGCTGAAGACTTTTAAGAATGGCTGTAACTAATTTAATGAAAGTAAATACAAATTTTGAAATAACTCAAAATAGCTAAATATTGTAGCAAATAATGCAAATAAAATTAACTGAGGAATTTACAAGCACTATCATGACTTCCATTTTTGCCTAGGGTTACTGATCTCATTTAACGTGGTGTTAAGTTGAGAGTCAGATTGCAGGTGCATTGGCGACACTGTCCAGCAGGGGAGCACTCAGCCATCAGCATCTGACCTTGGACCTGGTCTGGGCGCGCAGGTGCAGGAGTCAGAGACATGCTAAGCCACAGCTTGTCTACAGACTTGGTATGGGTTAGGACGTAAGATATCAGTCAGGATAACTCCCCTGCACATCAGTTCCAATAAAGGCCCTGAACCATTGACTGTTTCTCTTTCCATAGACGTTGCCTGACCTACTGAATGTCTCCATTGGTTTTTCAGTTTTGCAATATCACTCCTTTGTTTTATGTCTGCTGTTGACTTCATTGCCATTTCTCTTCGAAGTGTGCTGCCAGCCTTGAGGAACTTTTACTCTGCTCTCTAATTCTGTCAGCCTTTATACTGTCTGATGAAAGTTCATAAACCTGAGACATGAACCCCTTTTCTCTTTCTATGGTTGCCGTTGACTAACCTGTGGAACATTTCCAACTACTTATTTTAGTTTAGTTTAGTTTAGAGATACAGTGTGGAAATAGGCCATTCAGCCCACCGAGTCCGCGCTGACCAATGATGCCCATACACTAGCACTATCCTACACACCAGGGGGCAATTTACATTTATACCAAGCCAATTAACCTACAAACCTGTACGTCTTTGGAGTGTGGGAGGAGATTGAATATCTCAGAGAAAACCCACGCAGGTCACAGGGAGAACGTATAAACTCCATACAGACAGCACCCATAGTCAGGATCAAACCTGGGTCTCTGGCGCTGGAAGGCAGCAACTCTACCGCTGCGCCACCGTGCCACCGTACGTCTCCTCAGTCCAACAATTTAACATCAGGAAAATTCATTGGCTGCAGTTGAATTGCATATTAGGTGAGCTGAGAGAGTGGAACGCAGCAACTAGAGGGGAAACTACAATTCCAGTACGAATTGACTCCTGGGAATGTCAGCGATTATTTTTAACTGTTTTTCCAGAAGGTTCCCCTGTGAAAACGTTAAAAAAATTATTTGTTCACAGGAGCAGGACATTGGTGGTGTTTATTGTTCATTACCAATTACCCTCTGAACTGAGTTTCCACTCCAGGTACCCTCTTTGTATGTGTAAATGATGTACCTTCTTTAACTCCATTATACCCACTGGAACAGGTCAAAACACCACATGTTCAGCCTCAACAAATAAGAATTTCACAACGGTAGAAATATAACAAAATATCACACTTGAGGTAGGAAAAAAACACCCCATGGAAAGATTTAGGCTAAATTGGAATCTGTTTGATCTTTGTATGCAGAGAGAGAGAAACGTACTCAAGTCAAGTAGGCTCCAGAGACTGGGTGGAGGAAGGGTAGGAAGGCAGGAATCAGTGCCATGGCTAAACGTGAATCAGAATACTGCTAAGATATGCACTGTAGACCACCAACATGGAAATCTAGACATGGCTGTTGAATGTATTAAACTCTTTATGAATCTCATCTGAATTTAGGATGCGGAGGATAAGATTGAGAAGTTCAAACCTTAACAGTCCTCTTTTTTGCCAAACCACTAAGGACTTATGTACCTTCGGTTGTTTCCATTTTGCTGCGGCCCAGATTTGACTACCTGGTCTTTATTAATATTAATGAACAGTTGGAAGCCATTTCCTCAACTGAATATTATGCTTATTAATTAATGACTGATGTTAATTTCTGTCAGAACAAAACACACAATGCAAATGTCAAATGCTTCTGGGTGGGCAAGGGACAAGGGTTAAACCGCGGTTGAAACTCGGTCTGCTGTTCCTTTCCAAGCTGTAAGCGCTGGCAACCCACTTAAGTAATTCTGTATGGGGAGCAAGGCATGTCATCACCTGGATTGAATTGCAATAAACCCTTTAATTTGTACTTTCTGGAGCCGATTGCTTAAATGGAACCTTTTTATAAAAACAAACACAGCTCGACAACTTGTTGTTTATAATGAACAAGGCCTGGAACTTGGTCATTGACAAAAATGGATCAGTGCAGCTGGATTTAATAGACCTAGGCTGTTTTTTTAAGTCATTGATCATTATACGCAGAATTCTGGTCCTGAAAGTGCCTTAAGCTGGTGTTGCAGTGAGTTCAGAGGGAGCTCAAATGTTCTGCTAAACCAGATTCGAATCTGCCTAGTTAATGCCCTTTTAAAAATCTTGTTGACACAATTGGAAGTGGACCATTGCATTCTCGTGCCGCTCACTACTCCCCTTCAGCTAACACAATGGTAAAACAGATTAGTCATCAACCCAAGAGCTGGTCGTGGGATATGAGTCTGTATTGATTCGCTCTTGTGATTTCCAAAATAACTAAATGTAGCTAATAGCATTGGACTCCCCTTGGCTTTTCAGACTCACAATCTGGAATAACTATACCCTGGACTGCCATTCCATGGTGGGAAAATGTGTGGGTTCTAATAATTCCCAGGGTCTTCAGCGTTAAGGTCTCATTCTTGACCCTTGTAAACTCTGGAGTCCACAATCCACCAAGATCTATATACTCATCCTCACTGGCCTCTTGCTCTCCTCCATGGCACAGTGGTACAGACAGTAGAGCCACTGCCTCAACAGCTCCAGTGACCTGGGCTCACAGGTGTTGTCTGTGTGGTGTTTGCATGTTCTCCCTATGACCACATAGATTTCGTCCAGACTTCTGTTTTTACATCCCAAAGACCTGCGTGTTGGTAGGTTAATTGGCAATTTTACATTCCCTGTAGCGAGTAGGTAAATGGTAGAAACTGGGGATTAATGGGGAGAATAATGTGTGTAAGGGTAGGATTAGTGTGAATGGGGGCTTGATGGTTGGCATGGATTTGATGGGCTGAAGAGCTGTTTCCATGCTGTTTCTCTCTGATTCCTATTGGTGATCCTACCTTCAACTGACAAGGCTCTAACCTCTGGAATTCCCTTCCAACATTTTCTCCAATGAAAGAGTCAAACCACCTACCATCAACATTCAATGGCATTATCATCTCTGAGTCCCTCGCCATCAACATCCTGGGGGGCATTTGGTCTGGCACTCGCCTGGACCAGCCACATATATACAGTAGCGACAGATGCATGTCAGAGGCTGGGTATCCTGCAGCAAGGCATTCACCTCTGAGCCTTTCCAACATCTGCGAGGCACAAGTCAGGATCAGAATGGAATATACTCCACTTGCCTGCATGTTTGCAGCTCCAACAACACATAAGAAGCTGAACACCATCCAGGAAAAGCTGCTCATTTGATCAGTAGCCTATCCGCCATCCAAAACGTTCAATCACTCCACTGCAGTGCAAGGTGAATGCAGTGCATACCATCTACAGAATGCATGACATTCATTTGTCCAGACTATGCCAGGACCACCTCTCTAACCTGCGGCCTCCACTGGAAACAAAGGCAGTAGATGCACGGGGAACACCACCACCTGCAGATTCCACTCCAGGTCAGACGTCATCCTGATTTGGAAATAAACTGCTCGTCTTTCATTGCCACTGGGTCTAAATCGTGGGGACTCCCACCTCAACGGTAGCCTGGAAACATTTTCTACAGTGGTTCAATAAAGCTTCTGACCAACATCTTCTCAAGAGCAGTTAGAGATGGGAAACAAACGTGTTGGCCTTACTGGAAATGTCTGAATCCTGAAAAATAAATAAATTCCTTCTCAGCCCGTTTCTAAGTAGTTGATTCTTTACCCTGAGGTCACTGACAAGGATACACACTGTCTCAGCATTTTTGCTGTCAAGTTTGTTTAAAATCTGACTTTTGATATTACCATCTAAATCCTAGAGCATATTAGCCCATCTTTCTGGATCTGTCCTCATAAAATGCCCTGCATCAGAACAATGAACCCAGTGCAGAATCAAAGAGTATGGGGACAAGCTATGACCTACCGAGTCCACACCGACCATTAAGTACCCATTTCCACAGACCCCACTTTATTCTCATGTATCCCTTTTGCCTCTCCCCAGATTCTAGCATTCATCTCCACATGGGTAGAGGAGGGGAGGGGAGGGGGGGGGGAATTTACAGTGGCTAATTAAGCAACCAACTGCAGGCCTTTGTGACATGGGAGTACATAGGAGCACCTGCAACACCCCACAGACAGCACCATAGGTAAGGATTTAACCCACGTCTCTGGAGCTGTGAGACAGCAGCTTTACTACCTGCACCTCCGCAATAAACATACACATTTCTTTTCTAAATACTTAAAGCAATTCTGCGCTCGTGAGAAATGCCTGCTGCCTATTTTAGAGGCTGGTTATTTTTTTCTCCAGAGAACTCTCTTGCATCTAACTATCTGTATGTTGCAGTAATTTATGATCTCACGTTCTCCCTGACTTATCTTACTCACATTGCCCCTTGCCTTGGACTGGGTTCAATTCTTTCATTATTTTAAAGATTTCAATCATATCGCCTGTGAGTTTCCCAAACTCTGTTGAACCATTTCTGGAACTTTAGTTCTTAAAACCAATGATTCAACTCTTGACTGTTCAAAGCCACTCCTTCCTGGAAAGATTATTTTGTACTGATTTGGTCACTAAACCGATTTTGCTTTTAATGCTCGTGCCAAGTAAGGGAGCGCTCAAAGAAACTGGGACAATTTAGCTATAACATTCACGTGAAGGTTTCCCATCAAATGCTGCGTAAAAATGTGGCCTGCAATGTTCTCGACAGCAGAGGTCGCATCTGCCATGTCTTTGCCACCAGGAGTCCTGTGAGGCAGTTTACAGCCTGAAGAAACAAGCTTCCTCCCTGGAGCCACAGCGCAGCTGTGCAAAAGAGTGCTGGTGGAAAGGAGGCGAATTGAGGTGAGATGTGTCTTCATTGTGTGGGCACAACCCTTGTCCTCTCATCCCACGACCCTCACAGACTGCACCCATGTTGTAGTTGATCCCATACCAGCAAGTGGGATAGGCTTGTTATTCAGCCACGGGCTACACTGTGTTCTTGCTATGTGTGACTTTGAAAGTCTGCAATAAACATTGTGACATCCAGCAATACTGACAACACTCACATATGCACAGCATGGTAAACTCAAGAAGGCAGATGTAGATCGATGTCTCAGGGTCTATAATTTACATTTCTTGGTCGACTTGCTTTGGCGTTTGCTAAGTATTACAACTGAAGGTTATGGGTCGCACATTATTACTCCACTTTTAATCGGTAAGACAGAGATGAGCGTTGCAAACCTTGATGATGTCAGTCGTGTTAAGGTGAACAATGCTGTGGAATGGCCAAAGATAGACACAAACGCTGGAGTAACTCAGCGGTTCAGGCAGCATCCCTGGAGAAAATGGATAGGTGACGCTTCGGGTCGTGACATGTCTTCAGGCTCTGGTATGGCCTGTTCAATTTCCCAAGGGGGAACTAGAGGCCATCACATTATAACATGTGTGATTTGCGTGTATAGGTATAGATGCATCCATTTGCCTGTGAGGAAATCAAAAGTGGATCTGATATCTTAGGCCTGGTCTTTCAAGACTTAGACCAAGAACACACAGCAAGCCTTCCTTGAAATTTAATTCTCTTGGCATTCCGTTTCTTTCCAAATTGCTCTTAATTTGAAAAGAAATCTATTTAAATTACATTATATTATTACCTAATTTATGCCTTGGTTCTTGGTTCTTGGTTTCTTGGTCCTCCAAAATATTCCAAATGGAATTTAAACTGGAGGTGGTGGAGGGAGGACTTAAGCCAGAAAGGGTTTTTGGGAAGAAAGAGCTACCTTAAATTTAGTTGCATCTGGTTGGGTAACTAAAGTAGGGTGGAGATTATTCCATGCTGTAATTGTGCGGGGGAAGAATGAATTGCTGTACACATCTGTCTTGGTAGCTGGAATCACAAATTGGATCGAATGCCCTCGTCTGCTCCTAATTGGTTTGGGTTCGGTGTAGGTCTTGTAATCTATGTCGAGCTGACCATTTAACATTTTGTAAAAACAGGTCAAACGGTGAGCTTCACGTCTGTCTTGGAGAGGGTTCCACCCCAGAGAATTCAGAAGTTTGGTAACACTCGTCTCTCTCATAGGTGTTAGTAACAAATCGAGCTGCCTGTCTTTGGACACGTTCGATGGAAGAAATGTTTTTATTTGTGTATGGGTCCCATGCTGCAACTGCGTAGTCCAAATGAGGTCTAACGAGGGTGAAGTATAGCTTCTCCTTGACAGAAGTTGAATGAGTGTTATGAGTGTTGAAGGCAAGTTCCACTTCTATTTGCAATCTTATTGCAGAAGGAAATCAGAGACGAGGCAATAACAATGAAATTCAAAACCGGCATATACCTGAAATAATAACAGAATATTCTGGAAGCACTTAACAGGGCCAGCTGCGTAAGAATAATTATCTGTCCTATTTATGAAACATTGTTGGTTGATAAATATTGATCAGAATAGTGGGGAGAACTCTTCCTGCTAGTTAAACATTAATTTAATATGTTTGTCCAGGTATAATGGCCCATCCTTGCCGTACAGCCACAAGCAACAGATCTAGATTCTCTTAACTACTAACTTGTTCAATAGTAAAGACAACCCCACCTTTACCAAATGTGTAGAAAGGAACTGCAGATGCTGGTATAAACTGAAGATAGACACAACATGCTGGAGTAACACAGCGGGACAGGCAGCATCTCTGGAGAGATGGAATGGGTGACGTTTCGGGTCGAGACTCTTCTGAAATGTCACCCAGAGATGCTGCCTGTCCCGCTGAGTTACTCCAGCATTTTGTGGCCAGCTTTGCCACACTGACAAGCATCAAAATATTAAAGAAAGTGGACGAAAATCGGAACCAGGATGTCGTACAGTAAAACTCTGATAATCCGCTAACCAGGTTTTCAGACATCCCAACCATTTGGCATCCAGCTCACCCGGTTCCGCTCTCTCCTGAAATTCACCAGGGTTTGATTCCTGTGCTCCCTTTAAACTCATCTGTTTGAACGGAAAATTCATTATATCACCACGTAACAACTAAATGAAATGAATTATAAGTGTGTTGGCTATGAACAGGAATAATATACATGGTCCAGAAAATTAGCCATTCTAGCACCATGAAAGTTGTGAGGTGCCAGGATATTGGAGCTTTATTGTGCAATGGTCCAGAGGGCTGGATATTTATGGCAAGGACAATATTCTCACTAAAACCTGTGATGATCCTCAGAATTCTGAGAAGAACCTCATGTAAACGCACAAATGAGGAACAGTGGGCTGGTTACTCTGTCCCTCAAGACGTGAGCCCTTAATAAGATCATGACTGATCTAATGGTAACTTTCATTCTACATTCCTCTGTGTTTGAGGTAACTTTTCACCCTGTTGCTCATCTAGAATTTATCCACGGTAGACAAAAGTGCTGGAGAAACTCAGCGGGTGCAGCAGCACCTGTGGAGCGAAAGAAATAGGCAACGTTTCGGGCCAAAACCCTTCTTCAGACTGATGTAGGGTGGGGGGGGGGCAGGGAGAATAAAGGCGAAAGGAAGAGGAGGAGCCAGAGGGCTGAGGGAGAGCTGAGAAGGGGAGGAGACAGCAAGGGCTACCGGAAATTGGAGAAGTCAATGTTTATGCCGCTGGGGTGCAAACTGCACAAGCGAATATGAGGTGCTGCTCCTCCAATTTCCAGTGGTCCTCACTCTGGCCGTGGAGGAGGCCCAGGACAGAAAGGTCGGATTCAGAATGGGAGGGGGAGTTGAAGTGCTGAGCCACAGGGAGATCAGGTTGGTTATTGCGGACCGAACGGAGGTGTTCGGCGAAACAATTGCCAAGCCTACGCTTGGTCTCACCGATGTAGATCAGCTGACATCTAGAGCAGCGGATGCAATAGATGAGGTTGGAGGAGATGCAGGTGAACCTCTGTCGCACCTGGAACGACTGCTTGGGTCCTTGAATGGAGTCGAGGGGGGAGGTAAAGCGACAAGTGTAGCATCTCTTGCGGTTGCAAGGGGAAGTGCCCGGGGAGGGGGTGGTGCGGGAGGGAAGGGAAGAATTGACCAGGGAGTTAACGGAGGGAGCGGTCTTTGCGGAAATCATACAGGGGGGGAGATGGGAAGATGTGGCGAGTGGTGGGGTCACGTTGGAGGTGGCGAAAATGACGGAGGATTATTTGTTGTATGTGACGGCTAGTGGGGTGAAAGGTGAGGACTAGGGGGACTCTGCCCTTGTTACGAGTGGGGGGATGTTGAGAGAGAGCAGTGTTACGGGGTATTGAAGAGACCCTGGTGAGAGCCTCATCTATAGTAGGGGAGGGGAACCCCCGTTCCCTGAAGAATGAGGACATTTCCGATGTCCTGGTGTGGAATTTATCCACACCTGCCTTAAAAATATTTAGACTCTGCTTTTGAGGAATGTCTCACAATTCATCTCTTTCTTTAAATAGACACAAGATGCTGGAGTAACTCAGCGGGTCAGGCAGCATCTCTGGATAACTGGAATAGGTGATGTTTCAGGGTCAGTCATTCTTTTCTCCAAAGATGCTGCCTGACCCGCTGAGTTACTCCACCATTTTGTGTCTATCTTCGGTGTTAACTAGCATTTTCAGTTCCTTCCTACACTTATCTCTGTCCTAACTGGGCGACCTATTTACAAACATTCACCCCACTTCTAGATTCTCTCACCAGAAGAAACATCCTCTTCACATCCACTCTGTCTAGCCCCCTCACTCCCAACTCTCACCCATCCAAGGATAACTAATGAGAAGCCTGTTGTCCAGACATTAAAAGTGAAGGATAGGCAGGCCTTGAGGAAATGTTTGGAAGGCCAGCAGACACATTGCACAAACAACTCTTAGCTGGATGCCAGCCAGGATGTGTATAAGGGGTCATCTTGGAGACTCATGGAGAGCAAATGAAGGAAAAGGAAAAAAGGCATGCACCCAGAATATACATACTTAGGCAGGCAGCAGTGCTTTGAAAGATTGATTGGAAGATACAGTATGGAAACAAGGCCTTTGGCCCACCGAGTCCACGCTGTCCATCGATTACCCGATCACACTAATTCTATGTTATTCCAGTTTTGCAACCACTTCCTGCACACTGGGAGCAATTTACAGAGGCCAATTAACCTACGTCTTTGAGATGTGGAAGGAAACCTGAGCACCCGGTGGAAACCCACACGATCATAGGTAGAGTGTGCAAACTCTGCACAGACAGCACCGGATCATAAGTCTCTGGCATTGTGAGGCAATAACTCTCCCAGCTGCGACACTGTGCTGCCTTTGATGCTCTCTCTGTCATTCTGTCTCCTTTCTCCACCTCTCTGTCTACATACTTTACTCCCAGCCCTTCCTGGAACTCTCTCTCTCTCATTCTCCCTCTCTGTCACTACGCTTCTTCCTTAGCCTGGATATCCCTTTACTTATCATTCTGCCCCACCCCACTCCTCTCACCATCTCATTCTGTCTGACCCTCGGAGTCATCTTCTCCCATTCTCCCTCCTCTCTCTCTTTCTCTTTCTCTCTCTCTCTCTTTCAGACGCATCTACAGGAAACTCAGGACCTCAAAGGTTAAATGTGATGTTGAATTTTCCCAGGATATGAATTACATAGCATTTCTGTAATGGAAAATGTCTTCAAATGATACTAGCAATAAAGTAAGTGCAGTGCACCGAGGATTTAGATGGGTTTCCGTCACCAATAAACATGCAGGAACACAATGTTATGCATACATATGATTCCGAGCAACAGATTGGGAAAATAGAAAACAGCTGTGATTTCTCAAACTCAACGCTAAGTGGAGTCAAAACATTTCTGGCATTGGTGAATGGTGAAATGGCTTGGCATGATAGTGGCTGTGTTTCAATAGTTACACACTGCTTTTATTCACAAAGTTAATGCTAAATGTACCTGGTCAACAATGAGGTCATGTCCTCTCTGATGACAGTGAGAATTAACAGAATACCTGAAAACCTGAGTGCTGTGTGTGCGGAGTTTGCACGTTTCCCCCGGATGCTCCATGAACCTATGTCCTAAATATATGTGGATTGGTAGCCTACTTGGCGACTATAAATTGCATCTTGTGTAAGTGAATAGTAGAATCTGTGGGGTGGGGGGAAATGGTGATCGTGAGTGGGGAAATAAATGGGTTGGTGTAGGATTAGTGCAAATGGGTATTTCATGGTCAGCACGCACTCAATGGGCTGAAGGGCCTTTATCCGTGCTGTACCTCTCTATAACTCTCAGAGAAAGGCAAGAACTCACTTTCACATGCATCTTGAATGTCTCTTATGTTGGGATGCAAGCAACCGTATTTGTTATTTCGTTTTAACGGGCACTTCAGCCCACAGAGTCCGCGCCGACCGGCAATCCCCATACACCATCACTATTCTACACACTAGGGACAATTTTACTAATTTACCGAAATCAATTAACCTACAAAGCCTTTGGAATGTGTGAGGAAACTGGAGCACCCGGGGAAGGCTTACGTTGTCATGGGGAGAACGTACAAACTCCATTCAGAAAGCACCTGTAGTCAGGATCGAACCCGCGTCTCTGGCGCTGTAAGGCAGCAACTCTACCGCTGTGCCACCGTGCTGCCCTCATTGTACCAGCCTTACATAGGTAGAGGTCAAGGTAGAGGTGCACTGTATCTACAAGTAAGTGCAATGATTGGCCACAGTGGGGGATGTTAAGAGTTAACCAGAGAGTGAGGCTGGAGTAATGTGCAAGCCGCACCAACAAGAGGATCAGGAAATCGGCTGGATTTTTATAATAACCTGGCAACTTCCAGGATTGTTTTTATTCTGATGCCAACCCACAAATTACCAGATGTGTTGAATTCAAAAGCATGGTGGGATTGGGACTCAAGCATATATCCCAGACCAGCTCCGCATTGCTTGTTTTTATCCTCCCGTGTCCGCCAGTCTATAATTTTTTCCCGTGATCTTCCCCGGTGTGGTCCCGCGGACACTGGCAAAAATCAGACCACTCACCCGAGTGGACACCTTCCCTGTGAGTTTGGACTGTGAGTGTTGGCAGAGCAGGCAGCCTCGACTCTCAAGTGACGTCATCATATTTTTCCAACAGGGATTACTGGAGGGTGACTGTGAGCAGAATGGCTAACTGGTGAGGGAATAGAATCACTGAACTGTTATGGCACAGAATGCAACCATTTTACCCACTGAATCTTTACCAGTTCCTCTTCCTCCATCCCCTGCAGATTATCTCCCCCTCAAACGACTATCCAATTTCCTGTTTGAAAGTCCTGATTGACCTGTTTCTATCACGACGGCAGTGACATCCAGATCATAACTACTTGCTGCCAGCCAAAGAATTTCCCCCTACTTTGAATCTGTGTTCTGAACCTTGAGCTATCCATGATGAGGACAGCTTTCCTCATTACTCTCCTCAACTTGTCACGTTTGGAGCACCATGTTGGGCACAGCAGTTAGTATGGCTGCCTTGCAGTCTGGGTTTGATCCTGATCTCTGCGTGGAGTTGCATGTTCTCCCTCGGACTGTGTGGGTGTCTGTTGGATGCTCTGGTTCCCAAAGGGAGGTTTACTAATGGTTTAAATTACCCCTAGGTGTAGATAAGTGACAAAAGTATCAAGAGCGAGTTGACAGGCAAGTAAAATTGAATAAGTTATCGGGGTATAGGGAAATGAGAAGGGGAATGGCACTCATGGGAGATGGTCTATTGGGAGATGGGGTGGATTTGGTGGGCTGTGTGGCTTTTTCTTGGTTAATAAGGAAGTAAGGGTGACACGGTGGTGCAGCGGTAGAGTTGCTGCCTTACAGGGCTCCATCCTGGCCACAGGTGCTGTCTATGCGGAGTTTGTACCTTCTCCCTGGGATCTGCATGGGTTTTCTCCGGGATCTCCGGTTTCCTACCACACTCCAAAGATGTACAGGTTTGTAGTTTAATTGGCTTTGTATAATTGTAAATTGTCCCTAGTGTGTGTAGGATAGAGTTAGTGTGCGGGGATCGCTGGTCGGCGCGGACTCCGAAGGGCCTGGTCCCACACTGTATCTCTAAACTAAACTAAACTAAACTAAATGACTCATGTGCCAGCTCAATGTACCTGGTCAAGGAAGAAACTCAGAGACCTTTCAGCAACTAGCTCTTTCTGACCTGTGTTGGGTGAGTGAGCATGCACGAATCAGAGCTCATGCTGTAACTTTGGGCACACAGTTGCCAGGCCCATGTTTGGGTAACCTGGAGTCCCCTCAAGCCATTGACAGGAGATACCAGGTAATTGTCATTCACTATTGTATAAAACTTAGTTTAGGTCACATTTGGAGTATTGTGGGTGCTTGTGGTTGCCCCATTGCTGGAAGGTGATAGAGGGTTTGGAACGGGTGCTGAACAGGTTTACCAGGATGCTATCTGGATTGTAGGGTATTAGCTATAAGGAGAGATTGGGCTGGGGTGGGAGATTGCAACCTTCACGTGGTCCGCCCTTTTTCAACAAATGCAATCAACCCGGTGTGCACAATCAAATAAGATCAAATAGAACAAGTTGTCCTACAACTTTAGGCTGTGCACGCCATATGCAAGAAGATGTAGAAGAAGAAGAGATTGGGCAAGCTTGGATTGTTTTCACTGGAGCATTGGAGGCTAAGAGGCAGCTGATGGAAGTTTACAAAATTACGAAGGGTAGATTGTGTTATTTTCCCAGGATGGAAATGTCAAACACTGGAGGACATGGCTTAAAAGGAATGTTTAAACCTTTATGCGGCAAGTTTTTTGTACAGAAAGTGGTGGGTGCCTGGAACAAGCTGCCAGGGGAAATGATGGAAGCAGATACAATAGCAACATTGAAGTCATTTAAACAGACATGAACTGGCACGGAATGGAAGTATATAGACCATGTACAGGCAGATGTGCAATTTATATTGGCGTCATGTTCTTTACTGACATTGTGGCCAAAGAACCTGTTCCTGTGCTGTACTGTGCTATGTTCCATGTTCTATGTACTGGAAAATCCAGGTCAAATTAGATCCAGGGATTACGTGAGAGTACTGGCCCATGCACAATTGTATAGAATGTAATGTATATTCTATACTTGACCTGTTGCTCGGCTCACTGAGGGAGTCCACTGCACAACCGTGAGTACAGAAAAAGGAAGTAACTGAGCACAAATGTCTCATCGTGTTTTCATCTTCATTGCATTGCATTCACTCCTCGTGGAAGGAGCCGCTCTGCAAATTATCTTCACATGCTATCCTTGACTATGGTCTTCAAAATACCACAACAGGATGCTTTCATGTTACAGTGAATTGTGGACGCAGCCCAGACCATCACACGGACCAAACTCCCTTCCATTGACTCCATTTACACTTCATGCTGCTTCGGCAAGGGCACCAACATAATCACGAACCATTCTAATCTTACTGCCCTCTTTTCCACTCTCCCATCAGGCAAGAGGTACAGATGTGTGAAAATGCACACCTCCACATTCAGGGACAGTTTCTTCACAGCTGTTATCAGGGAACTGAACCATCTTATCAATTAGAGACCAATCCTGAGCTACTATCTACCTCATTGGAGACCCTTGGACTAGCTTTAATCGGACTTCACTGGACTTTATCTTGCACTAAATGTTATTCCCTTTATCATGTATCTGTACATGCTGGGTGGCTCGATTGTAATCATGCATAGTCTTTGGTGAATCTCTGGAATTCTCTGCCACATAAGGTAGTTGAGGCCAGTTCATTGGCTAAAGGTAGAGAAGGCAGGTACGGGATACTGAGTTGGATGATCAGCCATGATCATATTGAATGGTGGTGCAGGCTCGAAGGACCGAATGGCCTACTCCTGCACCTATTGTCTATGTTTCTATGTTTCTATGTTTCCACTGACTGGTTAGCATGCGATAAAAGCGTTTCACCATACCTCGGTACACGTGAGAATAAACTAAACTAAACTAAACCTGAAAAGGCAGACAGAAAGATGGCATTACCTCTTGACAACAGCAGACTTCTTCAGTTCTGCACCAGGAACATTGTCCTGGACCAGGTCGACCCAGTTTCAAGCCCACAATCTTCTGATTCAGTGCTACCGAGTGAATCACTTGGCACATAATATGGCACATAAGCAACTCTGAATTGCAAGATAATCTTAAAATACCATAAAAACATGTTGTATTTGTACAAAGCCTTTGTTAGGCCACACTTGGAGCATTGCGTGTGATTCTGGTCGCTACACCATAGGAAGGATGTGATTAAACTCGAGAGGGCGCAGAAAAGATTCACAGTTGCCTGGACTGGAAGTGGTTGAGTTATAAGGAGAGATTGGATAAGAAAGGACTTTTTCTTGGGGCAAAGAAGGTTGATGAGTGACCTGATAGATAAACTCGTGATGGGCATAGATAGTGACATTTTATTCCCAGAGTAGGGGAGTCTAAAACAAGAAGGCACAGGTTTAAGGTGAGAGGGGAAAGCTTTAAAGGAGATCTGAGGAGCAACCTTTTCACACAGAGGGCGGACATGTGGAACAAACTTCCAAAGTAGGTGGTAGAGGCAGGTTCAGTTACAATGTGTAGAGGCAGGTACAGTTACAATGTGTAAAGGATATTTGGACAGGTGCATGGATAAGAAAACTTTAGATGGGTGTTGGACAAATGCAGGCACATAACATTAGTAGAGATAGGCACTTTGGTCGGCATGGACAAGTTAGGCCGAAGGGCGTCTGTCTGTGCTGTCTGACTTTTTGAATCTATGACTGAATTAAACATGTGTAGGAAGGAACTGCAGATGCTGTTTAATCCAAAGATAGACACAAAAAGCTGGAGTAACTCAGTCTGAAGGACTGAAACATCACCCATTCCTTCTCTCCAGAGAAGCTGCCTGTCCTGTTGAATCTAAACATGATGTGGTCAAATCTATCACAAGCACCACGACTCTTCAATTGTGTTCTCAATTCTTTTAAAAGATTCTTAAATTAAAGCCATTTTCCAAACTCTAGCTTTGAGTTTGAGGCAGTGATCATCCCACGAAGATCGAGTGTTTGCCCTCTCACCTTCCCCCGCCCCCTCTTCCTTGTTTACCCATTTGCTTTCCCCGAGCTCGCAGTGTCCAGAGGGTGTGTTTCAATGCTGCTGTTCCAGTGGGAATCAGCTTGTTTAATGTGGCACTCTCTCGGCAACATGAAATTATAAAGCACATCCAGTGGAACTGAACTCGGAAGGAGCTTCAGTCAAGTGCGTTCAAGCTGACGTCTTTAAAAATCTAACTCAAAAATACAAGTTTTAAGAAGTAGAGAAATGAGAAGAGATCTGTCCTTTCCCCATTGGGGGGTGGTTAGTGTGAGTGTGACGCCACAGCCCCCCCCCCCCCACCCCGCAAAAAAGCACATTGGGGAAACAGACCCAATGGGTCTGCACTTGGTCTAGTGAACCTATAAATTTCCGTTATTCAAGCACTTATCTGGCTTTCTGTAGACAAGTTATTTGTGATTTGTAGGATAAAACTGGCTGTACACACAGTGTTGTGCGTAATGTCATAAAGATGCTGACTTGACCGGTGTTTGACCGAAGAACATCTCCATGTAACAAAACAGTGCACAGAGATGTTGACTGAATCTTGGGTAGAAACCTCACCGTTTCTGACTGCTCCATTAGGACCAGAGAGGTAGAACTGAAGAACTGAAGAAGGGTCTCGACCCGAAACGTCACCCATTCGTTCTCTCCAGAGATGCTGCCTGTCCCCCTGAGTTACTCCAGCATTTTGTGTCTGCCTAGAACTGAAGAACAATCTTTTAGGATTGTGAAACTCCTTGAGATGACCTAACCATTTATAGCTGAACTCTCAGACTTTGGACAAACAGGCAAGATAGATGTTAGTTAGACTAACTCAGGAGCTGAATTGCTAGATGGTGGATAGCACATGATGAATCTGCGGCTACTTCTCACAATGCTCCTCTGCTGAGTGTTGTGAAGTGAGTACAAGCCAGTCCATTACGCACACTAACCGCCCAACCATCAACTCCGTCGACACTTCACGCTGCCTTGGCAAGTACCCAACATAATCAAGGAACATTTCACTACAGTCATTCCCTCTTCCCCTCTCTTCCATCGAGCAGAAAAAACAAAAGCTTGCACCACCAGCTTGAGGAACAGCTTCACAGCTTCATCCGTGCTGTATTAAGACTACTGAATGGTCCTTCCATAATCTGGGGTGTAGTCCCGATCTTCCAACCTACCTCTTAATGGACCCTGCACTTTTCCTCTGTAAGTGTAACACTATAAAGATGTAATACCGTATTCTTCACATTTGTAATTTTCTATTTGCACTGCCCTTTGTAGTACTGTACTGTGTATCGCGTCAATATGTAGAGTATAATTTGGCTGGATATCGTGCAAACAAAAGTTTTCACTGATCACAGTACACGTGATTGTCATAAATTAATGAAATACAAACCTGTTGCAACCTCAAGCCGCAGTGACACAGCACAACAACAGGCCCTATTGACCCCATATCCTAACACAACACCCATTCATTAGAATGGTGAAATGCTGGGGTAGAGTGGATGTGGAGAGGATGTTTCCACTAGTGGGAGAGTCTTGGACTAGAGGTCATAGCCTCAGAATTAAAGGACGTTCTTTTAGAAAGGAGATGAGGAGAAATGTATTTAGTCAGAGGGTGGTGAATCTGTGGAATTCTATGCCACAGAAGGCTTTGGAGGCCAAGAGAGGATATTTTTAAGGCAGAGATCGATAGATTTTTGATTAGTACAGGTGTCAGAGGTTATGGGGAGAAGGTAGGAGGATGGGGTTAGGAGAGGGAAATAGATCAGCCATGATTCAATGGCATAGACTTGATGGGCCGAATGGCCGAATTCTACTCCTACTCCTTATGACCTTATGATCTACACTAATCCTACAGTAATCCCATTTTATTCAGTTTTTGCAGGGATTGTCACCATAGGCAGATGCTTCGGTTCAATGACTACATTATTGCTGAAAACAATCTAACAGTGACTCAGCTTCTTGTATTCTCTTGAGCACCCTCCTGGGTACAGGGAATGCGCTGAGTTATGAGAGTTAAACTTTCCATATCCTAATTTACAATAACTATTTTAGACTTTAAACTTTAGAGATACAGTGTGGAAACAGGCCCTTTGGCCCACTGTGTCTGTGCCGACCAGCGACCACCCCACAAACTAACTCCATCCTACACACTGGGGACAATTTACAATTTTACCAAAGCCAATTAACTGACAAACCTGTTCGCCTTTGGAGTGGGAGAAAACCGGAGCACCCAGAGACAACCTATGCAATGTGGAAAGAAACTACAGCACCTGGAAGTAATCCATGCAGTCATAAGAACAACACGCAAACTCCACACAGACAGCACTGGAGAATAGGATTGAACCAAGAATCTGGAGCTGTGAGGCATCTGCATTAACCACTGTTCCACTGTATTCTAAGTGCAGGGGGGGGGGACGGGGGCAGTCACGGGGAAAATGTACAAACTCTGTAAAGATAGCACCCATAGTCAGGATGGAAACCGGGTCTCTGACGCTGTACCACAGCCCTACTGCACTCTACCACCCAT
Organism: Malacoraja senta; assembly: GCA_038087875.1. Taxonomy (NCBI): domain Eukaryota; kingdom Metazoa; phylum Chordata; class Chondrichthyes; order Rajiformes; family Rajidae; genus Malacoraja; species Malacoraja senta. The sequence continues at coordinate 10,618,922 of CM075989.1, read as the reverse complement.
ACTTCAGCCTCCTTTTCAGGCAGCGAGTTCGACTGTTGCATAAAAAATTTCATCTCGCCTCCCCCTTCAGATTATTTGGAAACTACTTTAATACTTTTCCTCTGTAAATGGATCTTCCAAAGGTAAAGATGTTCATAAGGTTTTTAATATTTTTGCGTGTAGTGCTGCCAGGATTCCTGTGGGTTTACGGTATTGACCGATCTCGCATGGTCGAATCGCTGATTGTCAAGTGAATTCTGGACTCTTTAGTGATATACCACAACCTCTTGGCTCTCATGTATCAATTCACATCGTACACGTTACTATATTGGAAGCATCTCAGCCCAGCAGAGCTTGCAACGTGACAATAAGCAACATCCAGACATTATCAACATCAATGTTGAGTCTCCAACCAAGAAATGCTTACAGTAGATCACTTGTTAACTTAGAATGACTTTAAAGCCTTTTCTTTGCCAGTTACAATCTTTCATGTCAGAAAACACCAACATATCTTGTTGTTAGCCCCTTAAAAAGATCAAACCGATAAGACATGTTGACATTTTTGTGGCTCAAGTCATCTGGATTTTAGAACACTGATTAATTGAAATACCTCTGCATAGTACACTTAGAACCCGAGGCAATGTTTTCATGTCTGTGTGTTCTTATCAGATCAGAAGAGCCATCATGTGTAATAGATACATTTTTATGCATTTTCTTATGATAAAGAACTAACTTGCATTTCCATAGCTTCTTCATGATTCCCTGATGAATATGTTCACTGTAATGAAGGGAATGGGGGTATATCCTCACTGCATCAGTCTATTCTAACCATCCCAAGCAATGAGTTCACTAGCCCTTAGAGCTTTGGAAAAATGAGTTAAATTACTTATGTTTACTGAAAAAGGACAAAGACAAAAGAAAACATTGTCAGCCCCCCCCCCCCCCCGTCCCCGTCCCTCCCCCCTCACCCCCCGCCCCCCCCCCTTTCCCATCCCCCCCCCCTACACTTAGAATACAGTGGAACAGTGGTTAATGCAGATGCCTCACAGCTCCAGATTCTTGGCTCAATCCTAATCTCCAGTGCTGTCCATGTGGAGTTTGGTGTTGTTCTTATGACTGCATGGATTACTTCCAGGTGCTGTAGTTTCTTTCCACATTGCAAAGACATGTGGGTTCGTAGGTCAACTGGCCTCTGTAATTTTCCCCTAGTCCAAATGTTCAGAAGGAGAACGGGATGGGGAAAAAATTGATGGGAATGTGGGAAGAATAAATTGAGTTTATTGTAGATGGGTAGATGGATGCTTAATGGTTGGTTTGGATCAAGTGGTTTGTACATACTGTTCCACACTGGGTCTATAACATCCTAAAACATTTTCTAACCAATTCAGCAACTCATCTCGAGACTGTGTCCTAAATCTCAACTTGCAATAAAATGGATAGAACCATTTAAGGTGACATGTGGGAGAATCCCAAGAGGTAACTTGACCAATCGATTTCCTAAAAAGGAAGAAGGTGAGATTTGGAATATGTTGCTGAAAGGTTTGGAAGAAGATTCAAATGCTAAATTCAGAAAGGAATCCCATAAACCTGAAGCGAGAGAGATTACAGGTCCATGAGGAATGACTCAGTAGTGGACGATACAGCATGCACAATGGCCTAAATTGCTTCCAGATATTTGGACAGGAAATATTTAGAGGGAAATGGGCCAAACACAGGCAGGTGAGACTAAAGAGTCTGGGCTGAAGAGTCTGTTTCCATGCTGTATGACTCTAAATGTGCCCATGATTCTATAATGAATACTAGCGTCAGCCCCATGATAGGGTCTGTCTATGTTAGGGTTGTCCCTGTAATGAATGGGAAGGTGATGACGGTTGATAAGAATACATAGGTTAGAAAATGTCTGTCTGGTTGAGCTCCAAGCCTGAATTCCTAACCAACATTCCCAGAGTCAGGAATGCTCCCTGGTGAAGCTGACCTTCAACTGGATGATTGATAGCTAAACTTCCTGTTGCCATACGCTGTGTGGAACATGATTTTAGCACTCACCCCATTGATTTGGAGAGCTGGTGAGCAGCAGGATTAGAGAAGGTACCCAGGGTAAATCAGGGAGCATTGACACAGCCAACATCAAGGCTGAATTATGAAACACACCTTGTTGATTGTACTAAGAATATAAGGAGTTTGGTTCAAGATTAGAGGGAAGAACGGAATTTGTTTTCATTCTTCTTCTTCTTTTCGTGTCCTTCTTGTTACAGATGTTGGCCTCGCTGTCAACGTCCGTCCCGAAAAAGACGCAAGCTTCTGGCGACAATCAGTGGAAGCCACCACTTGTCGGAATAGATGATAGTGGTAGCAGAATTAGCTCAGGATACTCCCAGTTTCCAGCCCCGCGACGTGGACGCTTCTGCTTTGGGGCCTTTATTTGCATTCAATCACAGGATAGTTTTCAGGGCTGAAGGGCCTGTTTCCGCGCTGTGTCTTATCCATGTAATATCATTGCTGAGGTGACCCGTTGTCTTGTCAAAAACATATCATTTTACCGTTGACCCTGTGTTAACCTACATATGACAAATAAAACTGAACTGAACTGAACTAAACACTATTCAATGAGATCATAAATAACCTCTGACCTCCCCATCTCTCTTTGTTTAACAACATTTCTCAATCACATACTTAAAATGAATAACTGATACAGTGTCAATTGTCTTTTCCAGAGGGACATTCTAAATTCCAACCACCATGTGGAATGCTTCCTGCCTTTATCCTTGAGAGGACTTGCCTCAAACGTTTAGATTCTGCCTCCAAATCCTAAATTTCCAACCAGCAAAACACCGGACTTCTGCTTAAATTCTGAAAACTTCTGTCACATCCCCTGCACCTTTTTAAATTCCATAGAATACAGTCCCAGTTTGTGTAATTGATACATTCTTGAACTGCATAAGTTCCTTATTGTTAAATAATTTAAATATTTATTACATTTCTACTCTGCATGCTGTGGTATGTCAGGGGCAAATTGAAGCCAGTGTTACCTTACTGCCGGTGGCCTGGTATTTGTTCAAAACAGATACTTTGCTTGTGTCGATCATTGTATCTAAATCAAATATTGGCGGATGGAGCTGATAGACACATTCCTCACATTCCCACGGAGAGCCACGGAATTTTTGAAACTGGTTCCTGGAGGGAATTACAAGGCAATGAGTGTGAGGTTCAGATATTCAGAACTCTTTTACACCTCCCTGCTTTGATCGACGTTTTTCATTTGATGCTTCTCTCATCCAACTTTGGCACCGTATTTGGTCAGCAATTAAATAGTAAAGGCTTCCACCATAGGATTAGTGCTTGAAACACGGGAGCTCCTGGGGGCTTTGCAGGAGTGCACTCTGTCTTTTATTACTTAGCTGTTCATGTGATAACATGGTGAAGGTTAAGGAGAATGGGATGATGGATGCCCAGAAGATTGTGGAGTTGCAGGTAACTTTAAGGTCATGTTGGGTGATGCATGCGGTAGTTTATATCCACAACGCCTGCATTGTATCTAAATTTAAAACTGCCCTCTGCCGCAGGATCCCCATTCCTTCTGCACTAAGGTCATGATTTACTGTCCTGTTTCATTTCAGTGATCATAGGGACGGGATGAGACCATTCACTAACTCGAGTGTTCCACCATTCCGTTTCATCCGAGCTGATTTATATCTCAGTTCCAGATGTTTCACAGTTGCTTAATCCATAATTCCCTTGCCCAACATAAATTTTTTAAATCTCTATTTTAAGATTGCCAACTGACCAAAAAAAACATGCTCGAACTTCAAACAGTTCTTGAGAGAAAAGTGTTCCAAATTTTGACCACCGTTTAAAGAAATAGTTGTTGACATCAGCCCCAAGTGACCTGGCTCTTGTTTGAAGGTGTTATCTCTCTTATTCTGGGTCTCCCACCAGGGGAAATAATTACCCTATCTTCTTTATTTTACCCAAATTAAACTCTTCAATTGGATCAGTCCATCATCTTCTATACTCTAAGGAGCTCGTCTAATCTCCTTGTCCAATGAGGAGTACCAGATGATAAAGAACGCAACGCAATAGAAAGGAAGGACATTAGCTTGGAGGATGTGGAATCGATATGGGTAGAGCTGCGAAACACTAAGGGGCAGAAAACGCTAGTGGGAGTTGTGTACAGGCCACCTAACAGTAGTAGTGGAGTTGGGGATGGCATCATACAGGAAATTAGGAATGCGTGCAACAAAGGTAAAACAATTATAATGGGTGACTTCAATCTACATATAGATTGGGTGAATCAAATTGGCAGGGGTGCTGAGGAAGAGGATTTCTTGGAATGTATGCGGGATAGTTTTCTAAACCAACATGTAGAGGAACCAACGAGAGAGCAGGCTATTCTAGACTGGGTATTGAGTAATGAGGAAGGGTTAGTTAGCAGTCTTGTTGTGCGTGGCCCCTTGGGCAAGAGTGACCATAATATGGTTGAGTTCTTCATTAGGATGGAGAGTGACATTGTTAATTCAGAAACAAGGGTCCTGAACTTAAAGAAAGGTGACTTTGAGGGTATGAGACGTGAATTGGCCAAGATAGACTGGCAAATGATTCTTAAAGGGTTGACGGTGGATATGCAATGGAAGGCATTTAAAAACTGCATGGATGAACTACAACAATTGTTCATCCCAGTTTGGCAAAAGAATAAATCGGGGAAGGTAGTGCATCCGTGGATAACAAGGGAAATCATGGATAGTATCAAAACAAAAGATGAAGCGTACAAATTAGCCAGAAAAAGCAGCCTACCAGAGGACTGGGAGAAATTCAGAGTCCAGCAGAGAAGGACAAAAGGCTTAATTAGGAAAGGGAAAATAGATTATGAAAGAAAACTGGCAGGGAACATAAAAACTGACTGCAAATGTTTTTATAGATATGTGAAGAGGAAAAGATTAGTTAAAACAAATGTAGGTCCCTTGCAGTCAGAAACAGGCGAATTGATCATGGGGAACAAGGACATGGCAGACCAATTGAATAACTACTTTGGTTCTGTCTTCACTAAGGAAGACATAAATAATCTGCCGGAAATAGCAAGGGACCGGGGGTTAAATGAGATGGAGGAAGTGAGTGAAATCCAGGTTAGCCGGGAAGTGGTGTTAGGTAAATTGAATGGATTAAAGGCCGATAAATCTCCAGGGCCAGATAAGTTGCATCCCAGAGTACTTAAGGAAGTATCCACAGAAATAGTGGATGCATTAGTGATAATTTTTCTAAACTCTTTAGATTCTGGAATAGTTCCTGAGGACTGGAGGGTAGCTAATGTAACCCCACTTTTTAAAAAGGGAGGGAGAGAGAAAACAGGGAATTACAGACCAGTTAGTCTAACATCGGTAGTGGGGAAAATTCTGGAGTCAGTTATTAAAGATGGGATAGCAGCACATTTGGAAAGTGGTGAATTCATTGGACAAAGTCAGCATGGATTTATGAAAGGTAAATCATGTCTGACGAATCTTATAGAATTTTTCGAGGATGTAACTAGTAGAGTGGATAAGGGAGAACCAGTGGATGTGTTATATCTGGACTTTCAGAAGGCTTTTGACAAGGTCCCACATAAGAGATTAGTATGCAAACTTAAAGCACACGGTATTGGGGGTTCAGTATTGATGTGGATACAGAACTGGCTGGCAGACAGGAAGCAAAGAGTAGGAGTAAACGGGTCCTTTTCAGAATGGCAGGCAGTGACTAGTGGGGTACCGCAAGGCTCAGTGCTGGGACCCCAGCTATTTACAATATATATTAATGATCTGGATGAGGGAATTGAATGCAACATCTCCAAGTTTGCGGATGACACGAAGCTGGGGGGCAGTGTTAGCTGTGAGGAGGATGCTAGGAGGCTGCAAGGTGACTTGGATAGGTTGGGTGAGTGGGCAAATGCATGGCAGATGCAGTCTAATGTGGATAAATGCGAGGTTATCCACTTTGGTGGAAAAACAGGAAAGTAGACTATTATCTAAATGGTGGCCGATTAGGAAAAGGGGAGATGCAACGAGACCTGGGTATCATGGTACACCAGTCATTGAAAGTAGGCATGCAGGTGCAGCAGGCAGTGAAGAAAGCGAATGGTATGTTAGCATTCATAGCAAAAGGATTTGAGTATAAGAGCAGGGAGGTTCTACTGCAGTTGTACAGGGTCTTGGTGAGACCACACCTGGAGTATTGCGTACAGTTTTGGTCTCCTAATCTGAGGAAAGACATACTTGCCATAGAGGGAGTACAGAGAAGGTTCATCAGACTCATTCCTGGGATGGCAGGATTTCATATGAAGAAAGACTGGATAGACTCGGCTTGTACACGCTAGAATTTAGAAGATTGAGGGGGGATCTTATAGAAACTTACAAAATTCTTAAGGGGTTGGACAGGCTAGATGCAGGAAGATTATTCCCGATGTTGGGGAAGTCCAGAACTAGGGGTCACAGTTTAAGGATAAGAGGGAAGACTTTTAGGACCGAGATGAGAAAATCATTTTTTACACAGAGAGTGGTGAATCTGTGGAATTCTCTGCCACAGAAGGTAGTTGAGGTCAGTTCATTGGCTATATTTAAGAGGGAGTTAGATGTGGCCCTTGTGGCTAAAGGGATCAGGGGGTATGAAGAGACGGCAGGGATGGGATACTGAGTTGGATGATCAGCCATGATCATATCAAATGGCGGTGCAGGCTCGAAGGGCCGAATGGCCTACTCCTGCACCTATTTTCTATGTTTCTATGTTTCTATGTGTACTCTCCCCTCCTCAAGCTTCATAACATCAAGCTTGGTGTTACTATTCATCAATCCCTGGTTTGCCACATTTCACAAAAAAATGCCATTAGGGTGGC